>CM030176.1:3593468-3670968 GCA_017639675.1 Aplochiton taeniatus
AGAGATAGATGTTCAGACATGTTCACCCCTTTGCAGAGGCTGCTTCCTGCGGGCCTGGGCCCACAGCCAGACAACAAAGTGATCCACTTTGCTATTTACAGCCCAGGGCACCGTTCATCAACACCAACGCTGACAAACGACCGGCGGTTTTGCCCGGCAACTGCGACGGTGACCTTGGCTCCTCGTAACGCCCCATAAGCCTGTTATCTTTGACGTGAGCGGGAGCAATGGAAGGTGTTTACTATCATGATTCTGCTATGTTACTCGATGGTAGACAGAGACTGAGAAATGCAGTATCCAATCGAACTCAGTTTTCAATGGCAAGATAACAATTATATTGTTCTTTTAAAAAGGTCTAAGGCCTAATTAAAAGCCACGAAACAACAAAAGTGCTCACGGGAAATTTGCACACAGCCCTCCGTTAAAGGCTTGAGCTTTCGACCGTGTGTACAAACAAAGTACAGCACTGTAGGTTGTATGTTCCAGTATGGTTTAAAGGGCAGCTCTCATACAGCTAAAGAATTAGGATTTGGCTCCTTTTGCTACTCCGGCCCCCCCCCCCCCCCCCACACCCCCCCCCCCCCCACACACACAAATGACACTGAGAAAAATGGACCAGCTTCCAGACGTCATAATGACTTTGTGATGTCACAGTTGATGGCAGGCCTATATACATGACGAAAAAAGCGTATTTTTCAAATGTAACAACAACCGTTGGAGCAGCAGCCGTTACCGAGGTCTAGCTGCATAAAAGAAGATTTAGGCACACAACGGTAAAGTACTGGAACTGTAAGATCGCTGCACGTCTATAGGCCTGGCACAAGGCTAATTCTAATCCGTTTCGTCTGTCTGTACGTCACCGGTTGACCCCGGTCCTCACCGGCCCGAAAGCCCGGCTTGTGGCTTAGGCGAACTGCATAGCTACAGGTGGCCGACTAGCAGCCACACACACACAGACGCTTCGCAGCCAAAATCCATCAGAATTCAAACATCTGGCCTGAAAAATTCAAAAGCTGACTTCTGCAGGCACAAGGCTTGGAAAGCATATTGCTCGTTGCTTGCGCAAACAGAACAGGCACGATTGATTGATAGCTGCATGAGTCACATCTTATTTGACACATTGACACATATAAGTAACTGCAAAAGAAGCCGGGGAAGAAGTTTAGGCTATAGACGATCATTGATGCTTATTTATGTGTGCTTCCTTTGTTTTGTTTTTGTTTCATGTAACGTTATTTCATTTTTCATTGCCTGCCTTGTAAACTTTAGTGCACTGCTGCAATAGAGACGTGGTCCCAGTCAACCATATCAAAGGAAAACAATGTACAAAACAATATTTATATATCAAGTTATTTTTATGTGAGCTAATTCTTCTGTAGCTGGGCTGAGACATTAATGTAATTATTGTACTATGTAGCCTATAATGTGTGTTCGTTTAGCAAATTATTCATTTCATTTAACTTTGTTTTGCTGTTGTAAGTTGTAAATATATGGTGTCATCATTAAATGATTTTAAACAGACACACTGTGCACTGCTGGAAAAGAATCACAGTTTCTGTCTGTTTCCGCTGTATAAAAAGTAGGCCCAATAATAATGCTATTTTGTTTGTGTTCAGATTACGACAGCGGAGTTCAAAACATGGGAAGGCCACGCAAGGTAAAGCAGCCTGAATCAGAAATGACACTCGCACATTTCTATAGATATTTGTTTATATTTACAGTCAAGAGGTGCGATTCATAACAGACATCACTTTAGGCTGTCCAGATAGCCAACTGCAATGGTATCGAAGTAAAGCTGTAACCGCTAACATAGCAAGTGAAAGAGAGCCCAAACTCCAGCCTACTTAGTGTGTGTATAGATAGATCATTAGTTGATGTATTTTGTGGTCCATTCAGTTCTGGAGAAGAAACAGGAGGAACAAGATTGAGGTGGCCCACAGTCCAGTTGAAGGTCAGTGAAGTTTGAGCTAGTTCAAAGAAAGAAAGAAAACTGACGCTCGTTGAATAACGTTTTAGGGAGAATGAAACCATCCCTTACCTTTTGTGGGGGATCTGTGATGTGTATTGGCAGTAGCATTTGGCATTCATTTGTGTTAGCTATATCTAAATAATATAATGTGCTTTTCAATTGTATATGCTGGTGAGTCAGTCCTTTAACCCTTTCTTCTGCTCAGAATCATCTGAGACACCGGTTGCCAGGAGCCAGAACAACTTGGACAACCAGAGGGCCCTAATAAAGTTCCTGGAAAACCAGATTTTGATCGGGTCCAACAGAGACTATCACAGTGGTTGCTACCCTGTGCTTCTGACTTTCCTCCACTCCCTAGACGATGCGTAAGTCTAACCCCTGCCTCCGCAAATTCATGTTCTCTCTCTCTTTCATCTATACTAAACTGCTTGAAAAAATATTCCTGTCTCTTTCACAGGCAGTGGAGAAGCCTCCATAATGGAATTAGAGACCCTGTAAGTTCATCTACATTTTTTATTTTGTTAAACCTGCGTCAACGTTCCCCACAACAAATGATCTTCCTCTCTTCCACCTTTCTCCAGAGCACAAGAGCGCTGTTCGCAAAGCAATCGAAAATGGTTGTTGACGTAGCAGCGCAGACAGTGTTCAAGATGCTGTTGCCAGCTATGATGGCCCTTCTTGACCGGGTCGATACAGAAAGCCACTCATCCATCGTCTGACAGCCTCAAAGACAGGTTAGAAAAAAACAAATCTTATTTGAAGGATACATGGTTGCTGTTGATGCAGTTGATGCGTGTTCAAAATACGCTTCATTATAGGAAATATTCAACAAATTACTGACATGATTTTTATTTGTGTAAAGTCTCAAAAGCTCATATTTTGAGTTATATAGAGGACGTAGAGGTAATTTCAGCTAAAATGGATATAAAAACATCCTATTCACATGAACGTGTAGGTACACGTTCATGTGAATAGGATGTTTTTATATCTATTTTAGCTTGTCAGTCAATAATATGCAGTCAATATTACACACTAAATAATATTTCATTAGCCTACTATCCAATAGTTAACAGCCACACTTTTGTCAAGAGCAGTGCTACATTAGCTGTGTTCATTCAATGGAGCACCTGGCTAGTTTCTCTTAGTCTGTCATTGAATGAGGTCATAAAGGAGTAGCACAGGTGTTGGTTTCATTGCATGTGTCTGTCTCCCTCTAGTGGACAAAACACGACATTGCTGTTTTCCTGTGAACTATATTGAAACTCGGTTGTGTACTATATATTAATCACACATAATAATATAATAATAAGAGGTTCTTCAATGTACTTTTTTTTCTGGGGGAGAGTAGCATCAACAATTCAGATACCAACGTGGTTCAGGAAATGCCGGCAATCAGGAAGCAGTCCAGGCCAACGTTACAAAGTTCTGCCACTGACATCGTGGAAGAGGTTATTCAGAGAGCCATGAGGACTCTGCATTCGACCCCCCAGAGTTCCCTCAGTAACATCCACCGGACTCCCACCCCTTCTCTGGACGAGCTAGACCGCCAAACCAAATCCCTAAAATCAGTAGAGGCGTTTGTCTCGGGTGTGGAGGCCCACGGCCAGGAGATGGCGATAGGCCCCGACGGCCGCGCTGCAGAGCGCCGACCCTTAACCCCCGGGGAGCCTAGCAACCGCTCCCCCACCAATCAGAGGACGACCTCTGCCTCCAGGAGCATCCTGCATAGTTTAGTGAATAAACTAGCAGAGTTTTTCAAGACGGGGTCCGTGCCCACGGAAGAGTCAGGTCTGACGGCTGCCGAAAGCCCCGGTCCGGGGTCTAATTCAGACCACGGGGATGAGAATGTAGAAACGGTCGTTTCTGAGGACTTGGGCTCCGTGAAGGCGGGGCTAGCAAAGAGCCCGTCCGTCTCCAGCGTCATCTCCGAGGGCACTCTCTCTCTGGAGGCCAGGCTGATCGTCGGGGAGATCATGGGGAAACTGGAGGCGTCCACCAGCTCCAGCGGAACGGCGTCTCCCATCGAGGAAAGGCTGGCGGAAGTCCAGGAGCCTCCCCAGACCAGCCCGGTGCCCTGCCACAGAACCTGCCCCGTGCCCAACACCAACAGCCCACATTTCAGGGCCAAGGCCAAAAAGTCTGTGAGTGCAGCTCTTCTGAAGTCCTTCGTTGACCTTTCCACACTGGTGGGTCCGTGTCTGAGTTTGCCCCAGCTGACTGTGACGGCCCTCGACGCCGTCTGTCTGCCTCGGGAGGCTGAAGAGGTCGTTGAGCTCTTCGTCGCCGCCATCTTGGACGAGAGCCAGGCCGCTGACCAAGCGCTCACTCAGGCCAAGTCCATGTCCAGAGCTCAGCGGTTTGTGGAGCAGCTGCAGGAGAAGCTCGGGGCATTTTACGCCCGCGTCCTGACGGCCATCTCGCCCAAGGTCAAAGGGCAGAGCGAGAGCTGCCCGCCTGTCAAACTCTCAGTTAGCCACCGCTTCTTGGACAACACCACCAACAATGTTCTCCAACACATCCTCTCCGCTGTCCAGGAAGAGGACATATCAGAGGGGGAGGTGGCACTGGCTCCAAGCATCCACAACAAGCTGCAGGAGAAGATGAAGGCCTGCTTTGCCATTAAGCCAGCAGTTAGCCCGACAGGCAACATACTGACTCGCGCCAGAGACAGCCTGAGTAAGATCCTTATGGCAGTGAGAGACCAGGTCCAGGAAAGCCCTCGCGTCAAAGCACTGGCGGGAGCCATGCTGGAAAACATTTCTAAGCTGCCAGAGGACGGAGACAATGACGTTGACGACAAAGAGGACGTAGAATCTCTTTCCCTCTTTGATGCCACGTCTGAGACTCCGGGGGCAGACTCAGAAACATCCATGGACGGTCTAAGGTCCAAGGGCAGCAGCTCCAAGAGCCAGCTTATCATGGCTGACCTGGTCTCCCAGGACAATTACTCAGCTACGGCTACCCTGGCCAGGCTGGAAGAGCTCGTCACTCTGGGGAGCCTTCAGAACACCACAGAGGAGCTGGTGGGAAAGCTCCAGAGCCTGCTGAAGAGCGACGGAGGTTTTCTCGGGTTGCTTCCAGCAGGTAAGAGCAAATCCGACTCTGTGCTCTCCAGAGGTGATGTGAGGAGAGCAGGCCAGCCTCTGAAGGAGGCCACCACGGAGCTGATCGTCTCCTTCGTTGTGGAGGCGGTAAAACAGCTGCTGCTGCCGGTGCTCATCCCTCCGGCTTCCTGGGCCCTGGGCGAAGAGCACTCCCTCTTGTCCAGCGAGTCATTCTCTAGCGCCCGCGGCTCCTCGGGGTCCTCCTGCTACCACCTTAGTGGCTACGACGACCACGTCAGCCTCTACACTACTGTCCTGGTTTCCCAGGTGATGTCGGCCGTCGGAGACCCGTCCTCCCCCGGCGTGCCGGACATGTGGACCGGCGCCACCAGAGCCTCCTCCTACGACACCAGGCTGGTCGCACCCGGCGTCAGAAAGTCTGCAGACCGGCCCGTTGCTCTGACCGCCTGCCCCGTTGGGTGTCCCCAAGCCGCTGCCAAGGCCCAGAAGAAAGGCGTGGCCAAACTGAGAGAGTGGTTCAACAACTGGAAGGTGTGTGTTTGGATTTGCTCTTACAGCCAGGATAGGCAGTTTAAACATCCGAATTCACTGTGGAAAAATGTCAAGCTGTTGCACTATTTTATTTGTGTCTTTTTCATATGCCATTCCCTATTCTAAGTCCTTTTTAATTCATTCCATGAAGTATTGCCGCGCTTCAAAGATCAGGAAGATGGAACTGATGACAGACGCGGCTCCTACCCTGCAGGATAAAGAAGTGTCCATGGGTAAGAAACATACACAGAAAGCACTTTTTATATTAAGGACTTACAGTTCAAGCAATGTTGTTCCACACAGCATTGCCCATCAGTTACAAGCTCCACATGGCTATATGATAATGAATACCAATCACATAAAGGATTTAACATTGCTAATCTGCCCCATACCCCCCTTCTCACCCACCAGCTCCACAGGTTCCAGCTGAGATTAAGGCACCATGCACCCTCTGCTGTTGTGATTCTTCCTCTGAAAAGGACAAGCGGGCCAAGCCACGCAAGGGTCTCCTCCAGGCCTTCCGGGACACTAAGTTCTGCCGGGCCTTAGTCAGCTGCATGACCAAGAAGGCACACTAGGGGCCTTTTTCGGGTTGATTTCCTTTGGTCAATAAAATCCCACCGCATATAGTTCCATAGTGCTTTTTGTTGTAGTTGGGAGTTGTCAGGTCGTTGTGCTCTGAGTATACTTTTCAGTGTGAAGTTCCCGGAGTGCGCACTCAAAGTTCGGGGAGTGGCGGTTTGTTTTATTGAGGTCTCCCAGTCCCGCCATGCCATTGGCTAACTTGTAGATTGCACCACAGACTCCAAATTCTTATGGTGAGCAGCCCTAGACGTTTTTGGGTTGAATTTTTATTGACGGACTGAGTGTATGTGTGTGTCTGTTTTATCGTTTATTAGGACAATACAGGTAGTTGAAGGGCAGAGAACTAACATATAAATACTGTACATGTTGTCAGGGAAACTGTCAGTTGGTGAACTTTTCATTCTATTGACTTCATTAAGTTTCCCCTATGCAGCACGGTAAGGCATAACAAGGTTGTATAGAGTCCCTATGGGTCTTTCTATGAGGGATACGTTGTGTAATGTCTCCACTAATGGTTAATGGTAGAAAAAGTGACTAAAGGACAATTCAATGTTTAAGGGGTCTCTCAACATAAAAGTAAGCATTAAGGGTAATATTGTTCCTGGATGTCGCTATGACAAATCCTAAGGAGGTTTGATCGGAGTAAATGTTCAGGTTAAACATCCAAGCCCAACTTCTAGGCTGGAACAGTTTATTAGTGCCACCATAACAAAAGTCTACTTAGTTCTAAAAACCCTATATAGGCTTTTAATGTGATAGTAAGTACTAGTAGTACTAGTAATATCATATTTTTATTATTTGTTAAAAAAGGCATTAAGTTGTTGCACTGTTAGAACTGCAATGAACATTCACTCCATTGTTAACACTGCAATAATTCATAGCAGCAAACAACTAAGCAGACTGCACAATAATGACCAGAGCTTTATGGGAAGTTTAACCTTGTGGTATTGTTACAAGTATTATTAGTAGGCCTATAGCGTCTTAGCCAGTTCCAAAGTAACCAGAATAGCCATAAAGTAAACATAAACCCGAAAGTAGCCTTTTAAGAGGTGGCAAATGGAGTTTCAGGGTTAGGAATATGTTTTTTATTCTCCCAAGTAGGCTAGGCCTAATTGATAACAACCAATACAGATCGAGATATTTCCATCTTGCCGACATAAATGGCCATTGACATAATACCATATCTTTCCACTCACACCAATGCGTTGTTTACACTTACACTAGTTTAATTACAAAAAGCCCAATCTTCTCGGCAAATCCTACGAAAACATTTGTTTAAGGAGTTAAACCAATCAAACTTACATTGTTTACGGCAGTTCACTCGGGATCAGTGTTCAGGCACGGGTGATTACCGTAGACCTGTGATCATTTGGGCGTAACACATCGGCTGTTGCTATGACATCTTGGCTTCGCACAGACGCTTAGAAGTAAAGCATTGTGGGATATACACACAACTGTTGCTGCAGAGATGCTTCGATTGTAAGGATTTAACGAGGGTTATACGCAAGAAAAATGAAGGTGGTTGGAACTTAATTACAAAATACGATATTGTGTTTATTATCAATGTTGCTCTTCATGCGTTTGTCCGTTTTGTGGGTTGCTTCCTGGGCTGGTCGAGCATCACCGACTAACTAGCTAGCTAACTAACTAGCTAGCATAACTAACGTTAGCTAGCATAACTAACGTTAACTAGCTAACTAACATGTCACGATAGCTAACGTTTCGTTGTTTGTCATGCAAAGAGTCACTCACTAGCTAGCGAACTCTCGTTAGCAAACGGAAGTGAACCAAATTTCGAACATCTTATATAGTTTTATATACATTCTTCTATAATTTTTTCCCTTTTGTCCACAGCGTATTTTTACCCTGGCCGATCAAGCTTGGTTAGGCTCTAATTTGCAGTACAAATGGCAGAAAACCCTCGGGAACTATATTGCTGTTGCTGGAGGGTGAGTGAAAGCCCGATTTCATTTAAGTAAAATAATGGTGTCATGCTGAACATCAGATTTGTTTTTTGTAATATATCCTTTTGTGGTCTCTTTGCCAGAATTGACAGCTCAGTTAAGATCTTTGATCGATATGGACAGAAGAAAAACGAAATCAACCTACCTGGGTAAGCAAAAGTGCTGCACCACCATTACTACTGAGACAACCACAGAGGAATGTGCGGTGCCCACGGCTTCTGTTGGCAATCTGATCCGTAGATAATTCCTTGCCTCTAAATCTCTTTAATATATCTCCGTCCCTCCCCTACCTCCCTCTCTTCCGTCTCATAGACGATGTGTTGCGATGGACTGGGACAAAGACGGGGACATCTTGGCAGTCATCGCTGAGAAGTCCAGCGCCATCCACCTCTGGGACGCCAACGTCAATAAGACGTCCCAGATCGACAGTGGCATGAGGTGCGGCTGCGGCCACCAACGAGGAATCACAAGTGAAACTGAACTCGTTTGAATGAGAAAGGCCTATTCTGTGTCTCCTTGTCAGTTTTATTTAGGGTGGGAGTTATCAAGCCTTAGGCTAACGTCATAATTTGTTTCTTTGTCCATCATCATTTACCTCGGTTTCCATAGAGACCAGTTGTCCTTTATCCTGTGGTCAAAGACAGGGCCCCTATTGGCTGTAGGTACAGCTAAGGGAAACCTGCTCCTCTACAATCAACAGACCTCCCGCAAGATCCCTGTGCTGGGTGAGACACACACACACACACACACACACTCTACACCAAAGTGTTTGCCATCTATTTAAAGTATTTCCCTTTTCCTTTATGTCTTTGGACATGTTGTTGCAGGCAAGCACACAAAGAGGATCACATGTGGTTGTTGGAGCTCCCAGAACCTGCTGGCGCTGGGCAGTGACGACCGCACCATTACCGTCAGCAACCACGAGGGAGACACCATCCGACAGGTAAAAACACACACACACACACACACACACACACACACTTACCTAAAGTGCTAACGTAAATATTCAATGTGTTTTATGTCACTTGACTTTGTCACTAGTGTGCAAAATCATGTTTACAAAAAAGTGACTAAGGACCGTTTAGAAATGTGGTTCTTGATGTATGAGCTAATGAGGCCGGCCAATAGGATAGAAGCTCTGTGAGGTAGCACTGCCTCCGGTTCTACCTCCTTTCCCTACCTCATTCTTCCTCTGTCCTCTCTCTCCTAGACCTCTCTGAGGTAGCACTGCCTCCTCCTGTTCTACTACATGTATCTCATTCTTCCTCTGCCCTCTCTCTCCTAGACCTCTCTGAGGGCTGAACCCGCGGATGTCTTCTTTTCTGTGATGAAGACGGATGAGAGGTCGTCTCCTGGAGAGAGCACAGTGAGTGAGTGAGTGAGTGAGTGAGTGAGTGAGTGAGTGAGTGTGAGTGTGTGTGTGTGTGTGTACGTGTGTGTGAATGAGGAGAGAGTTTGAGAAAGAGACAGAGGGAGAGATGTGTTCATATTCATACACACTTAATATTGTCCATTGTCCAACCGCACCATTCATGGTGTTTGAGTTTGAACTCTAGAGGGTTGAGTGCTTCCTTTTTCCTCCTGCACTGTTTTCTTAATAAGATGAACCAGTCCTGTGACTCTGTCCTGTCCTTACTGTAACGGTCCCGTCCCCTCTAGGACAATGGCCGACAGAGTTTCACTCTGTGCGCAGAGAAGGAGAATGAGCGATGGAGAGACCGCAGGGAGGAGGACTGGATGGAAAGAGTCTGGGTAGGGTACAGAGAAGAGAGAGAGAGAGAGAGAGACAGAGAGACAGAGAAATTAAAGGACGATATCTGAAGGTAATGACAGAGTGAGGGACAAACCGAAGAAGAGAGAGAGAGAAAGAAAGATGTTAGGATCAAATGAAAGCTATTGTAACAGTAAATAGGGATATATTCAAAAGTAAAGCTGGATTGATACCGGGTACCATTTATTAGTAATTATTATGCGTTCTTAATGAAGCAATGCACACACAAGGTTTGTCAATAAAGTTGTTCAACATGGCTGAAATCATTTCCAAATACCTGGAAAATCAGCTGTAGGCTGTCCTAAACTTCAGCATCAGTGTTTTCTATGCCAGACCCAGATTCTTAAAGGCCTCAGTGCGTGAGTGCCCTTCACAGTGGGCAACGACAAGTTGGGGTTTATAGTTCCTGCAGAGTGTGATGTCACTTCCTTTTGACCTGTGAACCTTCCCCCTTTGACCTCTCAGGTGAGCGTGTCCGTGGGGAAGAAGACTTTGTTTCTGTTCAACCTCAACGATCCTGACAACCCCATAGAGCTGGCCTTCCAGCCACGATATGGCCACATCGTCACCTACCGCTGGTATGCACACACACACACACACACACACACACACACACACACACACTGCGTTTTTGAATAAAAAGAGTATATATATTATTACTGATATGTTTATTTCCTATATGCAGTGTGACTGTTTAAATACATTTCAAGTAATTTTGGTTCATTTTTATTATTTATATACCTATATATATTTCTTCCCCCGATCTCTCCTGTTCCCTCTTTAGGTATGGCGACGGCTACATCCTGATTGGTTTCTCCCACGGTTACTTTGTGGTCATCTCCACGCACATCAGAGAGATAGGCCAGGAGCTGTACCAGGCCCACAACCACAAGGACAGCCTGTACAGTGTGGCCATCTCCCCCGCACTCAACAGGGCGGCCTCCTGTGGAGACAACAGGTACTGCACCCACACTTAAATAACACGCCGACACTCAAACACAATTCAATTACAGCTTAGAATTGTCTGAAGTAACTTCATCCAATAATATTGTGTGTGTGTGTGTGTGTGTGTGTGTGTGTGTGTGTGTGTGTGTGTGTATGTGTCTTCAGCATAAAGGTCCATGACCTATCTGAGCTGAAAGATATCAGCAACATAGTTCACCTGGATGACGAAACTAAAGGTAAAATACTACATTGGTTTATATTATAATATTATTATTATTATTATTATTATTATTATTATTATATTATATATATAATAGTGAAGTACTTCATTGGCTTATAATAAACACTGTTTTAATGATTAATTAGTAACCTTTCATTAATATTCAGCCTTGCTTTATATTTGTCACCTCCCTCCCCTCCCCCTCCCCAACTTTCCTCTCTTTCGGTATCTTTTGTCCTTTCCTGTCTTCTTGTCTTCTCCTCCTCCCTGCTTCTCTCCTCCTTTCTCCCCTCTCCTCCTCCCCACCTCCCTCCCGCTGTCCTCTCTCTCTCCCTCCCTCTCTCCTCCTCCCCACCAACTTCTCTCCTCCTCCCTCCCTCTCACCCTCCCCCTCTCCTCCTCGCCCTCTCCTCCTCCCCCCTCCCTCCCCAGGTCTCGACCAGTTGAACTGGACAGATGACGGTCAGCTGCTGGCCGTGTCGACCCAGAAGGGGAACCTGCACGTGTTCCTGACACGGCTGCCCATCCTGGGGGACAGCTGTGGGACGAGGCTGGCCTACCTCACCTCCCTGCTGGAGGTCACCGTGTCCAACCAGGTGGAGGGGGTGAGGAGGACACACACACACACACACACACACACACACACACACACACACACACAACCTCTGTCGCTCTCTCTCTCTCTCTCTCTCACTCACACACACACACACACACACACACACACTCTTATACACTTATATACACACCATACCTGCTGATATACTCACACAGTCATAGGGCTTCATAATGCTTTAGACTGCTCCTACCTCTTTCATCAGACTGATTTAAGATTTACACACACATACACACACACACACAGTCTCAGATCCTCTCTCATTGGTTCTCTCCATCTGTCTCAGGAAGATCCGGTTGCCATCCGAGTTGAGATTGAGCCGACGTTCATCGCCGCGGGGCCTTTCCACGTTGCCGTGGGGATGAACAACCGAGCATGGTTCTACGCCCTGGTAGACAATGGTGTGTGTGTCTTTGTGTGTGTGTAAGACTTGTGTGTGTGTGTTTGACTGTAAGATGTTGTGTGCATGCATCTATGATTTGTTTTGTTTTTGTGTCATTCATTTTAATTTGAAGAATGTTAATTATAATCTGTGTGTGTGTGTGTGTGTGTGTGTGTGTGTGTTTCAGGCTACGAGAGGCTGAAGGACATTGAGTACCTTGGGACCATAGCCAGCATGTGCCTCAACGCTGACTACGCTGCTGCCCTGTTTGAGGGCAAGGTCCAGCTACACATGGTGAGTGTGTGTGTGTGTGTGTGTGTGTGTGTGTGTGTGTGTGTGTCTGTATGGTTTAATCAAACCTGTGTAACTTGGTGCTTGCCAGAGATCAATATAATTCCCACAGTCATTCAGTAGTTGTTATTGAAGTTGCTTGGTTCTCTGTGTGTGTGTGTGTGTGTGTGTGTGTGTGTGTGTGTGTGTGTGTGTGTGTGCGCGTGCGTGCATCAGATGGAGGGCGACGACCAGGATGAGGAGAGGCAGATGCGTCTGTTTCCGGACGACGACAGCAAAGGTCGTATCCTAAGCCACGCCCTGACCAACGACTTCCTGTTCTACAGCACGGACGTAAGGGTCACGACCTTTCACCCTTACACACCCAAACCAAACAAAAGATGATTTATTTGATGAAATCCTGGTCTGTCTGTCTCATCTGTTTTTGTCTAGTCATATAGTTGTTGTTATTGTCGTTAATGATGTGTGCTATGTGAGCAGAAACGTTTTATGATTGAATGAGTAGTAAACAAATTAAAAGGTTATAGCTCTTGTTTACCCATCCCCTATCCATCCTCCCCTCCCTCTCTACCACCCTCCCTCCCTCCTGTACCCCACTCCCAACCTACCCCCCCCCCCAGACGGGCTCGGTAGCGTGCGTGCTGGTGGAGGATTGGCAAACGGTCAACACCTACAGTCACCCGGTGGGCGTGAGGAAGGTGTTCCCCGACCCCAATGGCACGCGCCTCGTCGCCATCGACGACAAGAGCGACGGCTTCCTGCTCTGCCCCGTCACCGTCAGTGCTTACGCACGCACGCATGCGCGCGCGAACACACACACACACACACACACACACACACACACACACACACACACACACACACACACACACACACACACACACACACACACACACTCGATCATTTGAGTTATTTTTGCCTACTGTGTCTTGTCTGTATCTCCCCAGGCCTTAGCTGTGCTATGCTAGTCTGCTATGCTATGCTATGCTATGCAATGTAATGCTATGCTATGCTATGCTATGCTATGCTATGTTCTTCTATGCTACAGTGTCTTTATTGGCCTATACTGCAGCCATGAGCTCCCCGCTATCACTACATTAAGTCTAATCTATACTACTATTTACTTTGTCCATCCATCTATTGGCTCGCAGGCGACAGACTGCAGCTATGAGATCCCCAGCTTCTCCCCCACCATCACAGGAGTCCTGTGGGAGAACTGGCCCACCGACAAGGGAGTGTTTGTGGCGTTTGATGACGACAAAGTGTACACCTACGCCCTGCATAAAACCACCATACACGGTAGGGGGGGGGGGGAATGGGAGATGGGAGCAGGCAGGACGTCCATCATAGATATGAGTATCTTCACTTCTTATTTATCATGTCGATGTGCATCTCTCTCTCTCTCTCCCCCCCCCTTCTTCCAGGTCCCCAGGTGGTTCTGGTGGGCAGCACCAAGCTGCCCTACGCCCACAAGCCCTTGCTGCTGTACAACGGGGAGCTGACGTGTCAGACGGCCAGTGGAAACACCAGCACCGTTCCCCTGAGCACACACTCCTTCCTCCACACCCACACACACTCCTTCCTCCACACACACACACACCCCGCCGCCGGCGCTCACACACACACCGGCGAGGAGCTCGGTGCACAGCTCACACAGGCGCTCATGCTCAAGAGGTCAGCCGCTTTCTACTAAATGTACTTTAATAGATTACTTAGCCGCCTTCTGTAAATGTATGTGTGTGTGTGTGTTGTCCTCCACAGGTTCCCTGAGGCCTGGGAGCTGTGCCGGGCCCTGGGTTCTGCTGCGGCCTGGTCAGAGATGGGCCGGTCCTGCCTGGTCCACATGGAGCTGGACCTGGCCATCAGAGTCTACCGCATGAGCGGAAACGTTGGCATGGTGATGTCCCTGCAGGACGTCAAGGTAACGTGCGTGCACACACACACACACACACACACACACACACACACACACACACACCTTCATGTGCAGGGTAGTTCTTCAGACAGAGATGGATGGAGCTTATAACTACATGGAATATGATGATGTTTTAGACATGTTGTTTGTGAATATGAATATGATGGGACATGTTGTTTCCGTTCTTCATCTAATTAATGGTTCTCTCTGTTCTCATTTCTCCATCTGGCTCTTTCCATGTTTTCTATTTCTCTTCCTGTACTTTCCTTCACTTCCTCCTTTTGTGTCTGTCTGTCTGTCTGTCTGTCTGTCTGTCTGTCTGTCTGTCTGTCTCCCCTGCCCCCCCCCCCTCTCTGTAGGGTATAGAGGACAAGAACCTGCTGGCGGGACACCTGGCCATGTTCCTGAATGATTATAATCTGGCCCAGGACCTCTACCTGTCCTCCAGCAGTCCCATCGCCGCTCTGGAGGTAACACACACACACACACCAGCATGGACACTCTGTTATCGACACCTGCACACAAAGGAGTGGAAACATAGACAAACAGCTAGTTAGATGTGTCTCTGCTTTTAAGGTATTACAATTGTGTGTGTGTGTGTGTGTGTGTGTATGTGTGTGTGTGTGTGTGTGTGTGTGTGTCAGATGAGGAGGGACCTGCAGCATTGGGACAGTGCCCTGATGTTGGCCAAGAGGCTGGCAGGGGACCAGATCCCCTTCATATCCAAAGAGTACGCTGTCCAGCTGGAGTTTGTGTGAGTGCCCGTACACTCACTCCCTCACTCACACACACACACACACACACACGTTGATACGAACCACACACAACTCTCTCTCTCTCTCACACACACACTCACACTCACACGTATGCACACACTCACGTGTATACACACCTCCCCTCTCTCCTCCCGTTGTCGTGGTAACCCCCTGTGATGGACGTGCTGTGTGTCCACAGAGGGGACTATGTGACCGCCCTGTCCCACTATGAGAAAGGCATGACGCGTGACAATAAGGTAAACACCCCTAACCTCGGCGCTCTCCCAACCCAGCTATTCCTCTCATCTGTTTGAATAACATCACCCCTCTCTCTCTCTACCTCTTTATCTCTCCCCCCCCCCCCCCGCCCTGCAGCACCAGGAGCATGATGAGGCGTGCCAGGCGGGTGTGGCCAGGATGTCGATCCGCATGGGGGACATCAGGAGAGGAGCCGGCCAGGCCATCCAGCACCCCAGCAGGAGCCTGAAGAAGGACTGTGGAGCCATCCTGGAGACCATGAAGGTAACCACCACAACCACCCTGTCTGTCTCACTCTGTCCCCCTCTCTCTCTCTCTCTGGATGTCTGTCTCTCTCTGGCTGTCTCTCTTTCTCTAAATATGGTGTGGTGAGTGTGATCTACTTAGAATCAGAATAATTCCTGCTCTCGCTCTTAAATATTTATGAAATGTTTGGGTCATTGTTATGAACGTGTCTTTTCCCTCTCCTCTGTGTGTGTGTGTGTGTGTGTGTGTCTCTGGCAGCAATATGAACGTGTTTATCCCCTCTCCTCTGTGTGTGTGTGTGTCTATGGCAGCAATATGAACATGTCTATACCCTCTCCTCTGTGTGTGTGTGTGTGTGTGTGTGTGTGTGTGTCTCTCTCTGGCAGCAATATGAACGTGTCTTTTCCCTCTCCTCTGTGTGTGTGTGTGTGTGTGTGTGTGTGTGTGTCTCTGGCAGCAATATGAACGTGTCTATACCCTCTCCTCTGTGTGTGTCTCTGGCAGCAATATCAACGTGTCTATACCCTCTCCTCTGTGTGTGTGTGTGTGTCTCTGTCTCTGGCAGCAATATGAACGTGTCTATACCCTCTCCTCTGTGTGTGTCTCTGGCAGCAATATGAACGTGTCTATACCCTCTCCTCTGTGTGTGTCTCTGGCAGCAATATGAACGTGTCTATACCCTCTCCTCTGTGTGTGTCTCTGGCAGCAATATGAACGTGTCTATACCCTCTCCTCTGTGTGTGTCTCTGGCAGCAATATGAACGTGTCTATACCCTCTCCTCTGTGTGTGTCTCTGGCAGCAATTCTCGGAGGCGGCCCAGCTCTATGAGAAGGGTCAGTACTACGACAAGGCAGCCTCCGTCTACATCCGCTGCAAAAACTGGTGAGAAGCGGAGGGAGGGAGCAGAGGGAGCTAGAGGAGACTGGTCTCTCTACCCCTCACAGAGACTGGTCTCTCTGTCCTTCACAGAGGGAGATAGGGGAGACTGGTCTCTCTACCCTTCACATAGACTGGTCTCTCCATTCTTTCCAGAGAGAGATAGAGGAGACTTTAAATGAAAGGGAATTAAAGATGGTAGTTTGATGAGCCTTCTTTCTGAACCTCTCTCTCTCTCTCTCTCTCTCTCTCTCTCTCTCTCTCTCTCTCTCTCTCTCAGGGCGAAGGTGGGAGAACTGCTTCCTCAGGTCTCCTCTCCTAAGATCCACCTGCAGTACGCCAAGGCCAAAGAAGTGGACGGAAAGTACGGGGTTTATTTTGTGTGTGTGTGTGTGTGTGTGTGTGTGTGTGTGTGTGTGTGTGCGCGTTAATGTGGTGTATCCAATTTTTCGTTTTTTTCAACTCACTTATACAAGCTGAAACATTTGAAACATCGTAAAAATGTTTCACACTGTGTGACTGCGTGTGTGTGTGTGTGTGTGTGCGCGCTCCAGGTACAAGGAGGCGGCCCAGGCCTATGAGAGTGCGAGGGACTGGGACAACGTGATCCGGGTTCTCCTGGAGCACCTCAACAACCCAGAGGACGCCGTGCGCATCGTCCGGGAAACGCAGAGCATCGACGGAGCCAAGATGGTGGCCAGGTAGGAGCCAACGTAGAAATACAGTAAATAGAACAGCCAGCCACCAGCGCAATTCAAACCCAGTGTACTGTGACAGTACAAAGAGTGTATCAATTCCATATGTATACGGTTGATTTTGGAATATGATAAATATTAGTCTAGAATATGTTGCTATTGGGTAGCTGTGATAGTATAGCTTTTAAATACGTAAAGGCAGAAATATATAAAGCCACTACTCAAATGTTTTTATCAATATTGTTACTCGAAAATCGTTGGCCTTAAGTGTGGCAGAAAGGATTTTATCTTGGCAAAGCGTTACCGGCAGAAACAGTGTGTGTGTGTGTGTGTGTGTGTGTGTGTGTGTGTGTGTGTGTGCGCTAGGTTCTTCCTCCGTCTCAATGACTACGGCTCGGCCATCCAGTTCCTGGTGCTGTCCCAGTGTAACGATGAGGCCTTCCAGCTCGCCCAGCAGCACGGCCAGATGGAGGTCTACGCAGACATCATCGGTCTGTCTGTCTGTCTGTCTGTCTGTCTGTCTGTCTGTCTGTCTGTCTGTCTGTCTGTCTGTCTGTCTGTGTGTGTGTGTGTGTGTGTTTGTGTCTGTCTTCTTCAGGTCTACACAGACGTCATCGGTCTGTGTTACTGTCTTGCCTGAGTGTGTCTCTATATCTGTGGTTTCGTTTTTGTTAGATGAGGATCAGTATTGAACTGTAAAACTGTAAATATGCTGGTTTGATAAAAATTGTGTGTGTGTGTGTGTGTGTGTGTATGTGTCAGGGTCGGACGCGACCCTGGAGGACTACCAGAGCATCGCTCTGTACTTTGAGGGGGAGAAGAACCACCTCCAGGCTGGGAAGTTCTTCCAGAAGTGTGGCCAGTACAGCAGGGTACCTCCACTATGACCTCACTATGACCATACATTAACGCTCCACTATGACCTCACTATGACCCTACATTAACGCTCCACTATAACCTCACTATGACCCTACATTAACGCTCCACTATGACCTTACATTAAGGCTCCACTATGACCTCACTGTGACCTTTAACACGCCATTATGACCTCACTGTGACATTAACGCTCCACTATGACCTTTCTCCTTGTTGTTATCTCTCTCTCGCTCTCAAGGCCTTGAAGCACTTCCTTAAATGTCCGACCACTGAGGACAACCTGGCCATAGAGATGGCTATAGAGACGGTGAGACAAGGGGCAATGTGTGTGTGTGTGTGTGTGTGTGTGTGTGTGTGTGTGTCTACGTGTGTGTTCAGCATGCTATTATTACCTTTTTGATATTAGTATGAGTATTAACAGTGTGTGTTTGTGTTTATATGTTGTCGTCCTGCATGTTGTGTTGTTCTGTTGTGTGTTTTCAGGTTGGTCTGGCCAAATTTGCTATGCCGCGGGTGAGCGGGCGGAGTGTGTGTGTGTGTGTGCTGAGAGAGCGTGTTTAGTGTACACGTAGTAGTGTGTACACAACACACGCATGACCTGAAAAATCACCCCTAAAATTGAAGATTGTTAAAATAGTGTGTATTCTATTGAGTGTGTGTGTGTGTGTGTGTGTGTGTGTGTATTTTAGGTTGGCCAGGCCAAAGATGACAACCTCACCGGCCAGCTGATTGATTACCTGATGGGGGAGAGTGACGGCATGCCGAAGGTAATAATGAATAATCAATAGTCAATAATGAATAATCAATAGTCAATAATGAATAATCAATCATGAATAATGAATAATCAATCATGAATAATCAATAGTCAATAATGAATAATCAATAATCCCCTCTGGACATGGAGGGTTCAGTCACACAGCCCAGTGGGTCAGAGGCCTACTGTAGGTTAGACAGTTATTCTGTTCTGTCAATACATGGACCGTTTGCTTCAGCTCTGATCCAACCTTCCCTTCCCTGCCACTCATACGTTCTCTCTCCCTCTCTCTCTTTTTCTTCTCTTGTCTGCTGTCGTGTGTGTGTGTGTGTGTGTGTGTGTGTGTGTGTGTGCAGTCTCTCTCTGTGAGTCAGCCGTTGGCCCCTAGGGGACCTTAGTGTGTGTTGTTAGACGATGTGAGCATGGCTAGACTTTAAAACCAACGGTTCTGTCATCCAAACTGTCATGTCCTCATCAGAGTCCATCTTTACTGTACTCCTCTTTGTGTGTGTGTGTGTGAGAGAGAGGGAGGGAGGGGTAAGAGGAAAGAGAGAGACATAGATATATTTATTTGTGTGTGTAGGAAGCCTCATCTCCTTCTCCTTCTCCTGCACCCATCTGATTGGCACAGGGATAGCCACAAGGCATGGGGTTTACACCCATCCACCTTACTAACCTATAGTGTTCTCTTCTCTGTGATGGAGGAGCCAAGGAGGGGAAGCCACTTTAGACTGTGGACGTGCATCCCCTCTCCCCCTCTGCCCTCTCTCTCCCCCTCTGCCCTCTCTCTCCCCCTCTGCCCTCTCTCCCCTCCCCCCCCTCCCTCTCTCCCCCCTCTCCTCGTGGCGTCGTAATGTGATTGGCTGACCTCTGTCTGGCGTTCCCAGGATGCCAAGTACCTGTTCCGTCTCTACATGGCCCTGCAGCAGTACAGAGAGGCCGCCCGCACAGCCATCATCATCGCCCGGGAGGAGCAGGCCGCGGGTACACACACACACACACACACACACACACACACACTGTGGTAGTCGGTCTGACACTCGCTCTCTCATTCACCCACAC
The DNA here is from genome assembly GCA_017639675.1 of Aplochiton taeniatus. Lineage (NCBI taxonomy): Eukaryota > Metazoa > Chordata > Actinopteri > Galaxiiformes > Galaxiidae > Aplochiton > Aplochiton taeniatus. The sequence continues at coordinate 3,613,243 of CM030176.1, forward strand.
ACTCAGTGCTGTCTTACCCCTGGGGAAAAGTAGGGTTTGTTTGGATTTAAGTTATGCTATGATAAATATTCAACTGTGTGTGTGTGTGTGTGTGTGTGTGTGTGTGTGTGTGTGTGTGTGCGTGCGTGCGTGCGTCTCCTAGGTAACTACCGTAACGCCCATGACGTGCTGTTCAGCATGTACACGGAGCTGCAGACCCAGAAGATCAAGATCCCAGCAGAGATGGCCACCAACCTGATGATCCTCCACTCTTACGTCCTGGTCAAGGTCTGCTGGACACACACACACACACACACACACACACACACACTCTGCTGCCATCTGTACACCTGCAAGCACACATACTATTGGCCTCCGTCAAGCCAAACAAAATGGAAAATGCATTTATTTTACAATTCACCTGAACCTATTTTGTGTGAAAACTTTTTATATTAAACATATGTTTTGTGTCAAGCACAAATTGACACTGTGTTAAAGGCCATTTCCGTTCTCCAAATGAATTTGGTTCAGTCTGTTCAGTTCTGTCTTAGCTCGACATCAGGTTGAGCCTTCTGTTAGCATGGCACCTACTGGGTTTGTGTTAGCGTTAGCCGCATTTGGTTTATCATTACACGTAATGTGTTTCTGTTAGCATTGCACCTACTGGGTTTGTGTTAGCCGCACTTGGTTTATCATTACACGTAATGTGTTTCTGTTAGCATTGTACCTACTGGGTTTGTGTTAGCGTTAGCCGCACTGGGTTTATCATTACACGTAATGTGTTTCTGTTAGCATTGCACCTACTGGGTTTGTGTTAGCCGCACTTGGTTTATCATTACACGTAATGTGTTTCTGTTAGCATAGCACCTACTGGGTTTGTGTTAGCGTTAGCCGCACTGGGTTTATCATTACACGTAATGTGTTTCTGTTAGCATTGCACCTACTGGGTTTGTGTTAGCGTTAGCCGCACTTGGTTTATCATTACACGTAATGTGTTTCTGTTAGCATAGCACCTACTGGGTTTGTGTTAGCGTTAGCCGCACTTGGTTTAGCAGAGCAGTTCACGGCTACAGTCTGTTAGTTTAGTGTTGAAGCCATTTGAGTCCCTGTAGAAAACATACCCACACCTAGACAACATGTTGAGTCCATGGCCTCTGTCTAACATCCCCCTTTCATCTCATCTAACCTCCAAGTACTGCAACATAGGTAACATATCAGCCTGGAACGTGTGTGTGTGTGTGTGTGTTCTATCAGATCCATGTAAAGAGAGGGGACCACCTGAAGGGGGCGCGCATGCTCATCAGAGTCTCCAACAACATCAGCAAGTTCCCCTCTCGTGAGTTCTGCTTGTGTGTTTCAGTTTACATGGTAGCTTTATCAATATAATTTTCATTTTATATAGTATATATATTTATATATAGTATATATGTAATATAAAGTTGTGTGTTGTGAGTTCTCCTTGTGTTTTCTGTTTAAATAGCAGCTATATTAATATATGAATATTATCTTATCTCATGTGGGTGTTTCACTTTGCATAATAGGTCTCAGTAAAACATTCAATCATACACTAGTGCTTACACCATCACTATTTAGATATAATTAGTCCTGTGTGTGTGTGTGTGTGTGTGTGTGTGTGTGTGTGTGCGCGTGCATGTAATAAAACTTACCATTTATAGAATGTGAATTTCCTCTGGTAAATGTGCCATCCATACATTAGTACTCATGAGGTATTTAAATGTGTGTGCGTGTGGGTGTGTGTGTGTGCGTGCGTGCGTGCGTGCATGTAATAAAACTGTTACCATTTATAGAATGTGGATTTCCTCTGGTAAATGTGCCATCCATACATTAGTACTCATGAGGTATTTAAATGTGTGTGCGTGTGGGTGCGTGTGTATGTGTGTGTGTGTGCGTGCGTGCGTGCGTGCATGTAATAAAACTGTTACCATTTATAGAATGTGGATTTCCTCTGGTAAATGTGCCATCCATACATTAGTACTCATGAGGTATTTAAATGTGTGCGTGTGCGTGTGTGTGCGCTGTAGACATCGTGCCCATCCTGACGTCCGCGGTGATAGAGTGCCATCGTGCCGGCCTCAGGAACTCTGCCTTCAGCTTCGCCGCCATGCTGATGAGACCCGAGTACCGCAACAAGATCGACCCCAAGTATAGGAAGAAGATCGAGGCCATGGTCCGGTGAGCGACCCGCTTCCTGTTCACCACGAATCAGCGCTCACACTCTAACGCCGCTCTAACTCTGTGGGCGCGTTTGATTACTGCCTCTGAGAGCAAGAAGGCCAGCACCGATTGGGGCTACTCCCTATTAACACAATGGGTGTGTTTGTTTTTCTTTCTGAGAGCAGGACGGGCAGCATCTATTTGGGCTCCTCCCTACTCTAACACTATGGGTGTGTTTGTTTACTGTCTGAGAGCAGGACGGGCAGCATCTATTTGGGCTCCTCCCTACTCTAACACTATGGGTGTGCTTGTTTACTGTATCTGAGAGTAAGAAGGGTGGCACCTATTCAGGCTTCCTCTGGACTAGCCAGCTGAGCTTTGATTCAAATCTAACTCACCCATGGTGTATTTAGCAGGATTACTAGGGAATAGCAAACACATACAGGGACTTCATTTCCTCTAGACAGCTGTTCCCTCTCACCTAGCTTTCTAACCATAGCAACGTATTCCCCTGCTACCAGAATCATTTAGTTTGTTCTCTCTCTCTCTCTCTCTCTCTCTCTCTCTCTCTCTCTCTCTCTCTCTCTCTCTCTCTCTCTCTCTCTCTCTCTCTCTCTCTCTCTCTCTCTCTCTCTCTCTCTCTCTCTCTCTCTCTCTCTCTCTCTCTCTCTCTCTCTCTCTCTCTCTCTCTCTCTCTCTCTCTCTCTCTCTCTCTCTCTCTCTCTCTCTCTCTCTCTCTCTCTCTCTCTCTCTCTCTCTCTCTCTCTCTCTCTCTCTCTCTCTCTCCGGCCCTCTCTTCCGTACTCTGTCCTCTCCCTCTCACCCTTTCTCCGTTTCTCCCTCCTTTGCTTTCTCCCTCCATCTCACCCTCTCACCATCTCTCTGCCAGGCGGCCCGACACGTCGGAGGTTGAGGAGGAGAGCAATCCGTGTCCCTACTGCGGCTTCCAGCTGCCTCAGCACGAGCTTTTGTGTCTCTCTTGCAAGAACAACCTGCCCTATTGCATCGCCACGGTAACCACGCGAACAGGCTCCTGCACACACACACACACACACACACACACACACACACACACACACACAAGCAGAGACAGACAGGCATGCATATACACAAGCATGAACGTGGGCACAACGTTACAAACCCCATATCATTCCCTCACACGTCCCCACACACGTGCATGGGATCATACACATAGGGAGATATGTACCCACGCAATTACCGTAGCACTTCGTTTGAATTGGTGCTTTTCATTTGTTTACTATTTGTGATAATAATATTATCTATTATATATATATATATATATATATATATATATATATATATATATATAATAATAATAATAATAATAATAATAATAATAATAATAATAATAATAATAATAATAATATAAGTTATAAAATATGAGCAAAATATTTCATTCTCTAGTCTCCTCTTGTTGTACCTTTTCCAGGGGCGTCACATGTTGGTTGAGGACTGGTCAGTTTGTCCTCACTGTGAGTTCCCTGCTCTCTACTCCCAGTTCACGCTGTAAGTAGAACACACACACACACACACACACACACACACACACACACACAGACCAATGTGTGTCTTTGAATGTACAGTTGTTGCTTAATCCCTTCGACAGTTATAGTAATACTGAAAATGTTCGTAACTCTGAAACAGATACAAAGCTTTTTAAAATCCTACTAGTCAAACACACCCGACTGCACAGCTGCTTTTAACACGTGTGTGTGTGTCTGTGTGTTTGGTACAGACTGTTGGAGACAGAGAGTGTGTGTCCCATGTGCTCGGAGACTCTGAGTGTGAACCAGGTTAAAAAGGTATCTGACTGCTCCCAGTACCTGCAACCTGATCAACTGGAGCACTGACACAGGTGGATGAGACACACACATCCATTTCTAAGAACCAAGAGAAGAGAAAGCTTTGGTTTAAAAAAACATTGTTATTTTACTTTTCTTTTTCTTACCCGAGGAAATCTCTCCTGGGTTGAATACAAACATTTTATGGTAATCCATTCGACCTTAGAATTGGTCTGTTTAGCCATATTCCACTATTTCATTGTACAAAAATATTTATTCTTTGTACCGATTTTCTGCACATATTAAATTATATAACAATGTTAAGATTTGCTCTTTTTCAAACTGAGCTCTACAATAAATGAAAACAACTTAATATGTTTAAGCAGTTACTTTTATTTTACAAAATGTAGCACATTTCTAGAGGGATCATAGTATGTATGTTTGCGTGTGTACAACATACCATAACTCTGATAAACCATAAAGCATCAGGACTATTTTTGGCAAAGCTTAAGCACTGCAGTAACTGAATCTTTGAAAGTTACCTCTAAGCATCAGCCATACACATCACAAGACTTACAGTGAACGAAGAGTTACAAGCAAACACCATTATTCAAGAAGTGTTTTATCAAAAATATTTGTGATATATAGCAATAACAATTAAGCCCCCTAAAAGACTTATTCTTTCAACAGTTTTTTTGGTGTGATATGACTTAAAAAGAGTTGTCTGTTTATGTTTATGTCTTTTCTGTTTCCAGAAAAGGGAGTTTAAAGTTATCATCAACCAGAATTGCCTTTACCCCTTTGTTTTCAGTCTTGACTTTCTAATGTTTCAAGACCTATGGTTGGCCCTGCAAGCCTTTTAATGGCACAAAACTCAAATACTCTTGAAAATTTTCATGGCCCCCTAAGAAATTGTCTTCACCATTTATAACTTTCAAGAAAATGTTCTGTTTGAGAATTGGATCAAGACTTTCCATTTTTTCTGCCTTTTTTGCAATGTTTTCCTTGCCAAATCCAAAAAAATCATCAAATCCCACATAGCATCTCCTATTGGGAATATTTCCAAACCATTCTTTGCATCTCTTTAACATCACTATGAGGCAGGAGTCCTCCCCTGTTCCAGAAGGAGTTAAACATGGAGATTTCGTGGTGAACCAGTACACATCAGTCTTAGATGGATCAAATGTTAATTTACTATCAAGACTTTGACTGATTTTCAGCTCTGTATGAACTTGTTGTCCGTACTTGTTTTTTCCTGCCCTTTCAAGGTCAAAATAACTTTCTAGTTTTAATTGATTGTCATCCAGCGTATAAAGGGCTGAGACCTGTTTATTCCTGTCTAATATGTTTTGGTTAAATATTGCCTTTGTCCTCTCACTTGTATCCAATTTGGTAGAAAGCTTGTTAACCAAGTTGTTATCAAGTTGCCCATACTTATTGCATATGTGTTTGTAAATATTTTCATCCGGTTTGAGGCCGAGTTTTTCTCTTAGGAATTGTTTGTCCCCCTTTGCTTTCTCCTCTGCTGCTTTTCGATACATTTTATTCCTTATGTCACAGCCTGGTGCACGCCTACATCTGACGCGTTTGCCTTTCTTTGCTTCTATTTCATTTAGGCGTTTCACTTTTCTTTCTGCCTGCAAGGCCAAATCATCTCCAAATTGTTTAAGTTTTTTATGTAGTGTTTTAGACCTAGCCTTTATGCCATTGCCTATTTTTGAGGTGACTTTTTTGAAACTTGATTTTGTCAAAGGGTTGAAACTTTGAAAACTACGCGTGGACTGTTTTTGGAGCATCTGAATGGCTTTCCGTCCCACAGAATAGGTTTTTATAGAAATGGTATTTATACCTTTATGTGTTCTAATGGTGAGCTGTTTGATGGCTTTCACATTGGTGACCATTGATTTTAAAGATTTTTTCAAGGATAGTTTTATGGACTTTTTTAAGCCCTGTTCTACAACTTTCTTCAGTCCTATTTTAATAGAGCGGATACCTAGCTTAACATTTGCCTTTAGCACCATGCCAATGGCCTTAGTACCTGCTTTGGCACCAAATTTGACCCCGGTTTTGATGCCATACATGACTGACGTTGCAGTCCCAGCTGTTGCAACAGTGACCAAACCTATGCCTATGTCTAAAGCAACATCAATTGTTGCCTCGCGAAGAGCGTCCAACGCTACTTCTGTGCACCCTTTCCCTGCGTACACTGCCGACCTAATCAGGTTATAGAAAAGAGAGACATATGGGATGTAGTTGATAACATTGCTTGCTGTCTCCTCCCCTTTGTCATAACACCTGGAACATCGGTTGGCCAAATTTGGGTCATCGTTGACATCTTGTAATTTCAGCCATGTCCACTTTTCGGAATTTTGTCCGTTTGCTCTCTGCAGCGTGATTTGTTTTCCACTTGAGACCAAAACTAAGGTGTGCCCTCTTATGAAGGACTGGATGAGCCGTCCATCCACCTGCCACTTCTGGTAAAGCTCGTAACTAAACCTAGTTTCAAGGGACACAGGGCTATTTTGGTCTCCCCTTTGTGTTTTACCGCTTATCGCCAGGTGGTTTAAAGCACTGAGAATATGATTTTGTTGCTTAAACCACTGTTGCTGTTCATCATTGTTTTCTGTGTATTCTTTTAGAGAGAGCTGGTTGCCCTCTACCTGAGTGAGTAGGTGGCAGGGGTCTTCTTCATTTTTGATCAGATACAGAACAACAGTGCTGGGCTTTGGTTCACAAGTCAAAAGGTCCTTACTGTCGAGGCCTCTCTTCCGTGGGATCAGAGTCCAGAATTGGCTCTGGCGGTTAGCCTTTGTCACTAAGGACACTGTAGAGTAATCTAGATCTAATGCTAAGCCCGTACTCACTGACTGGATATGTTGACTTTCTTTGTCCTCAACATGCCATTGTTGTTCGCCCTCTGGTATTTTTTCTGACAACGTTACTCTGTGGTCATCGATGGTCCTGTTGAGGACCAAACCAGTTTGCCAGTTAACAAGGTATTGTCCTTCCCAGTGCCATAACTGGTTCAGCTCTGAATTCCAAGGACTCACTCTGACGTGTTCTCCTTTGTCGAATCCCGTCAGTAAGTCACAGGGCTGCAGGTTATTCTGTATAAAATACAAGCAAACAAGTTCATCGAAGTTGGTCATGTTCTCAGAAAAGGGCACCTTTTTCCATTGCATAAACTGGTTTGTCGTGTCACAGCCTAGCGTTACAGTAGCTGACCCAAAATCTGTGGTGCTCTCCAAAGCACAGTTCGGCTGTTTCAGTGAGAAAATCATGGAACCTCTCTCCTCCCACCTCTGCCTGTCTGAGAAGGCCATGGTCGGCCACAGCACTGCAGGCTCTCCCTGCTGTAAGGCCAGGCCGCTCCCCTGGTTGATCAGGTGCCCTTGGTGCCAGAACCAAAGCTGCATGTCAGAGGGCTCTCCGTTGGAAGTTTTGAACCTCACCATCTCCTCTTCGTCAGAGGCAGTTAGCAACTCACAGGGGCTAGCCAGGTTTATCAAGAAAAAGACATCTGGATTGTTTGGCAGAGATTCACAGAACAGCATCTCCACGTGTTCAGTTGAATCCAAAATCAGCCATTGTTGAGTTACCAATTTTTTTTTAATTTGGACTACTATGTTTCCATTGTCCACAGTATTCACATCCAGAGCAAGGGTGGGGTCTGATAGCAAACTAATTGTAGAGTCACTGAAGGCCCACTGCTGGGTGTAATTCTTTCCTGTTTCTTTCCTTTGCAAAGTGATTAAATTGGCAGAGACTTCATGCTGATCAAGTACCAAACCCGTTTTGACATTAGCGAGACTTGACCCCTCCCAGTACCACAGTTGGTTCTCCAGGAGTTCGTCCATGATGGGTCGTAGCAGAACTGGACTGCCCTCAGAATACCCGGTTAGATACTCGCACGACTGGTGCCTGTTTCTGACGAAGAAAAAACAGACAAACTCTTCTAAGCTTGCGTCACTCTCCACCAACGTCCAGTTTTGCCGACTCAGTCCTTTGTAAGGGGAGCAGGATGCTGTTTGATCGTTGTCCATGGTCAGGACACACTGAGAAACTTCTGTGTTTACTAGAACATGCCCCTGTTCCTCCCATCTTTGCTCAGAGCTGAAAGCGTATTTATCCCACAGTATGACTGCCGGAGAGTCACTCTCTTGGAGTTCCAGGTGGAGGGCCAGGTTAGTTCCTACGTTTACAATATGTCTACCGTCTTTGTACCAAAGCTGAAGATTAGTGATATCCCCATCGAAGTTTTGAAAATAGGGACTCTGTCCTTTGGGGCCTGCTGTCAATAATTGACATGGATGTGCATTGTTCTTGATAAAATACAAAGTGCTGTTTATTTGACCTTCACAGTGCAAAATCTGGGGGTCTTTTAAAGCGTCCTCTTTGCTAATCAATCTCCACCTTTGATACACATCAGACTTAGAAACTTTAACTGTCCCATCATTTTCTGCAGTCACTGTTAGTTCCCTCCCCAGAGTTGTGAGTCGGTTACCGTCATAATGCCATACAGTGTTGTGTGTTTCCTCCATTATATCTGTTAAAATGATATTGCTATCTCCCTCGTGGTCTGTGTCTTCTAATATGCCCAACCCCAGTCCTGTTTTTGCGTGGACGAGGCGATCTCCATTCCAGTACCACAGCTGAGACTCTAGTAACTCATCTGTGACGGGACGAAGCTGGGCTGTTTCGCTGGCAGAGAAGGCTGTTACCACTTCACAGGGAGGTTGCTGGTTCTGTAAGAAAAAGGAGCATACCACGTCCTCTGGATCTTCCCACACTTTTTCCACACTAATAAATTCCCACTTTGATGTCAGTGTTTGGGAACAGGTCACCCCAGGAATCTGGTCCCCCAGGCCAGTAGGGACGAGTAAACAGTTTGTATTATTCTTGATTTGCCTTAGAATACCTCCCTCCAGTGACCACATCTGAGCCTTTTCAAATGTCAACATTTCAGACAGAACTGGCTCTCCAGAGTCTGAGAGGTGCAGGACTAGTCCTGACTGCACGTTGACCAGGTGATTGTCATCCCATTGCCAAAGCTGGGCTCCATCAGAGTCGTAATGTCTCAGTGTAGGGCTTTCTCCCTTTGCAGCACCAGTGAGGAGTAAGCATGGATTCATGGTATTTCTTATAAAGAAGGAGCTGGTGTTCCCCTTGGGACAATTTAGGGAATTCTCACTCATTTCTACTTCACTGCTCCTAACTAACTGCCATCTCTGAATTGTACTTGTATTACCTTTGCTGAATATGTTTGTTTTATTTCCATTTTGCCAAATTGATGTTGATTTATTAGCACGGCCATATAAAGGTATGATAAACGGTCCATTATTTGTCCATTCTTGTCGTTTTAAGGGGTTATACCGGTCTAGCTCTACATCTATGTCTGTGCCACTGCCTTGGGCTGTGAGGTACAGTCCACTGCTGGTATGTGTGAGGTGGCTACCCTCCCAGTGCCACATTTGGAGATGGAATAGCTGCTCTTTCGCATCTCTAAATTCAGTGACGCCTGTGTCCGGGAAACCAGTGAGAACCGCACATGTGGAGTTGCTACTTCTGATGAAATACTGGCATTGGATCTTCTCCAGACTTTCGAAACCTCTACCAAACTCAATCCACTCCCAGTGGTAAAATAAAGTGTCAGCACTGGCACTGCAGTTCTTCTTGATACTGTGGTCGACGACATCTACATACAGGAGGCAGTCTGGGTCAAATTGGGACGAGATCAGCATGCCCATATTCCAGATCTGCATGTCTGGGTAGTCATCCGGAGACGTTAGTTCTGCCTTGTCTGACGTGTTGGTTATAGCTGATTTAAAACCCAACGCTAAGCCACTGGCCACATTCATCAGTCGCCCTCCTCTTGTAAACCAGAGCTGATCGAGAACTCTAGATTGATTGTGAGACTGCATTTGCAGTTCTGTTCCTTGTGCCGTTAGCAATTCACAAGGCAACCCATCAACTTTGACAAAAAAGATTTGTACGCATTCTGTGACACTTACTTGATTTTCTGTGCTAAGAGCATCGAGAAATGTCCATCCATCCACTGAGATGTTAGATGGGCGAAAGTTGATATCCCCGTCGACATCCAGATTAAGGTCAGGTTGCACCTTAGACTGAATATTATCGCCCTTTGTTTGCCAAAGCTGACCGATGTAATTCCTGTCTTCTGAGGCCTTAGGAACTGCAAGTTGGATGTTAAGTGACGCGATGCTGAGGTCTTCAGGTACAGCCTCTAGCGCCAAACCTGAGTAGTAGTTGATGAGACGGCCATGGTTCCAGTACCAAAGCTGTGTCTCTGGATAGTCCAGGTCAAATGGTAAAACATCAACTGTAACGTCCACAGTTACAGTCAGAAGATTACATGGGAAAGAGTTTTTTTTTATGAAAACTGGACATAGCACATCTTGGAGATGGTCTTCGTCAATAGAGAAAGGCACTACTTTTAGATATAAGCTGTTGGACATGGTGTGAATGTTATTGTTTGAGTCCAGCGTGACAAAGCAGTCCTCTGATGGAACCCCAAAAGATAGGCCTTCTCCAAGGTTACACTTAGGAGTAAAACCATCTTCGGAAATTGTACAGTTCAACTTGTTGAAGTGACACCGTTCATAATCGAAAGAGATAGAGACGTGATTTTCAACATGTTGTTTGTTTTTCAAAATGTTGTCGCCAGCCCAGAACCACAGCTGCTTCTCTAGAGAACTCTCAACGTACTCTTCGTTGAACAGCATTTGGCCACTTCCATGGCTGGTCAGCAACTTGCACTCATCCATCGATTTAAGAAAGTAAAGAGGAGTTGATGCATTGAGGATGATGGTAGAGGTCTGTTTTTGTTGCCTTCTGTATATAAACTTTCCAGAATCCTCGGTTGTGGTAATGTCTCTCGCAGGACGGGAGCGGACTGGCGCACTGCGTCTCTGCCTGATGTAAGTTGTATTTAGCGGCTGAGTTTCATTTGCAATTTCTGACGCGTTTACAGTTAATGCTTCGGGTGGGTGAAGGACAACTCTAGTATTTTGAATATGAGAAATGTTCAATTTTTTCATCAGACTTATTGTAGAGTTCTCATCGATATTACCGTCTACATCTGCAAGTCGGCCACAGTTCATGTTGGACTCGGCCCATGCTTGCTCCTCGGTCAATGTTTCCTTCATGGAGGTGGTAAGGTCCCGGATGCTATCTTGAAGTAACTTTCTGTCGGATTCCAATGTTGCTTCCAAGTACGTCTCCATCAGATTAGAGAGCTGGCCCAGGTTCAGGAGGTTTTTGTTTACGATCTCCATTTTGATCTTCAAGTTTTCTTGTTCATTGGGGTCGTCTAGTACCTGGGCTTCGTTGGGGAGACAGCTTCCATGACTGTCGCTGTCCGTTTCCGTTTCACTTCCATCCCCTGTGTCTGAGTCAACCAGCACCACTAAGAGGAGTCCAAGGGCATCCTCTGTCAGCTCGCAGCCCAGCTCCTCTTCTGCCTCATCGAGGCGCTGTTCCACCTGTGTGTGGCATCCGGCCACGGCATACAGCAGGAGGGAGAGGACTGGATAAAAGGGCCGGAACAAGGCCTGGGAGTTCCAGAACCACGCGAGATGCTTCTCCAAGGAGGAGTCACAGGTGGGCATCCACTTGAGGATTTTCGCCACGCTTTCGTGGTGGTGTTCTCGGAGAACCCGAGCCACAGTCCAGGTTAAATTGTGAAGCCGTTGTTTTGTGCAATTACCAAGTTCATCCCGAGGCCCGCCAGCATCGCTCCTTAATTCCTCACCAGGTTTGACAGTAGTGAGTTCTTCCTCGTTTGGCATTTCCTTGGGCCACAGCTGGTGAGGGCCTGGCCTTAAGTCCTGCAGGATGACAATGTGAAACTGCTGGAGGAGCAGAGCCAAGCTCCAGAGAGCTGCGTAACGTCGTCTACCTACCCTCCAACCCTGCATGTTTGAACTGATTAAAAAACCTGCAAGCAACTGCTTACTTATAGGGCTAGAAAGCTCCTTGAATTACTTCACTGACGTGTCACGTGTTTCCTTGAACTCAGTACTCTTGGGGGAAATTACAGCAATAAATATATGATTCATCATCTCAGCAGACAAGGCCAATAGTTAGCTCAATGTAGGGACTTTTTTTGTTTGATGGAAAAGTAAAATACTTTTGAGATAAACACCCAAGGGCGCCACGACTAAGGGCTGGGTATTTTGGCCAGACTTCTTGGCTCTGGTCTTCCCCTTGCATTTTCCCTTCCCCTGTCCAGAGTCTGTAGCCTTCTTGGTCTCATTAGTGCTATTCAATCTGACAGAACCTTGGCTTTCTTCTGCTGGGTGTGGGGAGTTTAACAGAGGGGGGGGATTAAGGACACAAGATAAAAAAAAAAAAAGACCATCGGCTTTCTCTCTCTCTCTCATCTTCTACCGCTTATCCTGTTTTACAGGGTCACGGGGGGGCTGGAGCCTATCCCAGCCAACACAGGGCGTAAGGCAGGGTACACCCTGGACAGGACGCCAGTCCATCACAGGGCCAACACATATAGGGACAGACAACCACTCACACTCACATTCACACCCTATGGGCAATTTAGAGTCACCAATTAACTTGCATGGTTTTTGGACTGTGGGAGGAAACCGGAGTACCCGGAGGAAACCCACGCCGGCACAGGGAGAACATGCAAACTCCACACAGAAAGGCCCTTAGGTCAGGTGGGGTTGGAACCCAGAACCTTCTTGCTGTGAGGCAACAGTGCTACCCACTGAGCCACCGCACTGCCCCCATCGGCTTTGTAAACAGCTGAAATCGAAAGTAAGACCATGAACAGGAAGCAAAGTGAAACGTCCAGACAAACAAACACATGGCATACTCGTTATCTAACTCAAAGCTTGGAACATAACTTGTGAACTGCCCACAGACATAGCTGAAAATAATTCCTAAAAAGAGCAAAACCTTCATTTGTTCTTTTCTTCCAAACTACAAGTGTTGCTGATAAGAACTACGTCTTCCAGGTTGAGTGTGAGTGTGTGTGTGTGTGTGTGTGTGTGTGTGTGTGAGGGCTTGGCCTTAAGTCCTGCAGGATGACAATGTGAAACTGCTGGAGGAGCAGAGCCAAGCTCCAGAGAGCTGCGTAACGTCATCTACCTACCCTCCAACCCTGCATGTTTGAACTGATTAAAAAACCTGCAAGCAACTGCTTACTTATAGGGCTAGAAAGCTCCTTGAATTACTTCACTGACGTGTGACGTGTTTCGCTTGTGGTTATTCATTGGCTCAGAGACAAAATGTCTCATTAACATTCTTCCTCATACCACTGGTAAGGGAAAATGCACGACTACGGGCTGGGTATTTCAGCCTGACATTGGAGGGGATATTCCTTCAGTGAGGGGCATTTTGTTCCCCAAATCCCGTTAATTATTTTGCATAAACAATCGCTTACCATCATAAATGGATTTGTCTACTGGTTAATACCATGTTTGTATGTCTACGGTTACAATTACCAGCCAAAGTGATACCTTCATACATTATTTTAACCGTCTTTGGGTTGTAGAAGCGCTATATAAATAAAGTGTTTTTATTATTTTCCACTAGTAGGACAATGGAAACATTGGCTGGAATTAATTTGTTTTGGTACTGTCAGATGCAAATATGAGACAGATTGTCTCCCCCCGATTGTCCTCTTATAATTCACACTCTGTTTGCAGGAAAAGACAAAAAGCAGACCAGCTCAAAATGTGTATTATTCTTTTTAATTACAAAAAGCACGTTGTACAGGATAGTAGAGTTGTAAGTCTCTGCTAAATAGTCATCAAAAGTACTGACTACTAGACAACAAATTATTATCCTTTCTCAGATATCCTTTGAAGTGGTAAAAAGTAACAGTTCTTTACAATACGGTTACATATATACAGTTCAAACACTGCACTACGTGTGCCTGACCAATGAAAAGCCACGACCACACACAGAAGCCCTTCGACACACCAGCATGATATGATATAATCTGTCACAGGACGTGAAGTCACACTAAGGTGAACCTAGGGTCACATTAAGGTCAAACTAAGGTCACACTAAGGTGACACTAATGCTGAAGAACATACTTCCTCTCTACATGCGGCAATGTCTTTGCTAAATTGTGTTGACTTGATAATACAAATATTCTTGGAGGAAGTGCAGTGCTAGATTACGGTCTTTGGGGATTTTGTGTCTTATTTTTGATTTTTATTGCTAATAGCAAAGTAACATGGAGGACAAGTTTGAGGTTTTTCCTTCTTACTTCTTGGCTCTGGTCTTCCCCTTGCCCTTTCCCTTCCCCTGTCCAGAGTCTGTAGCCTTCTTCTTGGTCTCCTTAGGAACCTTGGCTTTCTTCTGCTGGGTGTGGGGAGTTTAACAGAGGGGGTGGGGGTGGGGGGTGGATTAAGGACACGAGGAAAAAAGAAAAAACAGACCATCGGCTTTGTAAACATAGCTGAAATCGAAAGTAAGACCATGAACAGGCAGCAAAGTGAAATTCCCAGACAAAGAAACACAGCAGCATAAACATTAATAGGCTTGCTGATTTAATGACATGCTCTAACTCAAAACTTGCAACATTACTTGTGAACTGCTCACAGACATAGCCGAAAGTAATTCCCCAAAAAAGCAAAACCTTCATTTGTTATTTTCTTCCAAACTACAAGTGTTGCTGATGAGGACTACGTCTTCCAGGTTGAGTGCGAGTATGTGTGTGTGTGTGTGTGTGTGTCCTTACTTTGATCATGGCATCAGCGGCGACGCCTTCCTCCTCTTCCTCCTCCTCCTCCGCGGGGTCCTGAGAGTTCTGCTCCGTCTCCGTGCCCAGCTCGGCCTCCGCTGCCCCGGCTCCTTGACGACCCTTCTTGACGACCTGCAGGGAGTATGGCGTCATGTGCACCTCCTTGTTGTAGGCCCGCGTGAAGGCAGCTTTCACCTGTAGGAGGACGACATGTCAGCGTTAGGAGAGGGAAGACCTACCGCCAGGAAAAAAACAGACAAAATACTTTAGATTTGAATAAATCCTTATAAATATATATACAGCATGTCATCAAATCAGCAAGCTTATTAATGTGTATGCCCACTAACTGTGACCCAAACACCCAAAAATAAGATAGTTGATTTTCTTAAAATAAGACATTGTTGATTTTCGTAATTTTAAATATTGTTTCACAACGTCACCTAGCCTCATTCCACAGGTCAAAATCTTTCTGACACTGTCCGTCTACAAAACCCTGTTACCCTCTGACCTTGGGGTCCAGTTTGGAGTAGGGGTCGGTCTTCCCACCCCACACGTTGATCTCCATCAGGCTGTCCACGTCTTCCCGGATCAGGTTGTAGTCGTCCAGCAGCCGCACGGCCTCCGCGGCCCCCTCCGCCCCCCGCCTCTGGAGGGGGCTCAGCAGCGCCCCCCGCAGGTAGGGCACATAGTCCTGGTTCACCGCCTGCTTACTGCTCATTGTCCTGGGCGAGGAACGAGGGGGAAGAGAGAAAGAATGAGATGTGAGTAAACCATGGTAAAGGTGTGAAGTGTGTGTGTGTGTGTGTGTGTCCAGAGACAGAGACAGACAGACAGACACTCACTTGAGACTCATGTGTGAGGCTAGCTCCTGGACGATGCGGGAGTGTTTGTTGGTGGTGGAGTACTTTCCCAGCCAGCTGGGGAAGGTGGGGAACTGGTTCATGTAACCTCGCATCAGTTCCCCTGGTAACACACTGGCATAGATCGCCTAGGACACAAACACACACATAGAGGCCCTGTGATCAACATCGACACACACACACACACACACACACACACACACACACACACACACACACACACACACACACACACACACACACACACACACACACACACACACACACACACACACACCTAGGTAGGTCTAGGCACCAACAGCAAACTTAATATATATATGTGTGTAAACTAAGTGTGTGTTACCTGAGTGGGCAGCAGGGACCAGATCTGCTTGGAGCGAATCTGAGTGTCCACCAGGTCTCCATCACAGATGGAGTCGGCTGTCTTACTGAGCAGCACCAGGTGAGACTTCAGGTTACCACTGTGACAAACAGAGAGAGGGAGGCAGGGCAGTGAGAAAACCACAAAAAAACATGAAAAGAGTGTGTGTGAGTGTGTGTAAGCATGTGTGTGTGCGCGTACGTGTGCGTCTAAGCATGTGTGCGTGTGTGTGTGTGTGTGAGGGGCACGTCTCCCTCTCTCTCTTACCCCGCGGCAGCGGGGCGCACATGCGGGTAGTTCTCCTGGACAAAGAGGGGCGCCAGTGAGTAGTCATGGAAGAACAGGTCCGACTTGTCGATGAGGCTCATAGTGGCGGCGCCATCGTCGCGGGTGAACACCTTCCTGCACACGTCGAAGGGACCCATCTTCAGGTCCTTGCGGGCGCTGGCCGCGTCGATCTTGCACTGGTCGTAGGTCATGACCTTGTCCTTGGACGACCACATGCTCAGGTTGTGCAGGACCTGGACGAGGAGAGGAGAGAGGGGGGCGGCCGTCATGGTTACGTGAGGCTTCAGGACATTAATACGCAATTGTATTCTTATCAGAAGGAGTGGCAAAGATTAAATTCATAGAATTCAATAAAAAAAAAATATTTTCAAAGAGTTTTAAGGTGTGAAGTGGACCCTATTTTTTTTACTTATATTATTGAAATGTGTCGTACCTGTCGGATGTCCTGATTGGAGGCCAGGATGACTTCGTTAAGGGCTGGGGGAGGGATCATCAGGCCCTCCTTGAAGGCGATGGACATCATGGCTCCCTGAGAAGAGAAGAAGTCCTTACTGGAAAACACTTTTTAAAAAGGTAAAGATGTGCTGCTAATTCAATGAAAGCTGATCTTAACTATCACAAAGAATCACTGGGGGTATTTTAAACTCTCTCAGGACATGGATCCTGGTGCATGTAGAACGAGTCTTGCCTCTGTGTGTGTGTGTGTGTGTGTGTGTGTGTGTGTGTGTTGGTACCTTGATCATCTCCAGCCGTGGTCTCTGGAAGCGCAGGTCGTAGCAGTAGTTGGACAGGGATCGGATCTTCTGGTGGTTGCGGTCGTTACACATGAAGATGATGGGGATCTTGGACTGTTTGATCAGAGATATCATCTCCTACGGATGGGTGGGTAGGTCAAAGGTCAAACGGGACGTCAGCTCCAAATACAGACTGCGCTGGGAAAACTGACCCGCCGCTAGGACCAGTAAAGTCTAGGGTTCATACAGTGTCTCTTTTCTAAAAACAACAGCTTTATTCTGTTCTAAACAAGTGTAGTGTTGTGAAGAATGTCTTTGTTAATGTTGTGTTGTGAGGAATGTCTTTATTAATGTTGTGTTGTGAGGAATGTCTTTATTAATGTTGTGTTGTGAGGAATGTCTTTATTAATGTTGTGTTGTGAGGAATGTCTTTATTAATGTTGTGTTGTGAGGAATGTCTTTATTAATGTTGTGTTGTGAGGAATGTCTTTATTAATGTTGTGTTGTGAGGAATGTCTTTATTAATGTTGTGTTGTGAGGAATGTCTTTATTAGTGTTAGTGTTGTGAGGAATGTCTTTATTAGTGTTAGTGTAGTGTTGTGTTGTGAGGAATGTCTTTGTTAGTGTTAGTGTTGTGTTGTGAGGAATGTCTTTGTTAGTGTTAGTGCAGTGTTGTGTTGTGAGGAATGTCTTTGTTAGTGTTAGTGCAGTGTTGTGTTGTGAGGAATGTCTTTGTTAGTGTTAGTGTAGTGTTGAGTGTCTTTGTTAGTGTTAGTGTAGTGTTGTGTTGTGAGGAATGTCTTTGTTAGTGTAGTGTTGTGTGTCTTTGTTAGTGTTAGTGTAGTGTAGTGTTGTGAGGAATGTCTTTGTTAGTGTTAGTGTAGTGTTGCGTTGTGTGTCTTTGTTAGTGTTAGTGTAGTGTAGTGTTGTGAGGAATGTCTTTGTTAGTGTAGTGTTGTGTGTCTTTGTTAGTGTTAGTGTAGTGTTGTGATGAATGTGTCTTTATTAGTGTTAGTGTAGTGTTGTGTGTCTTTGTTAGTGTTAGTGTAGTGTAGTGTTGTGAGGAATGTCTTTGTTAGTGTTAGTGTAGTGTTGTGTGTCTTTGTTAGTGTTAGTGTTAGTGTAGTGTTGTGTGTCTTTGTTAGTGTTAGTGTAGTGTAGTGTTGTGAGGAATGTCTTTGTTAGTGTTAGTGTTAGTGTAGTGTTGTGTGTCTTTGTTAGTGTTAGTGTAGTGTAGTGTTGTGAGGAATGTCTTTGTTAGTGTAGTGTTGTGAGGAATGTGTTAGCGTTGGTCGGTCCACGTACCTGCATCCCCCCTCGGTCCTCGTTGCCAGCCATACCATCCACCTCGTCCATGATCAGAACATGTTTGTTACTGACTGTCTGAGACGAACCTACACACACACACACACACACACACACACACACACACGTAAATAATACATCCTCACAACTTAATCAGACATTAGCATGCCTTCCAAGCCCGCAGTTTAGCAGGCTGAGAAAAAATGTGAGAATGTGTGTGTGTTCCAGTACCCGTGTAGAAGTTTTTGATGCTGGTGTTGTTGAGGGACTCAGCGATGGACTCCTTGAGACTGTTTTTACTGCGAGTGCAGCTGGCATTCATCTCCACGTAGCTGTAGCCCAACTCCTACACACCACACACACACACACACACACACACACACACACACAGTAGAGCACACTTGCAATAACTTCTAAAATAATACAAACAAATTCAACAGTATATATACACGAGTGAATTCATTTTATGTCATGTATGTACAAAATAAGTAGTATATACTACAATAATATGCTCAGGTATATATTTGACTCATTAGTAAAGTAAGACATCTCCAAAGGAATGCACGACAAATTTGCAGTCAGAAATATAACTTTTAGGTGTTTTATTATGCTGTGTGTGTGTGTGTGTGTGTGTGCTGGCTGACCTCACAGACGAGGGCGGCGGTGGTGGTTTTGCCCACACCAGGGGGTCCTGACAGCAGGGCAGCCTTTAAGCTGGAGCCATCATCCTTACCGCTGCCAAACTTACTGAACCTAGCCGCTGCAGGGGAATAGGAGAGAGGTCAGTCAACAGTGCAGGGCATGGGTATATTTCTTTTGTTATTGTGTAAAAAAAAATATATATATAAATACCACACACTCACTCACATCCTGCCAACACACACCCACACACACACACACAGTTAAACAGGAGGCTCAATTACAGTAAGTCATTTGCATGCTGAAACCAGAAAATCCAAGACAAATAGAAGATTTCAGCTGCTAGGAACAATGTGTTTCTTAACCAGGAATTGTAATTTGGATCTCAACCACTCACACTCTCACTCTCACTCTCACTCTCACTCTCACTCTCACTCTCACTCTCACTCTCACTCTCACTCTCACTCTCACTCTCACTCTCACTCTCTCACTCTCTCACTCTCTCACTCTCTCACTCTGCTCCTACCCGGAGGTTTAGCAGATCCCCCTGCATTGTTCTTGTGCCACTTCTGCAGCCAGCGCAGCAGCTTATTGGCACAGCTCTGATCACCCTGCTGACCAATCACAGCCTTCAGAGAGCGGGGGCGGTACTTGTCCACCCACATCAGACTGGCCTCGCCGCCGGCCACCGAGGGAGAGGACGACAGGCCCAACCCTCTCCTGACCCCTGACCCCGAGCCTCCCCTGCCAGGGGGGGTGCTGCTGGCGCCCCGACTCCCCCAGGACTGGCCCGTCTTGGAAGGGCTTGGCGTCTGTGGGGAGCGGGAGTTGCCCTTGGACGGGGAGATCTTCTGGGCGGGGGTGGTCTTTTGAGAGGGGGTGGTCTTCTTGGAGGGGGCGGTCTTCTTGGAATACTGGCTGTCGGGGGTGCGGGTCTTGGAGGCCTTGTTCTGGGTGGAACAGCAATATGAAATATGAATGCTAAGCCAGACGGGATTAGCGTCAAATTGGGGTCATAGGAAACAGTTCTTAATAACTATGTTGACTATGTTCTGGTAATGGTGGTGAGGGGACACAGTGTGTGCGTGTGTGTGTGTGTGTGTGCGCTCTGGTGAGGGTACGAGGGGTGTGTGCTATGGTGAGGGGACGGGGTGTGTGTGTGTGTGTGCTCAGGTGAGGGGACAGGGTGTGTTTGTGTGTGTGTGTGTGTGCTCTAGTGAGGGGACGGGGTGTGTGTGTGTGTGCGCGCTCTGGTGAGGGTACGAGGTGTGTGTGCTATGGTGAGGGGACGGGGTGTGTGTGTGTGTGTGTGTGTGTGCTCAGGTGAGGGGACAGGGTGTGTGTGTGTAAGTCTGTGTGTGCTCTAGTGAGGGGGCGGCGTGTGTGCGCTCTGGTGAGGGGATGGGTTGTGTTTGTGTGTGTGTGTGTGTGTGTGTGTGTGTGCTCTAGTGAGGGGACGGGGTATGTGTGTGTGTGTGCGTGCTCTGGTGAGGCGACGGGGTGTGTGTGTGTGTGTGTGTGTATGTGCTCTGGTGAGGGGACGGTGTGTGTGTGTGTGTGTGTGTGTGTGCTCTGGTGAGGGGACGGGATGTGTGAGTGTGTGTGTGCTGTGGTGAGGCGACGGGGTGTGTGTGTGTGTATGTGCTCTGGTGAGGGGACGGGATGTGTGTGTGTGTGTGTGCTCTGGTGAGGGGACGGGGTGTGTGTGTGTGTGTGTGTATGTGCTCTGGTGAGGGGACGGGATGTGTGAGTGTGTGTGTGTGTGCTCTGGTGAGGGGACGGGGTGTGTGAGTGTGTGTGTATGTGCTCTGGTGAGGGGACGGGGTGTGTGTGTGTGTGTGTGTGTGTATGTGCTCTGGTGAGGGGACGGGGGGTGTGTGTGTGTGTGTGTGTGTGTGTGTGTGTGTGAGTGTGTGAGTGTGTGTGTGAGTGTGTGAGTGTGTGAGTGTGTGAGTGTGTGTGAGTGTGTGAGTGTGTGTGTGTGTACTGACCTCGTAGGCAGCAGCGATCTCGTACTTGGACTTCTTCCCCGGTTTGGTTCGGATCAGCTCCAACAGGCCGTCCTCATCCAGGATCTTTGTGCCCAGACTCTGAGCCTGGAAGAAGTACCAAAAGTATTGGAATAGGTTGCATTGGGAGAAACACATTCCCTCCCTCCTGTATGAATACTGGGGAATTAATGTTTGGGTACAGAGAGGGAGAGGGAACAAAAGTTTAGAAGAAAGAGAGTGAAGGTCTACGAAAAAGAGAGGGAAAGTCTAGGGAGAGAAAGAGAAAGAAGGAGAGCGATGGAGACATAGAGAGATAGAGAGAGAGAGAGACTGAGATGAGAGAGAGAGCGATGGAGAGACAGAGAAGGAGAGTGAAAGGGAGAGAGAGAGAGAGAGAGAGAGAGAGAGAGACAGAGAGACAGAGAGACAGAGAGAGAGACAGAGAGAGAGAGAGAGACAGAGAGAGACAGAGAGAGACAGAGAGACAGAGAGAGAGACAGAGAGAGAGAGACAGAGACAGAGAGACAGAGACAGAGAGACAGAGAGACAGAGACAAAGAGATGTTGAACGTGCCTTCTCAGTCTTGGAGGCCCCACTGTCCCGTCCCAGTACCAGGTAGGTGGTCCTCTTGCTGATGTTGCCGGTCACCTTGCCCCCGTAGCGCTCGATCAGCCCCTTGGCCTCCTCCCTCTCCATGCACTCCAGGACGCCCGTCAGCACAAACACACAGTCCTCCAGGCAGTTCTCTGCACCCTGCGGGGAGGAACACACACACCCGAACACACACACACACACACACACACACACACACACACACACACACACACACACACACACAGGTTAAACATACACCTGCGTGACCACACACACGCAAATGCAGATTACGATCCGAAACACGTCAACGGTAAATGGTGCAGCGATGGTGGGTGTTGTTGCATGTCGATGGAGACGTATACAATGGTGCTGGTGCATATAGCTACGTATATGTACATGCAGTGTGTGTTTGTGCAGACGTAGACGATGGTGTGTGTATTGCTATATGTGTAGCGTGTGTTAGGAGGTTTACTTGGGGTATCTCTTTGGAGCCCAGAGCTCTGGGTCCCTCTCTGTTGAGGTAGCTTTTGAAAGCGGAAGAGTTTCCTCTCTTCTTCTCTGCATCCTCAGGACTGGTCCTGGTGACCTGGACACACACACACACACACACACACACACAATACAGACAAAACACACAAATAGACTGTTGACTATTGTTCTCATTCAATGTTGTAACTTTTTAAAGTCCTAATTTACGTACGTTAGGCAGGTTTTCAGTATTGGTTGTAAGTTGTTTTATTCAGCTGTGTTTGTGAAGTGTTCTGTCCGTTTGTTTGTTCATTAGTCTGTTCAGTCATTGTTATTCTTTTTAACCAATCTGTTTAGGTTGCCTATTGTCACCTGGCCTGGGGACAATGTCTAGAAACTAGCCATGTAGACTAAAGCTGCCCCATTTACTGTTACATCCACGTTACTATAAACAAACAAACAAATAATTAAAATAAAAAATTTGTTTTTGTCCAAGAAACGCTCAAATGTGCTGCTGTTTTGACCAGGACTTTCGTTAAAGAGATTTTTAATCTCAATGAGGCTAACCTTCTAAAATAAACGCACGCGCGCACACGCGCGCATATACACACACACACACACACACACACACACACACACACACACACACACACACACACACACACACACACACACACACACACACACACACACACACACACACAAAGAGAGAAAACTCACCTCTTGCTTCTTTGGGGTGGTTTTGAGAACAGTGGGCGTGGATACTGTGGTAACACTTCCTGTTTTGGGCGTGGACTTCCTGTCAGGCTTCGAGGGGGTGGTGGGTTCTTTCTTGGGGGAGACGGTCTCTTTCTTGGTCTTCCTGGGGGATATTGCTGCTTCTCTGCTCCCCTGCCCTCTGCCCTTCTTCTGCGCCTCCTCATCCCTCTGCTTCAACATGGCCAGCTTGGAGCTCGCTTTAGCAGGAGCGGGGGCCTTTCTGGGAGAGGGGCTGATGACGTCCTCACTGCAACTCAGAGGGTCTGACCAGCTTTTCCTGGGTGAGGCGGTCGATCCTGGGGTCTCCCCTGAATCCTTACGAGCCTGGGGGGAACCCAACGATAACACTAGTGGAGGTTTTCTTAAAGTAGGTAGGTGTGTGTGTGTGTGTGTGTGTGTGTGTGTGTCTGTGTGTGTCTGACAGTGTAAGAGGAAGTGAGTCAGTGAGTGCTCTTCACCTTCTTTGAATGCGGTTCCTCGTCCAGCATGGCCAGCGTCCTAGCAAACTCTTCATCTTCGTGAATCTGCTTCTCAAACTGGTGAGACAACAAGCAAGTGAGGAAAGGTGTACACACACACACACACACATTGTGGCAGCTCATCAAAGTAGTACGCACAGCGCGACGTACACAGCCATGTTGGGAGTGTTACCAAATGAGACAGGACCCACCTCCATGTCCTCATCCACCTGCAGCTGTTTGGCGATCAGCTCGTCAGACAGTCCCTCTGAAGCCTGAGACGGCTGGGGGAGAGAAGAGCATGGACAACGCTGTCAACCAGCAGCCTTACTACCCTCGAAAAGGCCAACCAGGAGAAGAAAAGCATGGACAACGCTGTCAACCAGCAGCCTTACTACCCTCGAAAAGGCCAACCAGGAGAAGAAGAGCATGGACAACGCTGTCAACCAGCAGCCTTACTATCCTCGAAAAGGCCAACCAGGAGAAGAAAAAGCAGCATGGAAGCAAAGTGTTTCGTGGTATAACAAAGAATCAAATACTAGAACAAACAAATGTACATTTATACATACATAGATATTTAGTATTTAAGTATATTGCATGACAATGAAAGGGTGTATAAACCAAACATAGTTCCATACATATATATGTGTTATTTATGTATATTGCATGACAGTGAAAGGGTGTATAAACCAAACATAGTTCCATTCATATAGATGTGTTATTTATGTATATTGCATGACAGTGAAAGGGTGTATAAACCAAACAAAGTTCCATTCATATAGATGTGTTATTTATGTATATTGCATGACAGTGAAAGGGTTTATAAACCAAACTTAGTTCCATTCATATAGATGTGTTATTTATGTATATTGCATGACAGTGAAAGGGTGTATAAACCAAACATAGTTCCATTCATATAGATGTGTTATTTATGTATATTGCATGACAGTGAAAGGGTGTATAAACAAAACATAGTTCCATTCATATAGATGTGTTATTTATGTATATTGCATGACAGTGAAAGGTTTCTAAACAACGAGGAGGGGAAAGCATTCTGGCCCGCGATGTAACTTACAGCCTTTCTCTTGGCGCTGGCCACCAGCTTCTTCTCCGAGCGTAGCACGGTGCCACTACCAAAGTAGTCCATCACCGAGGTGGGGGTGCGTTTGGTCGGGGGTGCGGGGGCAACCTTAGGGGTGACGGGGGTCGGAGGACACCTCATCCCTCCTTTCCCCCCCACGGTTGGTTTCTGTGGCGACTTGGTCCTGGCAGTGGTGGTGGTCTCCGGCTCCTTCTTCGTTGGTTTGGCGACGCTGTTCTGTTTAGGCTTGGAGGACCTCTTTAGGGACAGGAAGTTGTCGCTGTCCGAGTCTGTGGTTAAAGAGAGAGAGAGAGAGAGGAGAGAGAGCGAGAGAGAGAGACGTCTGTTGAGATCAAAATTACAATTCCTGGTAAAAAACACATTTTGTTCCTAGCAGCTGAAATCTTCTATTTATCTTGGATTTTCTGGTTTCAGCATGCAAATGACTTACTGTAATTGAGCCTCCTGTTTAACTGTGTGTGTGTGTGTGTGTGTGTGTGTGTGTTGGCAGGATGTGAGTAAATGATGCGTAATTATTTTTGGATGAGGGAAACTGAGTGGTTGAGCTACCATGGTATTGTTAGAGTGGCTCACCTGTTTCTGAGATATACTGCACGGGATCCTTCTTGGTAGGAAGGTCTACCTTGTGAGACTTAACAGCAGTTTTCTTGTTTTTTTTCTCTGGCTTTGTCTCCTCCTCCTCGGAGTCTGTAGCAAAACAACAATAGCTTAACAGGTGTGCTCACCGACAGCTTTGACTGTAAGACATCAGTCAAGGGTAATGTATATGAAACATTAACAATATAAAGCAATACTATTCTCAATATTAAGTATATGAGACAACAGGACCTTACGAAAAAGGAGAGTGTCCTTACGAAAAAACTGTTCACAAACACAGTAATAAACGTAAAAAAATACTTTTGAAAAACCTTTCATACTTTAGTTCATTATAATAATTCACATGACTTCAAAAATAATTTGTTATTACCTGAATCAAAAACTCCACACTTCTTTCTTTTCTTTTCAATTTTCTTTTTCTCTGCTTTGGGGCTTTTGATCTGAAAACAATCTTTTGTCAGATTGCAGTGTTCACTACTAACAATGTGTAGAAATATATTGAAAAAAACTCCACCCACCTTTGCAGTCGCTTTCCTTTTCTTCTTTAAGTCTTCCTCTGAGGACACAGACTTCTTTTTCTTTTTCTCTTCATCTGTGCTGATGCTTCCATTCTTTCCTGGTTTCTGCACTGCGGATTTGCTTGATGTTGTCGGTGCAAAGAACCGCCGAATGTCCTGATTCAAGAGGGAGAAAGCGCATCATGTCATTTGATTCGACGCACAATGCACTGTTGACCTCAATTGCCCTGTTCATAAAAAAACACATGCGGTAATACGGACTTTGCAAAACTATGATAAACAGATTAGCGTCACTGTTTTGCTGATGTATGTCTGCCATCACGGATGTTGTTGCGACTTGACTTTTTGGGCATGCAATGTGCCAAATGTGCAACAGCATAAGCTAGCTAAGTTAGCACTGCAGAAGCAAGCAAAAAAGTTTATAAATGCAATTAGGGCTAATCTTTATGGGTTAGCTAACGGGGTTAATTAGCCACATTTTGTTCATCCATAGCTAAGTTTGCCGAGGCATTCTCAAAAATAGCAATCGCCCACCATAGCTAACTCCCCTGACCACATATATGTTAATGCATCGCACGTATGTTGTACATTCAACTACTAACAACTAACAACTTGTGCAAGTCAATCGCTGGACTCTGTTACGCACCATAATCCTCCAAATACGAGTTTTCTTCCCTGATAGCTGTCAGTAAAGATACTTTGCTTGTGTTGTCAAAGACCATTCGACACTTCTTGGCGCGAAGTATGATTGTGTTAGTGCTAGGCGGACGACGCTTGCTGATGACGATTCCGCGGGAACAAGGACTAGTTTTGCTGCAGGTCTAGTTCAACCGCTTGCCTGAAGTAACAAGTTGGCAGGTCTATTTACTATCAGACGAAGTTGAGGTTAAATTAATTTAAGATATGAGCCATAAGGCAACTGCAATATTGAACATACAATGTCACTACTGACAAATAGCGTCACGGGGTATAGAATGCAAGAACAACCATTAGATTGATCTCTGAAACAGGCAATCCGCTAAATGTAAGAGTATTTCGATTTGGGAAAAATGTGCTTCCCGCTACGTTCACATACTTAAATGTAAATTACGGCTCTACGCCTATGACACTTGGAAACCTTCTAATAATTTGAGACCAATTTTAACCTTAACTGGGTTTTCTCATTAAATATTTGAGTAAAGATAAGGCAAACTATACTTACTCTTCACTTTTGTCACCAACATAGCTTTAAAAGGGGTTATCCAAAAAATATGTTAATTCCGTTTATTGCCCTCGACGTTTGTGCACTTCTAGGAAAGCATTATGCAAAATTTAAGATGTATGCAATTTTGTGGTATGTTATACATTTCCATTGTTTGTGCTCTCATTCCTAGAAATCTTTCACATTACTTGTATGTGCTTTTTCATTCTTTTTTCCCCCTCACAATACAACTTTCCAGGAAAAACCTTTTCAAACAATAAGAACCATAGAGACCAGTTTGTGGGTGGGAACTGAAAAATAGGGATTTTATTGGTCAAACACATAGGAAACAGGTGTTTATTCATCAGCTTGCTCCACAACGGTTCCCTTCTCACTGACGTAGATACCGTCCAGGAACTTTCTGATGTCCTTCTGCCTGACCGTAGTGGCCTGCTGGATAAGAGCCGCTATAGGGCAGAGAGAGAGAAAAGGGTTACAACAGGCTGAAATGCTGTATGGATTTGCATGGTGGTTTTAACAAGGGCTCCTATCACAACGGGGCTTTCCCGTTCAATTGAAATGAAATCATGACTTATTATCACATGCCTTTTGACGAAGTCTACATAACACGTAATTTATATCTGTGTCTTGAGAGAAATGGGTGCATGCAGTGGTTAGTTACTAGCATCTTAGCACTAGGGTTATTAGAGGATAGGGCAAAATAAGAACGCAACAAGAAAGTCAACATTTATACAAAAAACAACAACCAAGTTCATCTCTTATGGTAGGCATCTAAATGGGTCGTTCTTCAGAGTGAGCTCCCAATCTAAAACCACCTTGCTGTACATAACATAAATCCCAGACGCACACATCCCTCTCAACAAGGAGGACGAGGAAAAAGAAAAGAAAATGGGGCCATGTGACCCCTTGGCGCTGGGCGCAACCATGACAGAGTGACGGGCGAACACAGACAAGTGAGGACAAAAGGCGACACAGACAGGAAACGGGTTGAACAGGCTCCCCACGTCGGCCAGGAGAGAGGAGGGAGGCGTGTTGGCTAACCTCTACGAACGTTTCCGTGGCAGCGGCAGTCTGTTACTGCTGGGGCTCCACTACCGTTCCCTTGTCAGACACGTAAATACCGTCCAAGAACTTTCTGATATCCTTATTTTTGACTGTGGTCGCCTGCTGGATCAAGGCGGCTGGAATAGAGAGAGGCTCAGGGAGGTAAGGAACATGCACACTTCAAACAGGGTCACGGTTTGAATCTAGACACATGGAGCAACAGGGAGGGGAGGTAAAGAGGGAGGAGGAGGAGGGGAGAAAAGAAAACAGGAAGGATACAGGGATGGAAAGTATAGGACTCAGAGACTAGGCTGACAGAAAGCAGAGTGGGAAAGAGAACAGGATGATGTGGGGGGGGGGGGGGGGGGGGGGGGGGGAAGGTCAAGTAAAGGTAAGCAAGGAAACGGGAGTGCATAAGGAAGGAAGTGGGCAACAGCTTGGCAATAAATCTAGATTCACAGAAGACATTAATTTCAGGCAGAGTCCAGATTTACAGAGCAGTAGGTACAGGGTAATTGGTTTCCTTAGGTGAAGATGGGAGGGAAAGTGAATCATATCTAGATGACAGCAACAGTGCGGTGGGTTGAAAACAATTAAGTAACGATAAATTATCACATTTACAAAACTATTTCTAACTGGGTGATGACAGCGTGCACACACACACACACACACACACACACACACACACACACACATCTATGATGTGGTGCTGGGGACCTACAGGGCTTCCATTAGCGTAGTTACATCACTAGGTAGGGAGGGGCTGCCATATGACATGGCATGGTGTTTCCACACATGGCTGTTGTGGTGCTCGTCACCACAGGGTTCAGTAGAGGGGAGAGGGAGGGTCAGCCTTCGACCAGTCAAGCTCTAGCATGGCTTTGGATCAACAGATCTCAAGTCTAAAGGCACTTGGGGAGTTCAGAGACGAGTGAATGGCGATACAGATGTTTACTACCCGCTTAAGGAATTTTAGGACGGGCTGTCCGACTTTAGTAGGCCAGTGGCTATTGCTACTCTAAACCAAACTTAGTTGGAAATGTATCTCATTTTGAATACTAGGACTAATCGATGCCTAGGACTGAGGAGAACAAACTACTGGTCAAAGCCACTTCTTTAACTGACTCCCTAGACTAGGATTGAGGAGAACAACCTACTGGTCAAAGCCACTTCAATAACTGACTCCCTAGACTAGGACTGAGAACACATTTAGATGCTGGCTTACTAGTCATGGTCTTAAACATCTGAACCAAAGGTCTTGACCGCTACAAGTAGGAGCTGAGCCGTTCACACTGGCCTTTCAGCTGTTAACCACACTAACACTCCCCTGTTAAGGACTAGACAAGAATACACTCTCTAGAGGAATGGGCGAACGACGTTCAGGAGCATCAGTGCCTTCCACAGACAGGATAGACTCCACACGCCGAGCCCCGGTGTGGGTCATCTATTCTACCCCACATGTGGAGCTACATAATGGAGATGTGGAAATAATTCTGTGAGGCACTTTGCGTGTCCAGAGACGGTTGGATGGACAGATCCTGAGGAGAGAGAGAGCTGAGGGCTTGGCAGCTCACCTGAGTTTGATACCAGCTCAATGTCGTTACCCTCGAGAATGAGCTCATCCTTCTGGCCTGCTGAGACCATGCACGCCACACCTGGGAGTGGGACGAAAGAGCAGGGAGAAGGGTGAAAGGAGGAGCGCAGCGAAGAAGGAGAGCGGGGAATGGTAAGAAGGAGGGGGTGAATGCAGGATAGAGGAGAAAGAAGATCATACATTTATTAAATTTACGACTTTACAATTTACAAATTCCGAGTTAGCATGTGTCCACCCACCCACACGGCTAACTCACCGCTCCTCATACGGACACGGCGGATGTACTTCTCTCCCAGGAAGTTTCTGATCTCCACCAAGGTTCCGGCCTCCTGCATCACAACGTTGATGGGGAAATGGGCGTACACAGAGCGCATCTTGTAACGGAAACCCTGAAAGGGAGAAACAAAATTACAGCAACAATTAAAGCGGCGTATTTCTTTTAAGTACAGCGCTAATGTAGTCTAAACACAGTGTTTTTACAAATCAACCCTCTGTTAGTCATGTTAATGATAGACATAGATCTAAGCTAATTGTACAGACACAGGAAACCACCAGGTACTGCTTGTATTAATAAGGGTTGTTATTTGGCTCAGGGCATCATCACATATCAGCACATCGAAAACAAGATGAAGTCACTAGCATAGTTTGTCAACAGTCGGATCACAGCTTGTTCAGTGACATTAGCAGACGAAGTTGGACCCATAGTCTGCTCTCAACTTAAACTACCACCAAGTCTAACGCACGCTTTCGTACAAATCACACCAAGGCCACCTATATTATTATTATCCATCACACGCAACATTGGTAAATATTCTTAGCTAGCATGGGCTTGGAGTTTCTCCCAGGATGTGAATTTTAATCCTTAGCTAACAGGTGCAGTGACAGAGAAAGCATCCATTTTGACTCACCATGGTGACTCCCTTGATCATGTTCTGAACGTGACTGCAGATGGTGCGGACTGTGGCCAGCTCTTTCCTGTTACCCCACCATTTATCCACACGGAGCTGAGGACACACAATAGCAGAGCCGTCAGTAACACATAGAAACTACCGTTTACATAAAATTTGGTCAATAACCTAATAGATGTATCGATTCAAACACACAAACTTAAAAAAAACAAAACAGAAAAGCAGCTGGATAGCAATCAATAGTAGTTGCAGAAGCCTTGCTTAGCTGAATACAATGCATATGCTGTTAAATCTACTCATGGAAACTTGGGACTGCGTGCTTACCTTCTTCTGTTTCTTGCCCAGAAGGCTGAGCTCCAGGTTGATGTGGTTGAACTCCCTCTTCAGAGTGCCACGGGGCCCCTTGACGATCACCGTCCGGCCCTTCAACCTCACCTCCACTGAAAACATACAGCAGAGAATATGGGATTGGTACACGGTGTCATATGAAGAACGCAAAGCTATTGAATTACCGGGAGTTTGAAATTTGCTGGCCAAGTAGGCAGGAATGACCTTGAATCAAACTGGGAGAAATTCTTACCATTATCAGGAATGTCCACAGTCTGGTTACTGAGAATGGTCTTCATTCTCTGAAGAAAAAGAGCAGCAGCTTAGTAAACGGAATGCTGTTGACTTCTTTCAGAGGGGTGCCTCAACTCAGATAAGAGGGATAATGTTGGATGTTCGCGAACAACTAAAGCACCGCAGTCAGTCAAAATTAGGGCAATAGAACTTGGGAGTACAATTGACAGGCTGTGATTGAGGCTGGAATGAAACTCCAGACACGTAACCTGTCTGTAATGGCTAAGCTAAAGTTTAGCTGACCACTAGCATAAACATCGTACTGAAATGCCAGCAGAGAGCTCCTGCTAGGATGCATTTGAGCTTGTTCCAAAGACGAAGTAAACATACTAGGCAAATAGCTAGTGTAAGAGCGGCATAGGCTGCATGACAAACCTTGCAACAACGACCAAACCTAGAAACAATTCATGTTTTGGGCACATGAGGACTGAGGCCTGGTAATAGACCGAAGGAAACTGTCTGCCTCTAACAAGTCCTTTGGAATAATACTATATGTGATTTGGAGACTAATTCAAAGCACATTGAGTGCATAGCTATTTAACAGATGTTATAGATTTCAAATAGTGTAGTTTAGACATTGTGGGCCATAGATGAAGTTAGATGTTTGGCTCTGGTGAAATTTTTCTTAATCTCTTACCTCGCCGGTAGTAGAGGAAAGGAAGGAGGACGCGCGTCACTACGCTATTGTAATGATGGCGTGACTGCGTCATTACTAACCCAACTGGGCAGACATTATCAGACGAGAGACGAATAAACTATTTTAGGTTATATATTCATATAAAAATGTTGGTCAAAATGTTGTCCTTTTTATGACACGGTAAATGGTTTATGATACCGTGAAAAAAAATACATTGTAAGTTGTCAAAACACAGGTTTTCATCCTAAAGATTTGGGTATGGTTTCAGACCAAAGTAGACATAATCAGATATATGTTGTCAATGACAGACGCCTGCTGGAAGGCTGAAAGCTAATGTCATGGCGTTGGTTAAACAAAGTTGTTTTATTGCAGGTCGTTTTTCTTGTAGTCACCGGTGGCTCACTCCAAAATGCAGTCAACATGTAAGTGTATCGTTCAATATTTTCCTTTGCTCGTTAATCCCCCTAGCTTTGCTATCGTAACTAAGTTTTAGCTAAGCGGTTGGCACGTTTATATTGTCTATGCGACCAGACACGGGCCGAGTATTACGCGCGTTTCGTTGGTTAATGTCAACAAAGCTAAGTTGTAAAACAAAGAGGATAGCCATAAATAATACTCTGACTGGACATAACAAAGTTTATTCGTGGCTGACGGTGGTGTGAAATAATCTTCGAGACTCTCCTCTCCTACATTGTTTGCAGGTATACGCAAGTGGCTTATCTACAGTGACGGAATATTCTCCAACACGAACTGAAAAAAAGAAAGTGTTGCTGACTGATGACGGACCTGATCTGCAGGACTTCATTTCGGGAGAACTCTCAGAGAAAAACAAATGGGAAGAGTACAGAGGCAATCTAAAAAGAGGGAAGGGAGAGAGGTAAAGAATTAGTATAGCAACCTAATATACTGTCAACCATAGCAACTAACTGACAGCTAGATTGTATTAGGGTCCAACGGAATATTTCGTTCTTTTGCACATTACGGAGTTATATTACACTGTCATTGAACCTGTACTTTGACATGTGACAAATAACGGACTGACTGCATATAATCAGAAGCAGTGTAATCTCATACAGATATGCTGTCTTCTGTGGGTTAAACATGTTGCAGGATTTGCGATATGCTAGCACTGTGACATTCTGGACTGTTGATTTACCTTGTACATCGTAGGAGAGTTCAATGATAATCTCACAGTTAATTATGCAATAGCCTAGTCTGACCCACGTGCATGCTAATGAGGCTTTAATACAGGCTTTTATACTACAATAAAGTAGTTGATCGTTCATTCCTCTTACAGCAGCATTGGTTTAACATCAAATAATTGAGGCCACACAACACTACTAAAAACCTCCATTTACTTTAGGTTTGGTTATTGATGTCCTTGTTACATATATAAACGTGTGTAGATGTTTCAGGCTCTTACCCTTAAGTAACTCATGTTTATGTACATATGTATGTGCCTGTGTGTGTGTGTGTGTGTGTGTGTGTGTGGGGGGGTGTGGGGGTTTCGGGGGGGGGGGGGGGGGGGGGGTCTTTGCTGTTCATTTGGGTGACTGTGGTCGTGTCATGCTAGGCTAAGACTTCCCCCGTGGCTGAAGACAGAGATCCCTATTGGGAAAAACTACAACAAACTGAAGAGCACACTGAGAGACCTCAAGCTACACACTGTGAGTTGCGTGTGTGTGTGCGTGTGCGTGTGTGTGTGCGTGTGTGTGTGTGCGTGTGCGTGTGCGTGTGCGTGTGCGAGAGTTTGAAAGAGCGACACACACACACTTAGATGACAGAGGTTAAGATAGTAGGCAGAAAACTATTGAATTTAGTGTGTGTGTGTGTGTGTGTGTGTGTGTGTGTGTGTGTGTGTGTGTGTGTGTGTGTGTGTGTGTGTGTGTGTGTGTGTGTGTGTGTGTGTGTGTGTCTGAAAGAAAAAACAAAGAAAGCGTTGATGGATGAGAGTGAGCACTGCATGCAGAACTCACCTCCGTTTGCCAACTCTTCTTTATCACCTGTCTGTTGCATTGTTTGTTTGTTAATGTGTCTCCTCCTCCCTTCCCAGGTGTGTGAGGAGGCCAGGTGTCCTAACATTGGAGAGTGCTGGGGGGGAGGCGAGTATGCCACAGCCACAGCAACTATCATGGTGAGTCTTTTGTTTCTTCTGGCACGCGGAGGTTTCCAGTCCGCTTCGGTTTAGCCTTGTGGGGTAGCTGATGGATAGGTTTGATACATTTTGTCTGTTGAAGAAAATGTGCCTGTCATGTGCCAAATAATCGAATGGCACCATTTGTAGTGGTCTGATTTGAGGATATAGGATGTAGTACTACTTTGGCCAAAATGTTCTCTCCAAATTCATCCTCTCTCTCTCTCTCTCTCTCTCTCTCTCTCTCTCTCTCTCTCTCTCTCTCTCTCTCTCTCTCTCTCTCTCTCTCTCTCTCTCTCTCTCTCTCTCTCTCTCTCTCGCTCTCGCTCTCGCTCTCTCTCTCTCTCTCTCTCTCTCTCTCTCTCTCTCTCTCTCTCTCTCTCTCTCTCTCTCTCTCTCTCTCTCTCTCTCTCTCTCGCTCTCGCTCTCGCTCTCGCTCTCGCTCTCGCTCTCCTCTGTAGCTGATGGGTGACACATGCACCCGGGGCTGCAGGTTCTGTTCGGTGAAGACGGCCCGGCTGCCCCCTCCCCTGGACCCCGATGAGCCCTACAACACGGCCAAGGCCATCGCTGCCTGGGGACTGGACTACGTGGTGCTGACCTCCGTAGACAGAGACGGTACTTAGACAGGCAGCCCTGTAGCCCCAAGCGTGCACTGTGCTCTACTGAGTCGTTTGTTGTACTTACAATGTAAAGCACTCTATAAATTAAATGTATTATTATTATTATTATTCGTTTTAACCTTGAGGCAAGTATAGAATGTTATAATAATAATAATAATAATAATAATAATAATACATTTTATGTATTATTCTTTTCATAAAACCCAGACACTTCCCACAGGTAAAACACAGAAATAAAATAATTAAAACTAAGCAAGAATTAACATAAACTGGTTTATTAGATGACCTCGCCTTCTGCTCTACGCTTTCAAGAAAAGAAGTTCTTACCCCATGGACTGTTCATTTTACAGTAGTTATTCTAACAGAAGAGACTAAACTACACACAGCTTACCACAGATTATAAGTAGGTCATGGCTGACTAAAATGTCAACTTAGTATTTTACTGACAGAGAAAGAGATCTCACAAAGTGTTTTAGCAATTTTTTTTCTTCCTGGTTTGAACAGACATTGCTGATGGAGGGGCAGAGCATATTGCCAAGACTGTGTCCAACCTCAAAGAGAGGTTATTATTAATTCATCAATAATGAATCATTATTATTATTATATATCATTTAGTAATAATAATCAATGAAATTATTTCTTAAAAAAATACATGTAATTAAGAGAAAAATATTTGGCCTTCATGAATCCCATGAATGTTATTGTTTCTTGTGGTCCAGGAGCTCTCAAATCCTGGTGGAATGCCTGACTCCTGATTTCCGTGGCGACCTCGCAGCAGTGGAGAAGATCGCCCTATCAGGGCTGGACGTCTACGCCCACAACGTGGAGACGGTCCGCGAGCTTCAAAGGTACACTCCGCCGTCTGAACACACAGGAGAGACAAACTTACTGTTCTGAATGTCCCTTCTTAGCCTAGTAAAACTCCCTACCTACCGGCCACCAAATCTTCAAAGTCAAGGTGGGTAGGTAAGGCTGATGTAATACACTGAGGAAAGCCTAGGACTGAAACACGTCCGTGTCTTTTGCTGCTGCACATGTCATAAAAGGGGTGTTATACTTATTTGTGAGTGCCGACTATACTTTGTGGTTAATTATGTTGTAACGTCATGATGTGATACGATCCTGACCACAAGGGGGAAGCAGTGAGGGAGGCTCAGGCAGAAAGAAGGATCAGGGAAGGAAGGAACTGGCTTTGTGAAGTGGCTGTAGTACGCACAATGGCCAGCAGGTGGCACAAATCATTATTTTTCCATGTGATGAATAGAAACTGCACTGAAAACACATTTTTTCGTTTTTTTTTTTCATTTCCAAAGTTATGCAAAATCTATATACGACTAGAGATATTTATAGAAGATTATAGCTTATTGAGAGAGCTTTTTAACCGTTGTCCCCAGACATGTTCGTGACCCGAGGGCCAACTTTGACCAGTCCCTGAGTGTTCTGAAGCACGCAAAGAAGGTCAAACCTTTCTTGCTGACCAAGACCTCCATCATGCTGGGGCTAGGGGAGACAGACCAGCAAGTACACAACACAATGGCAGGTAGGAGCTCTAACAAAGGCACCACAAAAGCACGTGTCTGTGTATGTGATGGTGGCAGTACACCTACTTTACGTTTACGACCATGTTGTTGTTGTTGTTTCAGAGCTGCGTGAGGCAGGAGTAGACTGTCTGACACTGGGTCAGTACATGCAGCCAACCAAACGCCACCTGAAGGTAAAACCAACTACTAAGAGAGTTACAAATACGTTCAGTACCACCAAAGTACATGTACCACAGAGTATGAAACTGTGTGTGTGTGTGTGTGTGTGTGTGTGTGTGTGTGTGTGTGTGTGTGTGTGTGTGTGTGTGTGTGTGTGTGTGTGTGTGTGTGTGTGTGTGTGTGTGTGTGTGTGTGTGTGTGTGTGTGTGTGTGTGTGTAGGTGGATGAGTACGTCACACCTGAGAAGTTTGCCCATTGGGAGAAAGTGGGGAAGGAGATGGGATTTGCCTACACAGCTAGTGGGCCCCTGGTTCGATCCTCCTACAAAGCAGGTGAGATTCACACACACACACACACACACACACACACACACACACATTTTCCAAACTAGACTGTTCTTACCATTGATCAATTACTGAATATTTAAATTCAGTTGTTCCATCCCTGCTTTCATTAGGGGAGTTCTTCTTGAAGAATCTTCTGGAGAAGAAAAAGGCGGAGGCCGTAGCAGAATGACCGCCATGTTATCGGTTTCCTCAATCCAACTCAACAAAGCCTTCCACCTAGTCATCCCCTCCTCTCTCTCTCTCTCTCTCTCTCTCTCTACCTCCGTCTCTCTCTCTCTCTACCTCTCTTCTCTCTCTCTCTCTCTCTACCTCCGTCTCTGGGTTTCCTTCCCTCCGTTTCATTTATTTACATTTCTTACTTTCATTTACTCCATCCTGTCAATTCTTCTGGGGAATACAAAGGTAGATGCAGCAGCAGCAGAATCACAGCCATTTTGTCTGTTCTTCCTCCAACTGACAAATCCTTCCACCAACTCACAAACTTTTCCGCCTAGATTTCATTCCCATTCTCTCTTTATTTCCATCCCTTAATGTCTGCAACTTTTCCCTTTCTCCTCAATTGAACTACTTATATAATTAAACCAATCGCATGTGATTTGAAATATTCAGTAGAATACACTTCCATATCATATTCATCTACAGGATGTTTGTCATTTTAGTAAACCTTGCAGACAGGTGTTTTCATAATGCACTAGCAGTATTACACTGACGGATCAGGGCGGTGCGGGAGACACACAGAGTGACCTTGGAAAGGTTGTGACCTTTAAACCTTTGGAAGGTCTGCTAAGGAAACCTGGCAAAGAATGGGAGGAGACTGTGTTAGCCTTCGGGAGTAGGTCTGGAGGTTTTTCTAGCGGATCAGGAAATATCCTATGGGGAATATTTTGACCAGCAATGTCTGATTAAGCTGCCATTTCATGTGTGACAAATTCTGTGACTCGATCATATTATGGGTCACAATAGCGTAAAGGGCGAGCCTCTTTTGAAAATAATTGTATATGAGAAAAACGTGAACGGTATCATTTTGATACCCTGATGATGGAATGGATTGAAAGAAATGTTGTAATTTAACAAATGTAAGTAATAGAATAAATAAAAATCAATTATCGATCGATATTCTCTGAATGGTTCGCGTTGTGTTCGGTGCTATTGAGTGTCCCACAAGTTCCATTATCAAAGAGGTTTGCTGCCACATAGAGAAGTGGGCAGGGTTACGGTTAGGGAAGAGAAGGACAGAGAGAAGTGGGCGGGGTAAGTGAGAGGTTTATCGTGGACAAAGATCACATTGTTCCTTGGTCCATTTTATTCAGTAAAGAATTCATTGCACATTAATGACAGTAGCAGCTCATTAGATCTTTTGTACAAAAAAGGCATGCATGAATACAAAATCTTTTCAATACTACTTATACAGTATAAAGTACATATTTGGAGACATCAAAGATAAAACTGGAATCATACTAAATGTTATCAAACTGGATTGGGGAAATTACCATGAATGTCATTATTAATCTCAACCAAATGATAAACAATTGAAAAGAAGTAGATGGGCCCTGTTTTTGTGTATCGAGCAGAATAAACGTAGATTCCAATCAAGTGTTAGGTCTGCCTCTTGGCAGTATCATTTTCGCCACGTAAATAAAGTTTAAGATACAGGAAGTCGTTTGAGTTGCTGACTTTGACAACAGGATAAGCTAACAAGAAGTCAGCCATCTTTAGTGTCCTTGGCCAAGTTGCCATGGAAGCAGGCTCCTCATCCATTCGTTCTATGAGGGAACGGCTGCCTCCAGAACCAACACACGGAACCATGGGCCGTTCATTGTAAAAAGAAAATAATAATTAAAAAAAACTTGAATGGTAAATGATCTAGACTCTAGAACCCATAGATTCTAGAGGGTTTGGAGAGACAACAGGAGATGTTCCGGTTAAACAGGAATGAAGACGGGACGGGACTGGGGTGTGTGTGTGTGTGTGTGTGTGTGTGTGTGTGTGGGGGGGGGGGGGGGGGGGGGGGGGGGGGGGGGGGTTCATTCTTTGGCCTTCTTGGGCGCTGGTTCACTGAGACTCAGAGACCTGCCAGGGCGGGTCACCCCCGCTGAGGGTGTGTAGGGGATACGTGAGGACGTCACCTTCTTGCCGATAGTCTCAATCTACCAGAACACACACACACACACACACACACACACACACACACACACACACACACACACACACAGCTATAAGTATTCTCTTAGTAGTCTCTATGCAAGGACAAAATCCTATTTACATGGAAATAACAGCAGGTGTATGTATGTGTTTGCTATGGTCCACATACCTGGAAGCCGATGTTCTGTAGCTCATAGTGGAGGTGGTCCAACACTCGCCGCCCATCAAATATAAAAGCTGGCTTCAGCATCTTCTTGTAGATCTTGTCGTAGTCCAGCTCCTGAAGAGGCAGGGGGAATCATGGGAAATGTAGTCTCCTTTAGACTTCTCTATGGTTTTATATTACTTCTTTTCATGTGACACTGTTTAAGATATACCTTGTATGTGGGCATAACAATGGGGCTACATTCAATCACGGCTTTTCTAGGTGCACCAGTCAGTTTCACCCAAGACCCAAAGTCCGTGTGTATTTGTTGCCTTTGAAGCGGAGGGTCATGGGCGCGTCCT
Organism: Aplochiton taeniatus; assembly: GCA_017639675.1. Classification (NCBI taxonomy): domain Eukaryota; kingdom Metazoa; phylum Chordata; class Actinopteri; order Galaxiiformes; family Galaxiidae; genus Aplochiton; species Aplochiton taeniatus. The sequence continues at coordinate 3,652,063 of CM030176.1, forward strand.
ACCTTAAACATGTCCCACTCAGTGCAGATAACCAGCGCGTGTGCCCTCTGACAGGCCTCATAGGGGTCAGTCGTCACCGTCACCAGCTCAGAAACTACACACACACACACACACACACACACACACACACACACACACACACACACACACACACACACACACACACACACTAAATAACACTTATTTCTGAGTTTGCACGCACACACATAACCATCCTTTCTCTTACAAACTTGCATAGCAACACCAAGACAATTTATACAATACTAGTCGGTAAACATACCACACACACACACACCCACACAAAAACACACACACACACCCATGTGCGGGTTGTCCTCTGAGATGTGCGGCTGAGATAGGTCCTGGATGATTTGCTCTTTGAGGACTTTGGGGTCATAGATGTGCAACAAGGCCCCTTCAGCCATCAGATACTTAGAGATGTAGATACTGGATGACTCCCTGGGGTGGACACACACACACACACACACACACACACACACACACACACACACACACACACACACACACACACACACACACACACACACACACACACACACACACACACACACACACACAGAGTCAAACAAACAGGCACGCAGACAAATAAAAAGTGCTTTCAGATCTATATTCATTACAATATCCTTATAATTTAATTAGGTAAATAAAAAAAGACATTAAACATATCTGTCGTGGTTTGAAAGGTTGAAACACCTGAAGGTAATTAACAGGTGTACCAGGCACACCTAGAGGTAATTAACAGGTGTACCAGGCACACCTAGAGGTAATTAACAGGTGTACAGGTCCAGAGTGATACAGCATAAAAATACGCTCAGTGGATGAAATGTCAGAAAGAAGAGATAATGTGTGTGTGCCTAATAACAATAGTTAAGGATTTAGGAGAAAACGCTGGCCTTTGAACACACTCCCCAATCCTGTGTATGATTAACGGGAAACATAAGAGACATGGGTTTGAAGTTTGACTGGGGCTTGGAACTGTGGGAGAGACGGAGAGAGCGCCAATGAGAACCCAGAGCAGAAGAAGAGGGGTGTGGAGCCGTGAGGGCCGTTCATTTCAAAGGGGTTGAAATCGACGTCGAGGACGGCACGGCAGGTACCTGGTGTCCCCCGTGTCTTTCTTGAAGGAGAAGCCGAGCAGAGCGATCTTCTTGCCGGTCACGGTGTTGAAGAGGCAGTCGATGATCCTGCAGGCGAACCTCTTCCTCTGGTACTCGTTCATGTCAATCACCTGAGGACGCAGAGAGAAAGAAACAGAAAAGGAGGAGGAAAAGAAGAGATGGATTGAAAAAGAAACAGAGAAACATAGAGAGAAAGGTGGGGGAAGGGAAGGAGAGGAGGGGGGGGGGGGTAATTTAATAGTGTTATTGTTAGACACATCAAGTTTAGAAAATACCTTTTAGTATAAAGCTGTTTTTCCTCCAGTTTTTTTGTGATGCAGTTCCTACCTGCTGCCAGTAGGAGGCCACCTCAGGGAGGTTGAGGGCCTCACACAGGTACACCAGGTTCAACACATCTTTCTGGAAACAGCTGCCACCAAAACCTAGCAGAGATTTAAAAGGCAGAGAAATGTAGGATTCATTTCACCATTATGTGAGTCAAAATAAAGCATTCAAATATTATTACATATCTCTTTTTGAATAATTTCGAGATCTTCCTTCAAAATTGACCACGTGAGTGTAAGACACTTGTATAATGTTTGGTTCCAACAATGTGAATGTATGTTTCATCCAATGATTGATCTGGGTGTGTGTGTGTGTGTGTGTGTGTGTGTGTGTGTGTGTGTAAGACGGACCGATGCTGGCCTTGAGGAACTTGCTGCCTATCCTCTGGTCCATGCCGATGGCCTTGGCCACTTCCTCCACGTCAGCCCCTGTGGACTCACACAGCGCGCTGATGCTGTTGATGCTGCTGATACGCTGGGCTAGGAAGGCGTTGGCCGCCTGGATACACACACACACACACACACACACACACGTTCAGCTAGGACTCTGTTTTCTTTTGAATGAGCACATTTCCTATTAAGACAGCTACGAAATAGCAGGATGAACGGTCATACACAAACACTCAGATACACAAACCATGTGTTAGTGGTGATGATGGGTGACTTATACTTACACTCTCTCTCTCTCTCTCTCTCTCTCTCTCTCTCTCTCTCTCTCTCTCTCTCTCTCTCTCTCTCTCTCTCTCTCTCTCTCTCTCTCTCTCTCTCTCTCTCTCTCTCTCTCTCTCTCTCTCTCTCTCTCTCTCTCTCTCTCTCTCTCTCTCTCTCTCTCTCTCTCTCTCTCTCTCTCTCTCTCTCTCTCTCTCTCTCTCTCTCTCTCTCTCTCTCTCTCTCTCTCTCTCTCTCTCTCTCTCTCTCTCTCTCTCTCTCTCTCTCTCTCTCTCTCTCTCTCTCTCTCTCTCTCTCTCTCTCTCTCTCTCTCTCTCTCTCTCTCTCTCTCTCTCTCTCTCTCTCTCTCTCTCTCTCATATAGACAGACCACACCACACACTGACCAGTTTGGAGAGCTCAGAGGACCATGTGTTGGTGGTGATGATGCGTGACTTAGGGACCCAGTGTTCATAGACGGCACACAGCGCCTGGATCGCCCTTTGACCTTCTGTCGTCTCGTCTCCACCAATCAGCACCCGGTCCGGCTCCTTAAGGTCCCGGACTGCGGTACCCTCCGCTAGGAACTCTGGGTTGGACAGAACCTGCACGCGCACACACGGCCCGAAATACAGGCCCAACATCAGACTCAGCATGTTCTCTTGAACAAAGGAAAATGTAAGGATCTTTTTAGGGTTTAATGCCCGGAAATGAAGCACACCAACACACCCACACAAGACACACGCAGACACACACCTGCAGGCTGAGGTTAGGCTTGGTGTACACACACACACACGTACGTACAGACGCACAGACTGAGGTTAGGCTTGGTGTACCAACAGACTCACACACACCCACCCACCCACCCACCCACCCCCCCCCACACCCCCCCACACACACCCCCACACACACACACACACCCCCACACACACACACACACACACACACACACACACACACACACACACACACACACACACACACACACACACACACACACACACACACACACCTGCAGGCTGAGGTTAGGCTTGGTGTTGGCGTCGAATATCCGCCGGATGCTCTCGGCGGCTCGGACCGGCACCGTGCTCTTCTCCGTCACGATCTTGTAGCCGTTGGAGTTCTCCACGATGCGGCGAGCGCACGCCTCGATGTACTTTAGGTCGGCCGCACGACCCTTCCCCATCCCATAGGTCTTAGTAGGGGTGTTCACCTAGCGAAGAAGGGGGGGCTAAGGTCAACACATATCATGTGTGGGGGGGGGGGGGAGGGGAGGTGAGAGACAGAAGCAGCTCATCCAAGTTTATTTGAGGACCCACGGAGATGAAGACAAGGTCAGCGTCCCTAATGGCGGAGTCGATGTCCGTGGAGAAGAACAGGTTCCTCCCCCTGCAGGATTCCACCACCTCCTTCAGACCCGGCTGGTAGAGAGGAGGACAGATGGACACAGAGGCTTAGATGGTGAAATGGAAGGTCAAACGAGAGACAGAGGAGAGAGCGGATAGGCGTGCCCTGAGCAAACATAGCTTCAATGGAGATCACAGCGCAAACTTATTTAAGAAAAATAATAACTTTAATGGCCGGCTGGTATCATTCACATAGCTTGTTGTGTCCACTTGCTAACTCACAAATTCGATGACTTACTAAAAATGGTATGACTTTTCCACAAGCTGAGCCAATTTTAATGTTACCATTTTACTGTCCTGATTTAAAAAATGAACAAATAATAAGAAATACAAATCATCCTAATAATGAGACTTAACCCGTACGAAAAAATAATTCAAAGTACTATTCGAAAAATATTCCTTAGTCATAATTGCATGTGGATTGCGCAACATTGTGTAAATCTGGGCTGGACCACATACCTCATATATGGGCAGTGTGTCAGAGTTCCAGGCTGCGATCCTGGAATCGTTGACGTCCACAACAGTCACCCTGATTTCTGGGCACATATGAGCGATCACACTGCATGTCGGACCACCCACGTAGCCTGCTCCAATGCAACATATCTTCTTGATTTGAAACATCTAGACATGAAAAAAATTTATAATAAGATATGCAACTTACCTAAAGAATTAAGGTCAGATAGATACTATTGAAGTTGCTCCTATTGACTGGTTCACAGCCGCCTAGATTTTGTAAAAGGTGTGTTGATCTATAGCCATTAAGATTTTTAGGTCATTAGAACTTATAATGACGTTTCTTTTCCCCTGGGAACAGCTGGTTCATCATTTGATCTTGGTAAGTGCTATAACACTTATAAGCAAAATACGTTATTTTAATGTGTATACTAACTTACCTTCAACCAATTTCCCATAATAATAATAATAATGCATTTAATGTATACGTTTTTCAAGACACAAAGCAACTAACAGCCATAGTTAGTTGATGATGTTTAAGTGACTTTATGGCGAGATATGCATACTTACAACTATCTCCCTTCATTGTTCTCTACAGACTGGAACTAGATTAGTTAGATAAGTAAACAAAATAATAATCTGATTTTACTGACTGTATGAGGAACAGTTTTTGCACATAACGGTAACGTTACCTTTTGCCAATTGCCAAGTGGACTGATTGTTCAGAAGTCTTCAAGTTGCAAGTCCTGAATCGTTGTCCTAATTATTCGCCCTTGGAGCTATAAAAACGTGACGACAACAATGTAATGTCCAATTTACTCTACAACGCTAAATTGCAACTGCTCGAAAATTCAGTCAAAGAACCGACTGACGTGAGTACTTTTCGCTTATGAGGTGGCGCACAAAATGTTCTTCCGGAGAAGGAAGGCTTTCAGCCAATCGGTTAGCGTAACGTCAATTCAATGAAATTTGCATATAGGAATTAGGCCATGGGTTAAGAAGTGAACGGTTAACCTATCATTACATGCAATTATTCATAACAATAGCTCCCATCCTACACTAGTCTTCAAAGTAATGTTGGCTATTGTTTCCGATAAAACGAGCCAATCCTCTTGAAGGTACGTAGGCCACTTACTGAGTTTGGTAAAAATGCATTTAAATGATCTGCTCCATACATGAAACGAGACTTAAAAAATTTGAAAATGTCCCAATAAATGTTTTTAAAATACAAAAATAAAAATAAAATATTCTTACCCTCATAAGTATGGACATTGTTTTTTTTTTTTTAAATAATGAATGATAGAATACAACATTGTACCACAAGTATATTTTTTATTTAATTGTTTTTGTTAGGAAAAGTGCATAGTTGAAGCCCTTTCTTTCTTTCAGACTTGTGTATGTTACATTTTTAATCGAAGCCTGTGGTGGCAGTAGATACACTTCAAATATGTCGGGTGCAATACCCTACCCTAATATCAGGATTTTTTTTTTCACACCATGGTGTAAGAATTTACATCCACCCACATCCACTACATTGCACATAATGGAAGGGGACAGGGCACCACATCTCCATAAAAAAAGAAATTCTCAACAAATCACCACATGCTGGGTCCTGTTCAACAGCTAATTACCCCAACATGATGTCAAAACAAGCCTAAAGTTGTAGTAATCCAATTCTTACTCCGGTCCCTCATCTACACAAACTTATAACTATTTTATTTAACATGACCTAACGCGTATAAGAGGTGTGACACAAAATTGGAATCTCAAGAAATGAAGGAAACAAAAAAATAAATCCCTTGGTCAGTGTTGGGACAAGATCCACACAGAGAAAATTGGCACCATCAAAAAAAAATAAAGAATATAAACTTGTGAAATCCTACATTCTAAAAAAAAATCCCCTTAAGTGTTTTCACTGACCGTTACATTGCTACTGACTGAAGCGACATCGTCAAATGGCAATATGTTCAATTTAACTCGGCAAGAGACAACGTATCAGATAGAGACTGTGACTGGACCAGGGTGGTGGTCACATAGGCCTCTATTTACAAGACTGAATTAGGAGACCACCTTCAAACAGAAGAGTACAAAATGTAGCCTAGTGTAATTAAAGTGCTAAAAAATTGTAATCCTCAGCTACAAATATGACAGTAGAGACATATATTTATACATGTATAGTACTATACAGACATTTGAGTACAATTCAAGAAATCGTACTTCAAGAGTAAAACCTTGCTCATGTGTATTTGTTTTTACCGAACCGAAACCGAATCAAGATTTCTATCTACAATGAAGGGTGGAAATCACGACCAAATAATCATGAGATGCTACCTGAAAGTAACGTGTGAGTAGCAAATATTAGATATTTGAACTGGCTATGAGTTTAAATCAACAGTTTCTCAAGAGAAATAGATGGTTGACTTTAGATTTTTGGATTAGGAATGTTGCCTTCCTCTTAGAAACCGTTTTTGTAGAATGTTTCTAGTACCTTCCTGCACACTTCTTTTTTAAACTACAGTTGAAATCAAATGTAATGTTATTACTGGCACTACTCAGGACTATGAAATCAATGTGAGATTGTAAAGAGCGTCCCACTACCTCTGGACACTCCCCCCAAGGCCCCTCACTACCCACTCCTTCACTTTGTATTCAGATCTGATGCTGATTTCAAACAGAGCAAAAGTCTGTTGATTCAAGTAAAGTAACAAAAGCTGCAGATAGGTCAGAAAACGAAATGGTTAGAAGCTAACAATAGCAAGGACTATATTTCTTCACTTAACGGTGTAGGGTTACAATAACCGGAAAGTAGATCTGGCAAGTAAATGGATAGAAGGTAACAATCACCCAGAAGTAGATCTGAATTGGTATAGAGCAACAGTGAGCATGATTCATGGATAACAGTATGACCAAAAGACAAGACTGGGGGAAACAGGAATTTGCCGTTGTAATGCCATGGTCCAATTTTCAGAAGCTGTCTAAGTCAGCCCAGAACTGCCGTTGAAAGCCTGGATCTATTATGGCACTGCTAGTCAACAGGTGGAGCTGGAGGTTCCCTGTCACGACTCTGCAATCAAATAAATGCAAAAAAAGTTCAACAAACAAAACCGAGGACAAAAATGCTATTTCTTTCTTTGAAATTGGCTTAACATTTTAAGGTTAAAATTAGGTGTGTTTTAGATGAATAGCGGGGCTGCATGCATTGAGCGGTATCTCACAAATGGCCCAAAATAGCAAATAGCTCTATAATTATTTCGATCTCACTGGAGTGCGGAGACATAAAAAATCCACGACACATGTCACCCACAAAAAATATATAACAAACTAAGTCCATTTTCAGAGTGTGTTTATTTTTACTAATGGCTGTTCTCATACAGACTGGTTCCCTCTGAGCAGACTGTTTACAGCTAGCAGGAGGAGCAGGATGACCTGCAGAGCGGGAATGTTCAAAGCCAGCTCGATAACAGTAGGACCAATTCTAATTACATTTAAAAAGAACCTCTGGCCAAGTGATTTCAGAGCTAACTGTTAAGCCCTTTGGAGATTTTCTAGGATACATTTTAAGCAACAGCCAGGGAATGTGCTGCTCATTTGTACTCCCCAATGACATCTCTGATATAAACCGAAGTACTTCCAAATATCTAATTATTGTCCACTTAAATTGGCACCCTAACTTATTGCATGATGAAAAAAAGAAAGACAATTTTTTTTTGGAGCAGCACACATTGTGTAATTACTTTTAAAAAAGGACCTCTGGCTGTGTCGAGAAATTCCAGAGCAAAAAAATGTGTGAACGAAGAAAGCCTTGGAGCGGGCACTCACATTGCGGGGGCCAGAATGTTTGCCTGTGACCCGAGGAGGAGGGCCTCTCAGACTGGCGGGACGCAGCAGGAACAGGACCAGAGCGACCACCATCCAACCCATCAGAACCATGGGGAGGGTCAGAGACATGATGTCGCCTCCTCCTCCACCTCCTCCTCCTCCCACCAACCCATTCGGGCCAGGCACTGGACAGACACAAACAGAGCTATGGATTAGAAAGGAGTAACCCCCCCCCCCCCCAAAAAAAACGTTGCAATGAGACGGTATATGAAGATCGACTTTTTTCAAACTATAATTACAATAGAACACAAGCAAACAGACGATTAATCATGCGACACGTTTCACTCTTTACATTGACCTGGTTCATTTTGTGCGACCGTTTTGCCTGAACTCGCTTCTAATGTTTAAGATGGTTAGGGAGACATTTAGTAAGGCATGCATGCATGAAAGGCCAGGATGGATATAATACGGATCCATACGTACAGTCCTGAAGGCAACCGTCATCTGTACAATAGGACTGGGACTGCCTGAGCTGGAGGATAACACAGGAGAGAAACAGACAGAAAGAGAAGGAAAGAAAGAGGGAGGGGGGGTCGTCCAGAAGGAGAGCAGGAAGATTATTTTACTGGACAGGTGCTAAGAGAAAGGACTCTGAAACAATGACGTTGTGACTTTCTCTTACTCCCCTTGTTCAATCAGGCATTCCTCTTCCCTCACAGAATTGCTCACAACACCGCCGTCATAAACGGATCGGCGTTTTGTAAACAGTATTGAATTACAGCTATCTAGTTTAAAAGGGTGTGCATTGTTATTTTAAATAATAAAGCTACACAACTTAGTCAGCAATTTCCTAACCATGGTTTAACAAGCTGTTCAGCAGATTGCTGCATATATAGTAGTGCAATGCAGAATTGACGTGCATTAAATAAAAACAACTAATTTCACTGACATCTGCTAAGTTAGGCATTAACAGGATCTTTTTGGATCTTATGTGGAGTTAAGACCGTGTTTGGGGAGCTTCAATTTATTCAAAATAAATTTCATTTATTTGGAATGCAGAAAGGTTGGACGACAGTTCCTGACGACTCTCAACACTACAACAGAACAGAATAGATGATCTAAAGCAGAATGTGGTTTGGCTACAAACATGACATTTGTTTTGCCCTATGATGTGCAGCTTTAAGAATAATGAGGTCTGATACACTCTCACGACACACACCCTTCCTAGACCAGTTTGTGTGTGTGTGTGTGTGTGTGTGTGTGAGTGAGTGGCTTGGAGGCAAACAGGAACCAGGAACAAGGATATGCTGGCCTTGAGCCAATTTCCTTATTCAATACAGAACGAAGTAAAGAAAAGACGCACCAGGTTGAGGAGCCGTCTCATGGCATGCTCGTGGGAGCAGATGCACTCACAAGGGTCAAAGTCTCCGTCTGCCATCGCTGACCAGATGGCCTTTACCTTATGGCAAAACAGAATAAACTTTCACACTCAAAAGGTCACGATTGTAGGGCTACAATTTCAGGGTTTTGAAAATGGCTTCTTTGATCTGCCACAGATATATGGAAAGACAAAAGCGTTCATTCGTAGTCAACTATTCAAAACACTACATTCGAATGTGGAAATCTTACTGCAAGGTGTTGAATATGTGATTAAGACCAAATGTGTGTGCAGTGTGTGTGTGTGTGTGTGTGTTACAGAAGCCTTCGTGTAGGCATTCACAGATGTATTCAATGTCTACGTTTGTTGTACATCTCACGTTGGCTATACATTTAACATCTACCTGGCGAATGGCATTTCTACACTAGGATTCACTAACAGAAAATTTGACACGAAAAACAAGCGAAGACCGTCATTTATTTAGCATTAAGTTCTTAAACGCCAATCATGACAGCGGGTGCACCGACATTCCTTTGGTTTGGCAAAAACGAATTTGCACTTAAGCCAGGATTGCGTTAATAAATCTATTTATTTGAGCTGGGGAACGTTGAATAACTCAACTGACAGGACAAGTTACCCCAGGCATTATAATGCTAACCATAGTAAAATATAGCGTGAAACGCCGACCTCGACAATTATCTGCTGTTTCTCAGTTACACAACGACTACTGATAATAGAAATAACAATTCAATGTTTACAGAGATGTGACTTACTACCACGATCCAAAAATATCCAAACAGGGAATTTCCTTTGTCCTTCACATCGAATTTAGTCAACCGTTGGCAAACAAGAACAAAACTGGGAACATCTGCACGGCACAGTCAGCTCCCAGTCTGAGTTGCTGTCTGTGTTTTGATCCCACGTGAGCCACGTCGGTGGCAAAGCGAGACATCCGGGTCATTCAATTTCATCAAATCCTTTTCATTGGTTTAAAAGCATAACAAGCACTTATTTCAGCCAATCAAAATTAGGAACAAAGCGATTAACGGATAGTAAACAAACATCAAAACTGTCAATCACAAACCCAAATAAAGAAATACCTAAATATCTGTGTAGATAGACAATTGCATCAATTACATCAAAATGTGTCAATGTGTGAATTAATCACGTTAGACAAAAGTTTCATGTAGTAAAAATGTATGTCAGTCTGAATATCTAATATAGATAGGCTATGTTGTGCTCTTGTCTCTGTGTTTTTTGTGGAACGCTCTCAGAGCTTCGTTGCATTTTTACAGACTGTAACAATAGATTAACAACAATGTGCAATCAATGAGTTCAATGCAAGTGTGCGAGTGTTTTGTTTGTTTGTTTGAGAGAGAGAGAGAGAGAGAGAGAGAGAGAGAGAGAGAGAGATGTCGGCGATGGGGGTGCACAGGAGGTAACATGTCACGCATCACAGTACTTGAAGAATAGCAGAATACACTTCATAATACATTAACTCCAAAAGTATAAAGCTGTAACAAATAGACAACACTAGGCGATTAAAAACAAAGAAAACAATAATCCCACAATACAGACATCTAGGCATACTAGGTAGATATTCTAGTATTCTGCTGCTCCATTGCATCGCACTTGATGTTTCTAGGCTGTCAGTGCGTATGCGCATTATTTCAGGGGGTCGGGGCTCACCATTTGGTTTCAAGAGAGGGGTGCTTGTCTGAAGTCGAGAAGATAGGAAAGTCAACTATAGGTTTCAACGCTAAGGGAGATCTCAACAAAAAGCAAAAGCAAAGCCCAAGGAGGCCGAGTCTAGGTGCAACGAACAGGAGAGGAGACAAAATAACCACCATGGCTAACATTGCAGTCCAAAGGATCAAACGGGAATTCAAAGAAGTTCTAAAAAGCGAAGAGGTAGGCTATTTTAGTTGAAACGATCACTCAAATGACGATGTTCAATAGTTTATGGTTAAAACGAAATAGCTCGAAGCTGCCAAACTCAAAGGTAACCTGTGCTGTTGTAACAAAGTGAGGCCCTAAAAGGATAAGTTTAGCTGAAGCAAGCTAACGTTAGCTATGGCTGTTTCATATTGGGACTGCTTCTCCGGTGTCAGGTGAGGCAAGGGTGTGTACAGGAAAAATCGAGGATTTACACCGTGACAGGCCTCTAGTACAAGCTAGTTTTGTTGTTGGAACTTCAGGAAGCTATAGGTTTTTATGAATATCAATAACTGACGTTAGCTAAGAAAAGGCATGGTTCCGCATGTCAATATTGTTTGCAAGCTAACGTTAACCTTTGAGTTTATTTTGATCAAGCTAATACATAGCTTGTGTTACTGGCTTGACAACGACGTTTCGTTAGCCTAGCTAACCACCTGATAACTGACAGTTGGCTAGCCATTCTATCTCTCAATCTCAATCTATAGTTGGCCATCTATACTATTCCTGCTTGCTGCTGTCATTTAGATCGTTGTGCCCGTTGAAGGGACTGACAAATCACATACTTTCTAACTGACGTTAGCTAACTATAGTTATTGATATCGTGTAACGTAAAACGTAAAAGTTGTGTAATGTCATGATGTAACGTTAGTTAAGGGGATTCTTTACTTGTCATTATATTCAGTATTTACCTCATCTGTCCAAAAGTTTTGCCATACACTTACAATCCAATAATCAAACTCCCTCTCTCTCTCACCCTTCTCTTTCTTTCTCTCTCTGTCTCACTCTCAGACAAGTAAAAACCAGATAAAAGTAGATTTGGTTGACGAGAACTTCACAGAGCTTAAGGGGGAGATCGCTGGCCCACCAGACACTCCATATGAAGGTGACACAGTCATCTAAGGATACATGAAGCCCATTGTCAACTGACATTTATCCAGAAACACACACACACACACACACACACACACACACACACACACACACAGACACATCTATCTAGATATACTGGTTAATTTCGATCTTTTGGTCTCTGACCAAAACTGATTTGTTTCTTCACTTACTTTCTCCTCCTAAGGTGGCAGATTTCAGCTTGAAATAAAAATTCCAGAAACATATCCTTTTAACCCGCCGAAGGTAGGAGCACGCACGCGCACACACACACACACACACACACACACACACACACAATCCCTCTGCGCTTCCTCTTCTCATTGTTTTATATTGTTCTCTATCTCTTTTTGGTTTTGTTTCTCAGGTTAGATTTATTACGAAGATTTGGCATCCTAACATCAGTTCAGTGACAGGAGCCATATGCCTGGACATTCTGAAAGACCAGTGGTGAGTGAATCTCTGCTCTAGATCACACAAGCCTGATCGACACACACCCTCAGACGGGAGCATTGCTCTACAACACATGCTGGTTATGAATCTGTTATTGACTTTCATGGCAAGTTTCATGGCACTGCTCTACAAAACATGCTGGTTTTGAATCTCTTATTGACTTTCACGGCGAGTGATATTAACTGGAGGCACAGCCCAATGCCTTTCCTGCTCACCGGCTAGTCCTACCTAAGACTGGAGGAAGAGCTGGGCTGTCAGACGCTCAAAGCTTCGTACCAACATTCAGATTCCCACATTATTGACTCAGAATGGCGCAAGGGGGGTGCCCAAAGACCTGGTGTCACATTTTCAGTTTGGTGATATCCTCGGTTGATAATCAGATATACTTGGGTTTTTCCCCATTAACTAGCTTTGCATATCCAGACTACCTGGACTCTTCTTCTGTGCGTTGTGCCATTGCGCTACTGAACAGCAAACCTGGTAAAGCTGTGTGTTATTTGGGATAAGAGTTAAAAAAAATGATTAAACTTGGCGTGGACAGACGGCCAGAAAGGAAGTACCACCCCAGCTATTCCCGTTTTGGTTGTACTTTTGCCCAGTCGACCAACTCCTCACTTAGACAAAATACAAATGGCTCATTTCTCCTGTAAATTTCTTGTCTTCATTTATTTGAAGTTGCCGTCTCTGGCGCTCTACCGTCCCCCTCTGTCTACCGGCTCCATAGGGCCCCTGAATAATTCTCAACTTTATTTCCGTCGATCTCCTTTTCGTTTTGCCCCGTGATGGGTTTGTCCTCTCACCTCCGACCCCTGTCTGGTCTCGGTTCCAGGGCGGCAGCTATGACCCTGCGGACAGTGCTGCTGTCTCTCCAGGCTCTCCTGGCCGCAGCAGAGCCCGACGACCCACAGGACGCAGTAGTAGCCAACCAGGTAGGAACGAGGGTGTGTGTGTGTGTGTGTGTGTGTGTGTGTGTGTGTGTGTGTGTGTGTTTGTCTGGGTGAGAGACAGATGACGAGTGTGTAAATGGATGAAAGTGGGCCAGTGGAAAAGGAGAGAGAAGTTTTGAGATGTAACCCAACCTCACCCAACTTGGCTTTGTTTCCCCCCCTTTTTTTTAATAAGTGAACTCACAGACAGTTGTAATATTTTTTGTATATTCATAAAGAGTTGGAGGAAAGACAGCATTTTAAACTATCATATTGTAATGTTGTCTTATTGTCTTTCGTATTTTCTTGGCTTTTATCAATGTTTTACTACCTGTCACTCTTGCAACTAGTGTGTGGGGGCGAGGGCCCCCCTCTTTGTCCACACTATAGGCTCAACATTCTGTGTGTGTGTGTGTGTGTGTGTGTGTGTGTGCGTGTGTGTGCACGTGCACGCGCACGCGTGCGTACGTACGTACATCACATCACTCACCTCTTGTTTCAAACCTGCTCCCTCCCTCTTCAGTATAAGCAGAACCCAGAGATGTTCAAACAGACAGCCAGGCTGTGGTCTCACGTCTACGGCAACGCCCCCATCTCCAGTCCCGACTACACACGCAAAATAGACAAACTCTGTGCCATGGGCTTCGATAAGGTCAGGACTTCACTTTTTTTTTTATCTTACAGGTTTTTGCAAGAGAACGATGGCAACTTGTGTGTATAGGAAACGTGCCCTGGAAAAGCGGGCTAGGCTTCCTTAGCACTGTTGCTTATATTGACAACCTTTTTTATTCAGTGAGCATAAAAAAAGATGAAAATATACTATTCAAAGGCCTTGAAAAACCAAATATAAAAATACAAAAAATGCCTAAATGAAAGCTACCATTTTACTTAAATGCCAAACTACGGAGTCTTAATTCCCATCCACCCTGCTTTATATTCCAGAATGCAGTAATAGCTGCCTTGTCTTCGAAATCCTGGGATGTCGAAACAGCAACAGAACTGCTCCTTAGCAACTAGAATCCCCCCCCTCCACCTCCAGGCTTGAAGACCAACCCCTGACCCCCACCATTCCTGCCGAAGCCTTTCACTTTTCTTTTTCTTTTTTTTCCCCCTTTCTTTCGGTTGCCACACACTTCTTCACCCACCACCCCCCACACCTCAACGACCAGCAAACTGAACCCTTCTGCTTTGGGAGTGTTGTCACCAATTTGTACGTCACAAAGTTGGCACCACCACACAAAAAAACAAGTATCTTCTCCACCCGCGCATCCACAGTCATCCGCCGCCTAGCCTCCTCACGGCATCTGTCCTTCCCTCAGCCCTGGTGTCTCTGTCTTTTATCCCCGTTTAACATGGCTACTCATATTCTCTCTCTGTCCTCAACATAAACCACCCCTCCCTCTGCCCTCCCACCTTCGCGGCCCAAGAAATCTTCATGTCATGCCTTTTACAACCGTCCTCACCATCGTGAGTCTCTCTTTCGGCTCTGTGCTCCCTTTAAATGAATAATTCTGCCTGGTCTTATAGACACCATTACCACACCATTGTTAACGGAAGGAGGTTGAACTCGCAGACCAGGACGGACGCACACACACACACACACACACACACACACACACACACACAAAGGAGAAGTGTAAATAGAAATCTAAAAACGATGTACATTTGAAAATAATTTGGGGATATACTTTACTTTTTCCTTACATAATATTGTAAAACTAATTTATTTAAAATTTTAATGGTTAAGTTCAAAATTCTAGGGGGAAAAGAGAAACGATTTAATCCTATTGGGGTTTACTGTTTGTTTTTTTTTAATAATTTTTTTGTATCATTATTATTATTATTATTTTTAGAATGCCTTATTGGCTTTTTGAAGTGAATACTTTGTTTTTGAGTAACTCGATTGGCTAAGCCCATTGATTTTGAAATGGCGTAGCCAATATTCTAGCCCCTAAATTTGAGCCGATAGGCTGTCAAATCTCTATACCGCCAACTCCTTACTCTCCCTTCTTACCCAGTTTTCCATCTCGTGTCTTTCCGTGCATGCCTTGTGCTGCTCTAGTTTGGCCAAATGACGTGGTTAGCCGTTAAAGAATCCGGTTCCGAGGTCACCTGCAGCCTCTACCGGACTAACCCTGACACATTTGAAGGGCAGACTTTGTGCTTGTGTGTGTTTGATCTGCTGCACCTAGATATTCCCCAGACAAATCTAATCCAGGGACTGTTATCGACCTGGTACCTCTATGTAACGGGCTGGCCTCCAGCAGTAAAAATATTTCAGTTTAGCGACAATTAACTCTTTAATGAACAAAACTACTTTACCTTGGTGTGTGGGAATAGAAGGTGGCAGGTGCTTTTTTTTTTGTTTGAAAACAAGCTGAAATTCCTTAGCCCCCCCTCCCCTTTTTACCCCCTCTTAGACGATCATGTTTTCTCAAAAATACCTGGATTATTTCGGTGGGGACTTCTGAATCCCATCCATATGTTTATTTTCTCTTACCACGTTGCTGGTCCCACCCATCATCCTCCTGTTCCGTTGGCAATTTATCGGAATCCGGCAAGGAGTCATCTTGTGAAAATGACGATAATCACCACCTTCCTTTCACTCTGACGGTGCAGTGCTTAGCGGTTAAGAGTCACAGACTTTGTTCATTAGCAGCCTAGCGAATCAACCAAGGCCATGTCGTTGTACCTTCACCTGTAAATAGTCAGGTTCTTACCATTGAGAAGAGCCTACATAATCACTAGAGCGCACCATTGATGGCTGAATCTATATTTTGTAAAAAATCTAATGAAAATACACAAAAAATAACTATACGAAAAATATGCCCTAATGACCCCCCTCTCCCTGTCTTCCTGGTGTTTTGACATTAAATACTGCACGACAAAGACGAAGGAGAAAAAATAAAAAAAGGAAACAAAAAAAAACGGTTTTTGCATCTTCAGGTTTCTCAGTTTGGATTTGGACTTCATTTTCCCTCTCTCTCTTGTTTCCCCTTCTGGAAACAAGCCTCAGCAGTACAAAGCATGGTTATTTATTGTGAGACTGTCACGTTTCTTTGAATAAAAAACAACTTGAAAAAGCAGAGAATGTGGTTGTCACGTCATTGTTTGGTCCTGAATTGGGATACACATGCGGCTGTGTCGATCTGTCCTGTATTCACCTTAGGCTCGTTAAAATAAATCTGACCTTAAATGCACAAATCACCCTCTTACACATTACAATCATGTCATTACTTTTCCCCTCAAAGGTTTTCATTATTAATACAGCTCTACGGGTACCAGCTTCATAAACTGCTCAGAAATGTCACTGTAAAGTAAAATGATAAACCGATTATGTTGACCAAAGCCTAAGAAACTAGGCTTCCTAAGACTACCAAGATTAACACAAATGAGGACGCAACATTTTTTAACAGGAGCAATTTTGGTTTGCTATTGGTTTGATTAGGCGAATGTTGAAGGAATAAATACAATATACCTCTTATGTCAACAGGACAATAGTTACGTTTTGATAGCATGCATGAACATAACATTTTTCCATCATATTTTGTTCTCCCCAATCTCTAAATCTACTTTGGCTACACTTAGTGTGGTATACTGATTCTGTGAAAATAGGTAGGCAGATTCAGAACAGGACAGTCAAAGATATTAACAACAGTGTGAAAATAAAAAGTTATGTGTAGGAGAAATTACTAAAGCAAACAAGTGCAGTAAAAGGACAGGAGAGACACGGTAAGATTTTCCGAAGGGAATTTAATAAGCAACCATAACCAGATTAAAATGTTTTGGAAAATTTCCATCTTTTTTTTTCAGTATTTTTTTAAAAACAGCTCCACAAAAGAAGCAAAGAGCAACAAACACAAAGCAAGGAAAAGTAACGACATGTTCAGAGAGTAAGATCTACATACAATGAGCTTCCATTCATGACTATGACGTGGTTAGACCTTCTATATTGTCGGGTGTGTGTGTGTGTGTGTGTGTGTGTGTGTGTGTGTGTGTGTGTAAAGGTCCGTCGTATGTCCAAAGAGCTTTAAAGAGTCAGTGTGTGTGTGTTTGTGTGAGAGGAGGGATAGGGTGTGTGAGAAGAGTCTGGCGTTTTCTCTACAGTCTTGATCTGGTCTGCAGCAGTCTCCTCTTTACCTAACAAAGAGATATAGCCATGTTAGGTAAATGGTAAGACAGAACACAAAGACAGGAACTCTTACAAGTACACAGAAAAACCCTCACTGTCACATTGGTGTGGCTGGCTAGCAAGCCCTTCATCACTAACCCCCTCACGATATAACAACACCTAGTGGAATGTTTCATTTCATATTAATCCTAAAACTCATCACTGAATGATCCTGATCCTGATCCAGAATACCCCAGAGAAGCAGCAGAATTTCTATTTCGTTCCACCACAGATTCTTCAAACAGCCTATACATCTTCTAGAACTAACCCATCGGGGTATAGGGATTTGTAGTCCACTGCCACCCACATTCCTGGACTAAACCAACTCACTGCCAGCCCCCCCGTCTCCTCTCTGCCGATGGTCTCTCCCTGCCTGTCAAACGTTGCTTCACTCCTCACGGAGTTAGCATCTCCCCTGGTGTGCACGGCTGACCAGGGTGTGCGGCTGGTCGGTGCCTGTCTGGGGGGAGTCGGGCCCTCTGGGCTGGACTCCAGCTCTCTCTCTGTGTCTCCATCACTGCTCAGGTGGAGGTGGGGTTCCCTCAGGCCTCTCCAGACCTTCTCCTTCTCTCTACCCTGCTCTCTGGGCGTGTTCAGCCACCTGGTAAGGAAGGCACAGCGGCCCAGTTATGCTCTGACTCCCTTTGCAGCCATCGGTGGGGGGGTACGGTGGGTGGGGGGTTCACGCTTTTCCCCTTGTCTCAACAGCAGATGGGTTTAACAAATACAAAACGTGGTTCTGCCACGTTAGTTTCAATAGGTATGAAAACAAGACATTTTTTACAGTTTCTTTTTTTACATACAGTACCAGTCAAATGTTTGGACACTTGTGGGACACTCAAGTGAATGGGAAAGTGTGTCCAAACTTTTGACTGGTACTGTATATACTTAATGTTGGTTGTTTTGTTGACATGGGGTTCCGTCACGTCAGTTTCAATAGACGAGTCAACGAGTCAACTTTTTTGTGGGACTTATTTCGTGTTGTTTTGTTAATTGCCGGTCCTCCCTGTCATCTTGTCAGCTCCATCCAGCGGCCTCACCTCTGAAGGTCGATCTGTCTCTTTGTCCCGTCCTCCTTCTGTTGCTGTGGGTGTTTTGGTATCTTGATGTTGATGGACTCTGCCGAAGGTTCCGTGTCCGCCGCCCTCTTCGTGCCCCGCCCGGCCCCCCCCCCTCCTCCTCCTCCTCCTCCTCCTCCTGCCGCCGCCGCCCCCCCCTCCTTCTCAGCCGCCAGGGGCGAGGCGGCCACCGCTGACTTGGGGGGGCGGCCGCGGCGTTTGGCCGGGGTGGCTGGGCTGGGGGTGGCGTTCTGTCCTGCAACATCCTGAGAGTGGAGAGGGGGATGGTGAAAGTGTACAAGAGAAC
>CM030176.1:3675968-3700968 GCA_017639675.1 Aplochiton taeniatus
ATGATAGAGGGGGGGGGGGGGGGGGGGCAGAAAGTTGGTTAGTAATGATAAACGACTCCCAAAAACATTTCCGAAGTTGTGATAATATAGTTCATGGCTTTTTAGTGTGTTAGGGTGTTTGTATATGCACGTGTGTAAATGCGTGTGTGTGCATAGGTGTGTGTGTGTGTGCGTTAAAGAAGAGTCTTGAGTCAGCCACACGAGGGGGTGAGGGAGTAATAACTCATGCCTTCACCTCAAATATCTGGGCCAGCTGCACCTCCTTGTTGTTGAAGATGGCGTGGATACAGTGGACGGCCTGCTTGGCCTGGTGAGGCGTGCCTCGCTTTGCCTTCTGATGCAGAACGGGAATCAGAGTGCTGGAGGGGGGGGAGGGGGGGCAGAGAGAGTAAAAGAGACGTATTATTTTGGCTTAACATTACCGTATGTTTTTAGATGAGCTGGACAACTTTATTGACAGTGGTCGTTGTGAACAAACACGTTTGATGGTTCAACTATGTCTCCATCGTAGAAGACGTGTTGATTTCATGTCCCAATCCTTTTCACATTTTCTCATCCACAAATGTAATGACTTAACCCCTCTCTACCGTTCTCCAACCCTCCCTCCTTTCAATCAATCTCCTTTCATCTCTCTCCTTCCCCCCTCTTCCTCCTTTCCATCCCTTCCTCTCTCCCTCCCTCCGTCCGTCCGTCCGTCCGTCTCACCCCCTCCGTCCTCCCGCTCCACCCTCCTTCACATCCCTTTCCCCCTCCCTCCTCCTCCCTCCCTCCCTCCTCCCTCTCCGTACGATCGGATCTGCTGCAGCTCCGTCTCAATCTTCTGTCCAGTGTTCCTGAAGATCTGGATGGCGGCCTCGGCCACTTTGTCGTCCTCCATCTTCAGGCAGAGCAGCAGGGACTCGTACGTCTCTGCAGAGTGGAACGCCAGGGGGTGGGTGAACGACAGGACCTGGAGGAGGAGGAGGAGGAGGAGGAGGAGAGAGCACTCCATCAGTTCATGTCTACAGTATAGAAATGTTGACGGGTTGGTGGAAAGTTGTTTTTTTTGTGACAGTATTCTCAATGTCTTCCAGCCATTTAATACTCCTCTCTCTTTAATTAAAACTGTTTTGTTGTTTATTTAAAAACTAGATGCTCTGGCCCCCAAACAAACCATCCATCCCTCTTTCTCTCTGTCTGCTAGTCTTACATACCACTCACTCTCACTCAACTTGTAAAGCTTAACTCAATCGTCTCTGTCTCTGTCTCCCTACCTTCAGTAGCTCCAGTCCAGCTCGTATTGCAGTATCCGGGGTGACTCCTTCCTCGTCGTCATCAGCCGTCCCCTCTACAGACTTATTCAACAGCTTCACCAAGGCACTGTGCAGGGAGAACACAGACACTTTACACAGCATCTATTAGACTTATTCAACAGCTTCACCAAGGCACTGTGCAGGGAGAACACAGTCACTTTACACAGCATCTATTAGACTTATTCAACAGCTTCACCAAGGCACTGGTCAGGGAGAACACAGTAACTTTGCACTGCATCTATTAAGACTTAATCAACAGCTTCACCAAGGCACTGTGCAGGGAGAACACAGTCACTTTACACAGCATCTATTAGAGACTTATTCAACAGCTTCACCAAGGCACTGTGCAGGGAGAACACAGGTACTTTGCACTGCATCTATTAGAGACTTATTCAACAGCTTCACCAAGGCACTGTGCAGGGAGAACACAGTCACTTTACACAGCATCTATTAGAGACTTATTCAACAGCTTCACCAGATCACTGTGTGAAAGAATAGAGCCAGTCACTTTACACAGCATCTCAGGGCTGTACATTAAAGTTTTTGGCTCATAGCACTGGTGCTACAGAGGTTGATGGTCTTGTAGCACAGGCTACAAGACAATCTACTGGAGACTGATTCACCAGTACACTGTGCAGGGAGAACATAGACACAGTCCCCTTCCACATCAGCTTCAATTGACGGGGATGTGATCATTCTACAATAGAGTTTGCTAGCTTTTTGGCGCCTATACAATTCAATGACATCCCCATGCTGTTAGCTGACATGAGTAAGTTCTTATCCTTTAAGTAGTAAAGGACAGAACTAAAGTATGGACACAAATAACATACTGTCACGCATTATTACAGGGTGGTAGTATAGAAAGCCTGTGCTTTCAATAACAAAAAAAAACCCAACAAGTTGATTTATTAAAATCTCAACTAACTGACCATGTTTGAGATGAAACGTTTGACAGGATTACTGAAACACATTTCCCTGCAACTTCCCACCTTGATTTCTTCCAGCTCATCTAATGGTATCTGGTGTTTTTCCACTGAGCTGGAAGGGTTAAACCAGAAGCTGCAGTTCCGCCACTCCACCAGTAGGTGTCTCAGTGAATGGCCTGTCAGTGATTGGGGCTCTTACACAACCACTCAGAGGGACGAGGCCAATGGCGACGCGGCAGTAAAACATATGTGATGAGCGTTAAGATCGCTCAGGCTATGTCACCCATTGTTTGGATCTACGATGACAAAGAGCTCTGGTTCGCTGAGTCACCAGTATCAGTATTTATAAAGGAAACAGTTGCGTGGGACAACAAGTGGCCGTTTCAGTTAGAATAACGTTTACATTACAACAATTTGATTATGCTTCATGTGAATACACCGAAGTATGTTGTTATGAAGGTGGTGTGTGTGTGTGTGTGTGTGTATGAATACGTGTGTATAAATTAATATATGTGTGTAGGTGTGCGTAAATTAGTGTGTGTGCGCGCGCATGTAAATGAATGTGTGTCTGTGTGTGTCTGTGTGTGTGTGTATATGTGCGTAAATGTATATGTGTGCGTGGAAATGAGTGTGTGTGTGTGTGTGTGTGTATATGTGCGTAAATGTATATGTGTGCGTGGAAATGTGTGTGTGTGTGTGTGTATATGTGTGTAAATGTATATGTGTGCGTGGAAATGTGTGTGTGTGTGTGTGTTACCTGATAGCCTCTGAGTCGATGTGGACGGGGGCGATGCGCTCCAGCAGGAACTTGACCATCTCCAAAAAGGGGTTGGTGGGCTGTTTGGGGAAGGTCAGCTTACGGGTGATCTCTCTCTACACACACACACACACACACACACACACACGTTAGTATTCAGGACTATTATTTAAATAGTTTACCATCTATAATAACATGTGCTATTGAAAATCACATTTCACGTGTGTGTGTGTGTTGGAATTATAAGTGCTGACTTATAAAACAGTGTGTTTGTGTGAGTGTGTGTGTGTGTGTGTGTGTCCTCACCACGCAGAGCTCGGGCAAGCAGCAGGTGGGGCTGATGAGTGAGTGTGAGTGTGAGTGTGTGTGTGTGTGTGTGTGTGTGTGTAAGAGAGAGTCCTCACCACGCAGAGCTCGGCCTGTTTACAGGAGCAGGTGGGGCTGATGAGTGAGTGTGTGTGGGTGTGTGAGAGAGAGAGAGAGAGTCCTCACCACGCAGAGCTCGGCCTGTTTACAGGAGCAGGTGGGGCTGATGAGTGTGTCCAGCTGCACGCGCAGCTTCTCATCCTCCCCCAGCACCTGGTTAAACCTCTTCATGAAGTCCTGGGCCTTACCGGCGTCAGGCAGGTTCTCTGGAGAAACACACACACACACACACACACACACACACAATACTCTTAGATAGAGATGTCTACTCTCTTACCTAACAATGACGTGAAGCTGTGTGTGTGTGTGTGTGTGTGTGTGTGTGTATTACTCACTGGAAATGGTCAACAGCTTTCCGAACATGGCTGCAGTGTTGCTCTCAGACTGCAGCAAGGAGGAAAAGAGATAGACATAAACAGCGTCCTAAATGTGGACACGTTGTTTGTGTGTGTGTGTGTATGTGTGTGAGAGAGAGAGAGAGAGAGAGAGAGAGAGAGAGAGAGAGAGAGAGAGAGAGAGAGAGAGAGAGAGAGAGAGAGAGAGAGAGAGAGAGAGAGAGAGAGAGAGAGAGAGAGAGAGAGAGAGAGAGAGAGAGAGAGAGAGAGAGAGAGAGAGAGAGAGAGAGAGAGAGAGAGAGAGAGAGAGAGAGAGAGAGAGAGAGAGAGAGAGAGAGAGAGAGAGAGAGAGAGAGAGAGAGAGAAAGAAAAACTTACGACAGGCAGCTTGTGGAGATCGAGCAGCTCCCGGACCAGACCTCTTAACATGTTCTGACACTTCCACATCTCATTGAGAGCCCTGAGAGAGAGAGAAACACAGGGACACAGAGAGAGGGATAGAGAGAGAGAGACAGAGAGACCGTGAGACCGAGAGAGCGCGAGAGAGAGAGACAGAGAGAGACTTTTACTTTAAGAACTCCAACATATACAAAAGACAAAACGCACCCTTATTTAAAATGGTGTCCCCTTAGATCCTTAAGATACAGAAACACAGAGTGAGAGAGACCGATAGAGATGTATATATAGACAGAGAAAGAGAAATAGAGAGAAACTATCACTGTTTGACCCCGAATTTAGACAAGCATGCCGATTGTGTGTGTGTGTGTGTGTGTGTGTGTGTGTGTGTGTGTGTGTGTGTGTGTGTGTGTGTGTGTGCACTGACTTGACGGCGTTAGTGTCCAGACAGGAGTAGAGGTAGTACAGACACTTCATCTTCTCCTCCGTGTCCAGACTGTGGGGCACCATGAACTGGGCAAAGATCTTCTCCACCAACAACCTGACATGAGAGAGACAGAGAGAAAGTACGATACAACATTTCATGTCAATAAAGCTTATTGAAATTTGACAGAGAGAAAGAGAGCGATAAAGAGAGGGAGAGAGAGCGGGAGACATAGTAAGAGAGAGAGAAAGAAAGAGAGATGAGGAAGAAGAGTGTAAGTGAGTGAGGACAACAGTGTAAAGAGGGTGGATGAGGGTTGTGTTGTGATCAACACACATTTCAATTGATTGTGTTTTGTTTTTGCGTTTGGCCATCTCCTTTGCAATGTTTGTTATTTCTGTGGGTCTGTGTGCATGTGAGAGTGAGTGTGTCCTCACTTGTCATCGATACTGTTCTAGTAGGTGTGTGTGTGTGTGTGTGTGTGTTTACTTGTCATCGATACTGTTCTAGTAGGTGCGTGTGTGTGTGTGTGTGTGTGTGTGTGTTTACTTGTCGTCGATGCTGTTCTGGTAGTAGATGTGCAGTAGCTTGTCTTTGATCCAGCTGATCTTCTGGGCCTGCTCCTTGCCGGCCTCGTGATGCAGACAGTATTTCTTATAGAGCTGGGCCAAACCCATCATGGCCTCCTTACGCACTCGCCACTACACAGCAGGGGAGGAGGGGAGAGAAAGGGATGGGGAGAGAGAGAGGGATGGGGAGGGGAGATGGGGACAGAGGGATGGGGGAGATGGGGATAGATTCAGTTACATTTAACCTGGAAAGTTATAAGGAGAGACAGCATGTGGGCAATGACATACATAACTATACATACCAAGTTGGCATAAAGTTATGAAATGGACTAGGGTTATTATAGCTTTGGAAGGTCCCAAATATAATGGTCTAGATGAGAGTACTACTTCCAGGTTACAGCCATGTGGAAATCCGGAAGTGGTAAACCAAGTCTGCCAAGTCTGGGTTAAACACTGAATACGCTTCCCCTTCTTTGCTAAATAAATTCATATTTTCTGTAAGCTGTGTGTGTGTGTGTGTGTGTGTGTGTGTGTGTGTGTGTGTGTCTCACCCTCTTGTCCAGGGTCCTCTCCCGTACAAAGCCCAGTAGCTGGTCGTTGACCAGGTTGAGGTCCTTCTTGCCGGCGTTGATGATGGTGACGATGACGTCGTGTCGGATGGCTTCCTCAGGGTCGTGAGAGCGCACCTTCAGGAACTCTGATTGGAGCAGACCAAGTGTGGTCAGAAGAGGGATGGGGGAAGATGCAAGAAAGGTACCCCACACACACACACACACACACACACACACACACACACACACACACACACACACACACACACACACACACACACACGCGCGCACACACACGCGCGCACACCTGTGAGGTCTTTGGCCAGGTCTGGGTGGTTCATGAGACAGTGGCTGGCGAACTTCACACACTCCAGTCTCACTGGGACATGGATGTCATTGAACCTGCAGGGAGTGAGAGAAACACACAAACACAAAATGAGAAATATTCCCTGTTGAACACAATAGATAAGGAGCTGTGTGTGTGTGTGTGTGTGTGTGTGTGTGTGTGTGTGTGTGTCTCACCGTCCTAAGAAGCACTGCCACAGGGGTTTATTCTGAGTGGCCAGCTCAGAGTCTTTGGCCCCAAACAGTTTGGCCAGGAGTCGGACCACGGCTAGCCTCTCCTCACCGTCGTTACTCTGGAAACCAAACATACACAGACAGACGCACAGCAGGTTACTTCCTGTATGCATCAAGTTGCCCAGTATGAAAATAGTACTCAATTGTAAAAAATAAAAAGATAAAAAAGAATCCCCTAAAAATTACAATATAACAAATCTTTAGCTAATGCAAATTGTATTATTGACATAAAAAGGTTAAACATTTATAATTCAACACATTTGGTTGAATCAAGTTCAACATTTGTAGTTGGTGGTTTTATGACAAACTCTGGCGTTAATATTGTTAGTGTGTGTTTATATGTCTGAGAACAAAGTACAGCACTGCGGTTTGGCCCAGGGCTGTAATTAATTCATGAATGTGTGTGTGTGTGTGTGTGTGTGTGTGTGTGTGTGGACACTGACCTTGAGCTTAAACTCCAGCTGGGGCATGACAGAGGTGAGCAACAGGGGGTCAATGGCGAACAGTTCCTGGATGAGGTCAAAGACGTGCTCTGATAGGTCGCTGACTGACGACTTGCCCATCACAAGCACCTGGTTAAAGAACTGATCCACGAGGAGGAAGAGGAGGAAGAACAATCAAGTGATAAGCAACAAAAGAAACATAAAAAACGGTTGCAAACAAACCTAACAATTTGCCAGACAACAAAACAAATCAGTAGATTCCCAGTTAAAGTCCAAAGGATGACCAGGAAAAAGAGGCTTATGTTAGGATGCTAGTCAAACCAGACGCTTCAGCTGTCTGTATGCTGCCCCCCAGTGTGTGTGTGTGTGTGTGTGTGTGTGTGTGTGTGTGTGTGTGTGTGTGTGGTTCTCACGTTGGCGATAGACGTCTCTATGGTTTGGACGGTCCTCTTCAGCAGAGTCTTGGCTAGGTCATACGCCTGCTTGTTCAGGTTCTGTACCAGGAGAGAGAACACCTTCAGAGGTTTGGACTGTGTGTGTGAGTCTGTAAGTGTGCGTTTAAAAGGTTTTGTTTATGAGTAGGGATGCACCTTTCTTTAGTTAGAACAATATAAAACACTGATTCTAATTGCACGATTGGGTAATCCCCAGTGAGGATATGCTCATTTTGTGATGCATGCAAATGTGCCTATATTACATTTAAGTGCTGGTTTGACGAGAGTGTGTGTGTGTGTGTGTTACCTTGAGCACTGGTATGTGGTGGATGAGGAGGGTTAGGGTTGGGAGTGTGTGTGTGTGTGTGTGTGTGTGTGTGACCTTGAGCGCTGCTATGAGGTGGATGAGGATGGTTAGGGTTGGGAGTGTGTGTGTGTGTGTGTGTAACCTTGAGCACTGGTATGAGGTGGATGAGGATTGTTAGGGTTGGGAGTGCGTGTGTGTGTGTGTTACCTTGAGCGCTGGTATGAGGTGGATGAGGATGGTGTCCAGAAGCTCCTGTGTGACCCCGTCTCCCTCCATGATGATGGAGCTCATCAGGTCCAACATGTGCAGCTGGACCTTCTGGTTGTGGCTGTTACTGGAGAGTAGAGGTTCACAGGACACAGCGTTACAGGAGAGAGGGAGGCAGGGAGGGGGGTGGGAGGGAGAGATAGAGGAGGCTTGCTTACTGAACTCTTTCTCACGGGCAGAGTTATACTCCAGTACTTCTGGGGGCAGATATTTTGAAGGTAAGCTTGTCTTTATATTCCCTGGGAACAGGCTAAGGAGGGCACTTCAGACAAAAACCATGCTAGCTAACTTAAGTGTAGCTAGCATTAGCTAATAGCTAACATTTAGCTGGCTGGTTATCAAACTGTGGCACCTGACGACCTCTTTATTTAGTAGAAAGTTCGAAAACAGTCATTAAAGATTAATAAAATGACCACCAAACATAGCAGCAGCTCTACTGAAGCTGAATGGTTGTCTCCCACTAAAGACGTTTGAAATTGCTCCACCTCCTCAGAGGAAGGGAACGTATAATAACAAAAACACAAAGCGAGAGAGAGAAATCGGAAGATCAGATTAGATCAGTGAGAGATAGAGAGAAAGCGAGAGGAGAACCACCGAAAAAAAACAGCATGTCTCTAACATTCAACGAGACATCTTGAAGCGCACAGGAGAATAAGGGCTTTGTCTTTGTTTTCAAAGTTAGTGGGTTTGGGTCCAATCTTACTTGATGACAGAGAAGAGGGTCTTGAAGAGCTGGATGAAGATCTCGTTGCAGTCCTCCAGCTCAAAGCAGATGTTGTAAGACTTGACCCATGCCAGGTTCTACAGGAACACAACGCAGGTCGAAGGTCAAACTAGACTAAATGATGATATCAACCTCCTAAGTCATTACATAACAACCCCCCCTCCCCTCCTTCCTCCACCTGCCCACCTCCAGCAGTTGGAAGTATCTGCCCCCCCCCCCACACCTTCAGCAAGTACACCTATTAAACCAGTGGGATTTTCTATACTCCTCCAAATCTTCAGCAAGTACAACCTGTGCTCCAGCCCCCCCCCCCCCCCCGTGCTCCGCCACCCCTTCATTCCTTCACCCTCCCCACTCCTCCCCCTCTTCCTCTGTGTGTGTCTCACCTCCAGCAGGTAGAAGTATCTGTTGAACTGTGGGCTCTTTGTATCCTCCAGACCTTTCAGCTGCCTGGTGATGAACAGAAAGATGTCCTGCAAACAACCAAGCCAAGACGGAGCCAAGAGGTTAAAGCAAAGTGTCGTTTATGCAGCAACAAAGTGTTCATTCAAGGCTCCAAATCATTTTATTCATATCAAATTGGTCCATAGAGTAGCTTCAACAAACAATACAATATATATAATATAACAAGGTTATGGACTGTTAGATTAGCTGAAAGAGTTGACTACAAGGTGCGGGGGCGGACCTTGAGTTTGTCGTGGCTGGTGTAGGGAGCCTCTGGAGCGTAGATCCTGAAGATGTCGGCCAGGCAACAGGCCACCAGCAGACGCACGTCCTTGTTGGAGTTCCTGAGGAAGAACTCGGAGGCCAGGTGGAGCGCCAGCGCCAGGTACTGCTGCTTCTCCTCCTCAGAGTCCTGGTCCATGTCCATGTAGGTCTTCACCACCATCTGGTGCAACACACACACACACACACACACACACACACACACACACAAACAAGAGAGAAAAGAGAGAGACAGACAGGGAGAGGTTAGCTGTGAATGAATCCCCCTTAAAAACTACTTTTGGTTATACTTGATTTTCATAGATGGCCTTCCTTTTTTCCCGGATTTCCAAGGAATTTATTTTTAGAGTTTGACAGGAGCACATTTGTTTCGTTTAGAAGCATGAAAGTTGAGCTCCTACACTGACTAGAAGCTAGAATAGTACTCGGAACAACTAGTTGAACCAGTCGGGATTAGGCCCTAGAGAGGGAGCACAAACTGAAATGTCTGCAGGTCTGGTATGTTAGTTAGGCACAATCTGCTGTCTTCTGCAATCTGTCACAGTCACAGTAAAAAAAAAAACTGCCTTGTGTCGACAAGACGCTGTTTAGTGTTTTCAGCAATCTTACTCTCCTTCAAATCTCTTATAAGCTACACAAGGTTAAACACTAGAGCTATACACACACACACACACACAAAACAGGAGCAAACATCATACGCATACATAACCCTTCTTTTGCCATGAACCAACAGTAGTACTACAACCACTTCCTCTACCTGCAAGTTGTGTGTGCGTGTAGGCTGGAGCCAAAGAGAGCGTGAGTATGTGTGTGTGTGTGTGTGTGTGTGTGTGTTGGAGTGAGCGAGGGAGGGAGTCAGAGTGTGGACTGTGGAGCAGGAGCAGCAGTTCCCTGGAGCGGTTCAGCTGGTGAGCCAACTGAGTGGGGGATGGGCGCTAGGCTCAGGCAGAGCAGTGGCTGAGATCCTATTCCTCCTACACACACACACACACACCTCTATTTCTGCTACAGAAGAAGTGATTGCTCTCTCAGCCACACTACGACTAATGAGAGCTTCCTGCACAGGCAAAGGCCTGATGTCTGTCTGTCTGTCTGTCTGTCTGTCTGTCTGTCTGTCTGTCTGTCTGTCTGTCTGTCTGTCTGTCTGTCTGTCTGTCTGTCTGTCTG
Organism: Aplochiton taeniatus; assembly: GCA_017639675.1. Taxonomy (NCBI): domain Eukaryota; kingdom Metazoa; phylum Chordata; class Actinopteri; order Galaxiiformes; family Galaxiidae; genus Aplochiton; species Aplochiton taeniatus. The sequence goes on from CM030176.1 coordinate 3,686,292, forward strand.
TCTGTCTGTCTGTCTGTCTGTCTGTCTGTCTGTCTGTCTGTCTGTTACTTTGCAAAACGGCATCCACCTTATCTGTAGACGCAAATACCAAGGCTCCTATCTTTTACAACGGTACAAAAAAATATACATTTACCGAGTACTGCTGTTTACAAATGTTGGTTGGATGAATAGTTTCACATCATTTGTTGCATAATGTCAATGTGTAAGCTCAAGCTCACAGCTGCAGTTGATCTAGTTTAAAGTCTGCTGTACCTACATCCAACGACAACGTATGATATTCACAACAATAATTCACTGTCAAATTACACTTTATAACACATCCAGAGCAAATTACAGCATGTTTCTACAGACATATCCAGGGCATACAAAGCAAAACTACACATAACATATTTAGAAAAACACCTCCAGAGATTATATCTCCAGACGTATCCACCCCACACCAAGACTTCAATTACGGGTCATCAGCAATGCACAGTACAATGAAAACCAAACACAGAATGAGATTAGGCTCTGATTCAGCTGCTCAGTAAGCCCTGATGTTGTTTCCTCGACGAGTCTCAGGGGCACAGATCTGGCAGCAGCTGTGGTCTCGCTGACATAACACATTGTTCCACATCAGGGGAATACTGTAACAAATCTAGTTTAACTACAGCATAGACCCCCCCCCCCCTCTCTCTCTCTCTCTACAGAAGAGAGTCAGGTAACAAATCTAGTTTACCTACAAAACAGATCCCCTCTATTACTGAAGAGAGAGAGTCAGGTAACAAATCTAGTTGAACTACAAAATAGATCCCTTCTATTACTGAAGAGATGGAGAGAGAGTCAGGTAAAAAATCTAGTTTAACTACAAAGTAGATCCCCTCTATTACTGAAGAGCTGGAGAGAGAGTCAGGTAACAAATCTAGTTTAACTACAAAATAGATCCCCTCCATTACCGAAGAGAGAGATTCAGGTAACAAATCTAGTTTAACTACAGAATAGATCCCCCTCTATTACCAGAGAAAGAGAAAGAGAGAAAGTCAGGTAACAAATCTAGTTTAACAACAAAATAGATCCCCTCTTTTACCGAAGAGAGCGAGAGAGTCAGGCGACAGAAAATGAGGACGTTAACACCAGGCTTTTGTTCCTAACAGGGTCTTAACATACTCACTTCCCTAAATAATGTAAGCGCTCTTCTCTCCCTCCTACCCATTGCTTGCGGACATCAGAGATCATTTGTCAACAGGGGGTTTTGTGTTTGATACGAGGACATTGCCTTTCCCTTGGTTCTTAATCTGGCTCAAATCTACACGGCCATGCAGGCCAAAACAGAAAACCAAACAGTGATGAAGGGATTGCACGTGCTTGAACTTTGCAACTTGCAACCATGGAGCATTTGTGGAAAAAAATCACTGGTGCATTTTTTTTATCCATAGGGCAATCTCAGGTCTCTTACCGTGCATGTACATTCATTTTAAACAGAGATATTATTGTCTGTGGTCACAGGAATTAATCTTACTATCAGTGCCTAAGGCCAGAACGAAATTAGGAATGACCGCTTTCCTGCCGGAATTTATGTTATCTGTCAGAATAGCTGTTGTCTGTTTTCTGTTCCGCGGCCCTCTTGGTCAGGTCTTTCTTAAAAAAGAGAGATGTTTAACCTCAATGTAACTACTTGGTTATTTGATAAAGGGCTATGCACTGATGTGGTCGTTTGGAAACATCAGTACTAGACTAGACCACACACACACACACACACACACACACACACACACACACACACACACACACACACACACACACACACACACACACACACAAATGATATGGCATGCTTTACCAGCCTAAACATTGTAGTTTACATCCATAATAATTTGTCATTGCGTGGTCATGGCCTGAGTGACAGACTTCACTTGCTTACTTTTGGGTCGTAAATAAATAACCCCAAGGAAAACTGGTTGTAAAATCAGGAATATTTAGGAAACAAGCAGCTGTCAAAGGCCTAAAGCGACTTCGCTTTTTTTAAAAAGAATGGCTCAAGTCAAGTGGTGTCATGAGACTGGTTTAAGATGCCTGCTCCAGCAGGAAGTTAGAGCTTTACAGAGGAAGGAACACACCCTCCATGTAAACACACATGTAAACACACACATGCACAAACATATACACCCACACAAAGCCCAATTGACTATACTTATATTTAAACATGAGATAAGCAAATGTTATGCATCACAGACAGCGAACACATTAGAATATAGCGTTGTCACTTGGCCTAAAACAGTGTCTAATCACAGAAAAAAAGCGTTCTACAGGCAGCTCTATGGACGTTGTTAGGGGCCTATTGTGTAAAGTTACTAGTTACTGTAACCTCAGTTGGTGAACAGACATACAGCATGCCTCAGGCATTTGAGGCTGAGGTCACTGATGGAATATTTAGTCTGAACTGGTTTTCCTCCTAGGTCAGTGAACAGGCATGGACACAGGCATGAATCCATTGCTTCTCTTTACCCATAGACTGCGTAAAACGTCTAACCATCTATTTATTAAGGTGGACATATTTAGGGATGGGATGGGTACAGAAAAGCATACACCGTAGCTCTAAGGATGGAATCATTTAGAAGTGGAATAAAGCACACTGGTATCACAGTGTCTCTGTTTCGTATATTTCAAATTAAAGTCAAAAGAATACAATGCATCTGACAAATCACAAACACATTCACACAAATTAAGCTGAGCTCTGAATGGAGCAGTTTAGAATCCCCCAAAACAGCTACTATGGGACGTTAGAATGCCACACAATCAGCCTGTATGGTCAGACATTATGTATAGCAGTTACAACTTTGTATAATTTTGCAGAGCGACCACTGGGGTGTCAAAATGCCACGCAGGTAGTGCTGTGAAGTCATGCCATATCACTTAACACAGCAGCCTTGTGCAGTCAACTCTATCTTGTTTTCAGAACAAGCAGTACTCCAGTAAAATATATTGGCCAATTATGATACTTTCACACAGACCACAGAACATGAAGCTCAACCTAACAGGACAGTCTGAAAAGGAGCCACTTCTAGATCTACTAACTTCCTCTTATAATGGAATTGCATCTATGTTGACAAAGTTATTGTGTTTTTGGCAGGGTGCCAGCAAGTTGGACATTGATCTAATCGGGCACAAAAAAACTGTCTCTACAATGGTGGGGCTAGCGGGCATGAGCATGTGTCGGTTTGACTGCGAGAGATACACTCCCCTTACCTTCAACCGTTTGACAACTTCATCATTGCTTATCTTGTCCGTGATCTCTTTCACCCCTGGCGGATAGGTGATTTTGCCATCCCCCGCCGGTTTCTGCTGTTGCGGGAACTCCATGCTGGTGAATGTGTAATCCAAACGGTCTTCTACTGGCCTCTATAGGTGAGAAAACAAAAGTTCAACACAACCCTTCTACCGCACTTCTCAAAAACCCCATTTTAAACATTCCTTTCGAGTTCTAATTGGCCTGGTTAAGCAATGAACGATGGAAACAACAGTGGCACACAGCTAAACGTTGAAAAATACAGCCCAGAGCAAAGTTTTTTTCAATTAAGTAAATTAAACCACCATTGTGCAAGCTAACATTAACTAGCGTGCAGCTAAAGTGCAAGCTATCAACTACACATTCGCATGTTTTATGAGAAACCTCGTTATGGGTGCACGAGCTTAGTTATGTTATGTAATAAACCTCAAAAACATACAATATGGTCTATTATAGAAAATAAGGGTAGCATGACTATCTCACTACATCATGTGGCTAAGCAAATTAGCTCCATATAAAATAGACTGCCTATTTGCGAAACTGAGGGGAGTTGCAGTAAATGCTAGCTTGCTAGCACATTATTAGCCAACCCAATGCGATTCAACCAGAACATGGGGTACTAGCTAACAAGTTAGCATGCTGGCCTAGGCCGCATACTATTCACTGATCCCCATCACATAAGGGTAAACCCCGAGCAATAAATAATCAAAAATTAAGTATCCACATATCATTGTTCAAAAGTGGTATTCACATGGTTGACTACTGCAATATATAACAAATACAGCAACTTTATATAACAAAACAATAAAGCTAATTTACTTGTTTCTATCCCCTTTCTAACTTCAGCAACACATCGCTTCCTACTGCCGCTAACAGGCGAAATGCTATCATCTCCCTCCCTCACTCATCCAAGTTGCCCCCACGGCACGAATGATTTTGAACATCCCAACGAATGCCAAAAATAAGCTTTTAGTAATATACACAAAACAATTCAATTCTGTAGTCTCCTCCGGGGACTACAAATACACTTATTTTCAGTATTTACCTCTCAAAAAGGCCGTTTTAATTCATGAGTCTGACACAGGTTTGGTTTCTAGTTTCGGCACAAAGCTCTCAGTGCAGTTCGAACGCCGTGTGTGAAAATTGAGTATACAGCGCCCCCGTTGGTCTGCCTCGCGCACTGCAAATGGATCTGGCGGGATTTGGAAATGCGAACTCGGACAGGCAGTTTTCCAGGCTGTTCAATGCGGTTAATGATTGTGTAATGAATGTATTATGGTTTTCTAATGCTAAAACTGCGCACAATTGCAACTTAATGGGAAAAGTTTAGTACTCCGGAGATATGTTGAAGGATAATATGGATAAATATACATCAATGTATACATGAATCTAATACAAATACATCCAACTTGATGTGCACATTCAAAGTAACTAAGGAATAAGCATTTATGTATGTTGTAGATTTTGTTCTCTTGTGTTGCAAAAATAAAAGCGTATAACATCAGCTTTAGTGTTATTTGACGCATGTTTCCATCTGTAAAATGTATTTCATGTGTATCCAGTTTTAAAGCGTACATAAGTCCTGATTGACTTTTTAGTGGATACATTGAGTAATATACATTGAGTTTAAATTAAATCACGTTATAGATAGCCCCTATCACTCCCAACAAAGGGCCTATCACTCACAAATAGGGCCAACGAATCAACTGGAGGTTGCTGTTCTGCATTGCACCACGCGGAGTGCTGTGCTACTATCACTCCACAATGTACACACGATTTCACTCCGATGTTTTTAGCTTAGGATCGCACTTCGCTAGCTAGCTAGCACTTTTTCACGTTACTTTACCTGGCTCCTACGTAAAGAGTACCTTTAAGTTTCAGCAGCCGTGGCCGGGTATTACCACCATATTAATAGCTTGACGCACACCAAAAGTGAGAATGCCACGGAAAAAGAAAAATGGGCAAAGCCCTGCAAGGGTACCCGGGTCGTCAACCGACACGAGCAATTCTGCTGGCAGCTACGCGGGCTACAGACATGGAAGCAATGTTAGTGCCCCAGCGAGTAACTTTCCCTCGAGTAACACCACCATGGTGACTTCGGACAGGGACGTGATTGTCAGGAACATGCAGGAAATGTTTTCCCACTTGGACCCTGAAGTAATTTACATCGTGCTTGCTGAATGTGATTTTAAAGGTAGGTCAATATTATTTACTGCGTTTCCTCATTCTGAAGTTCATCTAGCGACTTAACCGCTAACGTTTGATGTAAACAGAGTAGTTATGCGTTAGCAACAAGGTTGCATTACAGAAAAGAAACGTGTGTGGCGACATGTCAACCTCGTATTTCAGAGCAGGGTTAAGTTCATTGTTTGCATAATTATTACATCACATACTTGTTTAGCACCTGTAACCGATCTGGATTAATCAACTGTCCCACACTTCTTATCTTCACCTGTCAAATGTTCTCACTCGTGCAGTTTCTACGTTTTGAATAAAACATTTTGGGGCCATTACTTGAGACTGTAATTGAAATTTGCTCCCTTTTATAGATTTTTTTCCTTTTGTTGTATTTCTTTCCCTTCTCCACACTTTTTATACTTTTTTCTGCAGTTGATAATGCAATGGACTCGCTCCTGGAGCTGTCTGTCGCTGCTGAAGGAATAGCCCCCCTTCCTCCATGCGTCTCTGGGTTCGAACTTACAGCAGCAGCCCTCCTCAGCCCCAACCCTAAGGAACCACGGTCGGACCTAGTCACATCCACAGGACTCCCTCCCACCCTTCGCCATCCCTCCCCTCTGACAGAAGAGTACGACTTGCTCATCGACCACGAGCTGGAAACTCTGGCCTCCAAACAGGAAGCGTCGGCTGCTTCTGGTGGTCTTTTTTGGTCTTCTTCGTCCTCTTCTGCGATGGCTACCCCATCGTCCTCCCTCCCCTCGGCTCCACTCCCTCAGCATTCTCTCCCAGAGCTGCTCCAGACCAGCCTGGGGGCCGCGGCTCAGGGTGCCTCTAAAAGACAGGCTTCTACTTCTGGGGGTCGCTCCCCTTTGGACGAGCTAAGCCTGATCCAGGGACAGCAGCAGCAGCAGAAGATCTCACTACCGGACTTCTGCCACCTCACCACGGGAAGGTCTGGTGGGGGCATGTCTAACTCTCCTTTAGACCTGGCAGCCGCTGGACGTCCCTCTGCTTTCCAGGCATATAAGAAACAGGGACAGTCCACCACGTCTAAGGGGGCGGATAGGGTCGTACCACCTGGCGGAATAGTAGGGGGTGCCCGAGCCAAGGCGAATGTTTTCACGCAGGAGCCTCTCAATAACTTGTCGTGGAATACCGAGGCGCCAGTGTTCACTCCTCGTGTCCAAGGAAACACCAATCGGGGCCCGGCGTTCATCACCCCCGTGGCTCTTAATCCCTCCCAGTGGAACAACCAAACAAGGCCCGCCTCCCAGTGGTTGGGCCAGAGTCATGTCAATCAAGCACCTCTCAAACCGTTTGCTACCATCCCCAAATCCTGGGCCCTGCCTGCCTCCCCGCATGCTCCCCCTGTGTGCGATAGGCTCCGGATGGAAGGGAAAGTTCTGGTGTTGCTACGGGGGGCGCCAGGATCGGGCAAGTCTACTTTGGCCAGGTAAGGGGTGTTTCAGCTCACAAAAACATGGGCTTGATTGACCCGTAGAATAAATAAAGTTTTGTTTTTACAAGCAATTTTTCTTTTTTAATACGAAAGGCACTTTTGTGTGTGTGTGTGTGTGTGTGTGTGTGTGTGTGTGTGTGTGTGTGTGTTCTCAGGGCCTTGCTGGGGCAGAATCCAGGTGGAGTGATACTAAGCACCGACGACTACTTCAGCCGCAACGGAAAATACCTCTTTGAGGCCTCAGCTCTGGGCGAGGCACACGAATGGAACCATGGCAGAGGTAGACTAACATACTACCAGTAGGAAATGTTCTGGAACCCTGGCAGAGGTAGACTAACATACTACCAGTAGGAAATGTTCTAGAACCATGGCAGAGGTAGACTAACATACTACCAGTAGGAAATGTTCTGGAACCATGGTAGAGGTAGACTAACATACTACCAGTAGGAAATGTTCTAGAACCATGGCAGAGGTAGACTAACATACTACCAGTAGGAAATGTTCTGGAACCATGGCAGAGGTAGACTAACATACTACCAGTCGGAAATGTTCTGCCCTATGTGTGAAAAAAAAAGTATCTTTTGACCCAACGTTCAAACAATTTGTTTTCGAAAACACTCAACAGTGCGCTGGTAAGTTGACTTAACTTTTCTGTCTCTTATTTCTAGCCAAGGCGGCGTTTGAGAGCGCTGCGTCCCCTGTGATAATCGACAACACTAACTCGCAGAGCTGGGAGATGAAACCCTATGTTGCCCAGGTGAGTTGGCAGTCATCAACAATAATATCTGACATGATGCAAGCTAACAGTTTAACTGCCTATTCCAACAACCAAGGAGACAACAGCGATGTCATTTAGAGAGATGTTACCATGATAACATATGATGTGAACCGTCTACCATGTTATTCTGCTGGGGGAAAGGTCATACACAAGGTCAACTAAATATTATATATGTTTAATGTGACAGTTTTATTTTTATGTTGCAAGCACTCAATAGCTCTTATTGTGCAAGTAAATAACCCACTATATACTGTATGCCTATTAATAATATACACACGTGTACCCTAAACATTACATTTTAAGGTTTTAAAAGGTGATGACTGATGGTGTAACACCTGCCAGTCACCTCCCTATGCAGAGACTTAAGTTGTGTCTTCCTCACTTCATTTTGGTTTTGTCTTAAAACCAAGGAACGGCCGTCCATTGTCATTAGGGTGTTGTTAGCGCGCTGTTTTCCCACATTCCACAATGTGCTGGCGTATCGCCAACAGCAGGTTTGTCTGGAAGCTGATCATCACTGTGTCGGAGGTAACTGTTCCGTGTGCGTCTCCCCTCCAGGCTCTAAGATACCGGTACAAGGTGCTGTTCCGCGAGCCGGATACATGGTGGAAGAACAAGCCCAGAGAACTGGAAAGGTAAGGTCCCGCAAATGTTACGGAAGTGTGTGTAGTAAGGTAGGGAGCACGCACACTATGCCGGACATGTGCAGCTGTCAGCTAACAATTAAATGTGCACAATTGGAGAGGGTTAAGTGTGTGGTTGTGTGGTTGTGTGTGTGTGTGTGTGTGTGTCCGTCCATCTGCAGACGCACCAAACACGCCGTGCCCGTGGAGCGGATCCGGCGCATGCTGGACAACTTTGAGCGCTACGTCTCCATCCAGTCCATTACGGGTTCCCAGGCCCCGGAGAGCAAACAGCGGCGCTCCAGTGAGGACGACACGTCACAGTGAGTTACACACCAGGCCACAGTCTGTACCCACAATGCATCAGTCTGTAGTCGCAGTGGGTTACACCAGGATGAAGGAGGGCGATGGGAGGTTGCCCACGTAAGGACATCCAGCAGGAAGGAGAGTCGGGATGTTCCTTCCTCGTGTATCCATAAGAAGGGAGATTGTAATTGAAGCTACTGCAATGCACTGTGAAAAGGGAAAGGAATTCAAATATAGCAACTGTAATAATTGTCTATGATTATTAATTATGGGTTGATCTTTTTTTCTCTCTTCTCTTGAAGTGATAGGCCAATGTCTTCAGATATGGCTCAACCTGACCTGGTAGGAGAGCCAGGATTGGCTAAGGTTTTGGAAAAGTCCCGCCCGCAGCTGTACTGCTCCCTTCCTGACGTGTCATCCGTGGCAACCTCAGGAGAGTTGGGAATGCCGGGACAAAGCGGCCAGGACTTTGAATCTCTCATTTCCAGGGCTCCGGAAAATCACAACATCACCAAAAGTCCTAATATTCCCGATGATGATGATGATGGTCTGGATTTTGGGGAGTTGGATTTGGAACTGGATTCCCAGTTGGAACTGGGTTATTCCTTTGGGGATCAGGGAATTCCGGACTGCATTGTGGAATCCGTGTTGAACGAGGGTCACCATGGCGACGAGGCAACGCCGGTGGCTTTCTCCGAGTCCATAGGTCAGAGAGTGAGGACAGAGAGGCGGTCCAGGAAGACGGACTTCATGGAGAGGCTGGAGCCTGCCGACCTGGTGAGGGAAGCCGACCAATCAGAGCGCAAAGGGGACGGAGCGGAGGGGAGTGCAGGAGGGAGAGGGGGGGAGGAGGAGGAGGAGGAGGAGGAGGAGGAGGAGGAGGAGGAGGAGGAGGAGGAGGAAGAAGGAGGAGGAGGAGGAGGAGGAGGAGGAGGGAGAGGGCCATCGGGGGGGAGGGAGGTTGAGGAGGAGGAGGAGGAGGAGGAGGAGGAGGAGGAGGAGGAGGAGGGGGGAGAGAGAGGGCCAGCGGGGGAGGCCGTAAGGCCAGAGCTGCTGGAGTTTGTAGGAGACTGGCCCACCGATGAGGTGCTGGATCAGCGAGATGTCGGGAGGAGGAGGGGGGGGAGACGCGGCGAGAGGGAGGAGGCAGAGGGGGAGGCTGAGGAGGCCGGTCGTCACCATGACGACGAGGCAGTGGGGCAGCTGGGCGGTCCTGACGTAACAGGGTTCCAGAAGCTTCTGGATCTCATCGATACAGGTGTTGGCTCTATACAGAGTAACTCCTCCCCTTCTCCTGCTGGTGGCCAATCGGTTGGGGGGGATGGCGTAGGAGCAAGGGGGGAGGCTGGGGGGGAGACAGAGGGCAATCTGCAGGACTCACAAAGCCAAATAATTGACAGTGAGAGGAAAGACCAACTTCCAGACAGGGGTGTTGGAGGTGGAACCAAATTACCCGACTGTGTTTTAGACTGGAAGGCAGTAGAATCCACTCAGGACCCCCCTCTGAATGTAATGGATGAGTCTGAAACAAGTGGACAGGCCAGTGGAACAGACCTTCATGCTGCTCTTGGGGGGGGTGTTCACTCTAACTCTGGAGTATCACAGTCTGTAGGTTTAGTGGATGAGGACCTTGATAGTCTACCAGCCTGTTTCAGGGTTGACGCGCATACCAGCTCGGTTGCAGATTCGCAGGGAAACCATTGTGCTGAGGCAAGTCAGCCTATTGACGAGAGCCATGCTAGTGAGGTCTCTGATGACAAATGGAGTCTCACGGGGGCCCTGGCTGAAGACGGCGGCCATGTTGGTGAGGTCGCTCAGAGCCCTGTCTGTGAGGGCGGGGTGGAGGTGGAGGGCAGCCATCTTAGCGGAGGCAGCCAGGAGCGCAAGCGGCGCCAGAGTCGACGGTCAGGGAAGTCGTGCAAGCTAGCCTTCACTTTCACTCAAAACTGCCCCTCCTCCTCCTCCTCCTCCTCCCCCAAGGCGTTGTCAGAGAGACCCCAAGCCGCCGCCATCGACGTTCCTCTGGCACCAAATACCGAGGTAAACCCTAATCTGGACTGCCAGCCTTGCTTTGACCCCAAGTTGAACTTTGACCCCAACGCTGCCCCGAGTCCGAACGCTGCCGGGTTGGAACCACGACCCCCACCCCCTTTGGTCGTCTCAGGTCTCAGCACCCAGACCGACCCCCTAGACTTCGCCCTCCTCTGGCGTCTGGATCGCCGTGACCAAGGCAACAACAACAACAACAGCAGCAGCAGCAGCAGCAACAACGGCAGCGGCGACCAACCCAACCCCGCGGACAAGGAGTCCCGCGAGGCGACCGTCCTCCTCGGCAACCCGGCCCGCTTTCTCCCGGAGCTCTCCGGCGCCGTGTCCGCGGCGGTGGCCCTCCACCCCGCCGACCAGAAGGAGGTGCCGTACCGCGTGGCGCACGAGAAAGGCTCGCAGGTGGAGGAGGCCGACCTCGGCGGCGCGCAGAGCCGTCTCCAGGACCTCCGCGTCCTCAGCCGCCATTTCAAACTGGTCAGCTTCGACACGCTGGAGGACCTGTACGACCAGTGCCAGCAGGACTTGGAGTGGACCACCAACCTGCTGCTGGACTCGGGGGAGCGGCTCTTCAGAGACGAGGGCGGGGACGACGACGACGACGCCGCCGCTTCGGGTGAAGACGCCGACCGAGATCTGATCGCGTTCGTGCGGTACGGAGGCTTGGGCCTGGCCTTGGGAGCAGGTCTGGCTTCCTCCGCGCCGTCCGAACGGCCGTCCGCGCCGGTTCACACAGGCGAGGCCCAGGCGGGGGCCTCCAGTGGTGCGGAGGTGCAACCGCGGGCGCCGGCCCGCGGCCGCGTCTCCAGCTCGGTAGCGGGTGACTCCGAGGGGGGCTCTCCCGGCGTTCCGGGGCTAGGAAGACCGCGACGGCGCACCGACGTAGGGTGGGGCGACCGAGGAGCGCTTTCGCAACCGGCGTCCGCGAACGAGGAGGCCGCCGAGCCGGGGCTCGGCGCCGAGGGAAAACCCCCGGCGACGCCACGCAGCGGTCTGGAGAGCGGAGCGGTTCGCGCCGAAGTGGCCGGGAGTGAGGTCGCCAAGCAGGACGCCATGCCGACGGAGACTCCCGAGGAGGAAGCTGAGCTTGGGGGTGGAGGGAGGGTCGACGACAGAGAGGGAGAAGAAGAAGAACAACAACAACAACAACAACAAGAAGAAGGAGAAGGAGAAGGAGAAGGAGATGATGAAGAGGAGTACGAGGAACCGTGGAGCGGGGAGGAGCCGTCGAACGTGGAGGAGATGACCCAGTCCCTGCTGTCCCAGCTGGAGGAGATAGAGAGGCGGGGGCAACGGGAGAAGAGGAAGGGGGAGGAAGAGGAGAGGAGAGAACGGAGGGAGAGAGAGAAGAGGAGAAACCATCACATGGACATTCAGAGTGTGGAGCTGAAGCTGCCCACAGAGCTGGCGATACAACTCACTGAGCTGTTTGGGCCCGTAGGAATAGACCCAGGTAACACACACACACACACACACACACACACACACACACACACACACACTGGCAAACAACTCACTGAGCTGTTTGGGCCCGTAGGAATAGACCCAGGTAACACACACACACACACACACACACACACACACACACACACACACACTGGCAAACAACTCACTGAGCTGTTTGGGCCCGTAGGAATAGACCCAGGTAACACACACACACACACACACACACACACACTGGCAAACAACTCACTGAGCTGTTTGGGCCCGTAGGAATAGACCCAGGTAACACACACACACACACACACACACACACACACACACACACACACACACACACTGGCAAACAACTCACTGAGCTGTTTGGGCCCGTAGGAATAGACCCAGGTAACACACACACACACACACACACACACACACACACACACTGGCAAACAACTCACTGAGCTGTTTGGGCCCGTAGGAATAGACCCAGGTAACACACACACACGCACACACACACACACACACACACACACACACACACTGGCTATACAACTCACTGAGCTGTTTGGCCTGTAGGAATAGACCCAGGTAGCTAACGCACACACACACACACACACACACACACACACTGGCTATAGAAGTCACTGAGCTGTTTGGGCCCGTAGGAATAGACCCAGGTAGCTAACGCCCACACACACACACACTGGCTACACTATACAACTCACTGAGCTGTTTGGGCCCGTAGGAATAGACCCAGGTAACACACACACACGCACACACACACACACACACACTGGCTACACTATACAACTTACTGAGCTGTTTGGGAACACAGAATACCTCACCAGCCAGCATTGTAGGTAGAGACACACACACACACACACACACACGTACAGTACAAAACATGCATTCACACAGGAGTGAGTATGTTCATTTAATTTTCTCGCAATACATTTACCGTCACACTTCTTTGAAATGATGTAGTATTGTGACCATACATTTGAGTATGGCACACCGCATGTCATTTCCACTGTGCAAAAATGTTCTACGCTCTATTTCAGGTGCATGCTCCTCCGATGACTATGCAGTGCGGATGGACTTGAACTTGGCTAAACTGCTCCATCAAAAGTGGAAGGACACCATCCAGGTGAATAGGATATCATATTTAATGAATCGCTGTTAACTTTGTTACAGCCATAATAAAACGGGTTACATTGCGACATGCCTTGAATGGACCTTGTGTGTGTGTGTGTGTGTGTGTGTGTGTGTGTGTGTGTGTGTGTGTGTGTGTGTGTGTGTGTGTGTGTGTGTGTGTGTGTGTGTGTGTGTGTGATCTGACTTGTCTTAATAGGAAGGACAAAGACAGGCGGCACTCTCCTTTCATTTTCTTCAGGAAAGTGAGTATGCCCTACAAACACCTTTATATGAACCATTGAGCTTAGCCTGGGAACTTACCAAGCAGCAAGTCTTTGTGCAATCAATGTCTGTCTCTCTCTCTCTCTCTCTCTCTCTCTCTCTCTCTCTCTCCCAACAATATGTTTAAACGTGTCAACGTTGATTTCACAACAACCAGTCGTGGTTGTGAAAACTGTTAATTCGTTGCCAAACTTTTGGCTATATTAATGAAATTCTATCTTGACGAGAATTTATATAATTCTATATTAATATTGTATTTAATCGTCCACCTTGATGCCTCTGTGATCTCCCAGGCTCCGTGCACTGGGGCGAATCGCAGAGTTCCAAAGCTGGGTCCAGCGAAGGGTCACGGGCAGCGCACTTTTTGATTGGTGCAGATGCCTTTGCTGGCCTGGGGAGCCAATCAGAGGCTCAGAATGAGGTGCCATTGATGGACCACTGGAATACGTCCCGCCCCCACGTCTCTCTCAGGAACATCATGACTGAGGAGCAGGCTCTGCAGGAGACCATGGAGAAAGTAAACACACACACACACGGCTTTCAGTTTGCAATGCTAGCTCATACCTGTACCAAATGTTTTCATGAACTTAATGCCCTTTCATCTCTGTGTAAACTCTCTCTCTCTCTCTCTCTCTGCAGTCCAGGCTGAGTCGTCGTGATGTGGACCAGAGGGATGGGGCCAGTCTGCTGAAAGAGAGACAGCTCTACTCCCTGTTCCCAACCATCGACAGACACTTCCTCCTCGACATCTTCAAGGACTACAGGTAGGACACACACACACACACACACACATAGTGTCACTCAGAACACAAACTGTAGCTATAGAAGTGTAAGACTTGCAGAACATAGAGACTGAGAGGTAATACGTTGCTTGACTGTAGCTGCTGCCTACAAGCAGAAAATGCCTGGGATCTTGTAATGCTAGGAATAAACCTTTCTTTGGTGAGACAACCACTGAAAGTGTCACATCGTTTAGTACAATGTTCTAGTACAATGTTCTAGTACAATGTTTTGGCACTTTTTGTTTTGTCCTCAGTCCATTTCTCTAAATGGTGTGTGTGTGTGTGTGTGTGTGTGTGTGTGTGTGTGTGTGTGTGTGTGTGTGTGTGTGTGTGTGTGTGTGTGTGTTTGTGCGTGCAGCTACAACCTGGTGGAGACAGAGCAGTTCCTCTCCTCTCTGT
>CM030176.1:3705968-3715968 GCA_017639675.1 Aplochiton taeniatus
TGTTGGGTTTCTCACTTGGCGCGTTGCGTTATTTACCCATGCGCAACAGAGCTCTTGAAGTTGCATTTTGGTAATCCAAAACAATACTTTTTTTTTTCTTTGCGTAACGGTACGCCCGCTCAACGTTAAAAAAGCACAGCTGTATGACAAAAGGAAGTGAAATATGATCGACATCATCCACACCTCCACACTCTCATGAAACACATCAGTCTCCGTTCACTTCCCCTTTCCTCTTGAGGAGGTTGTAAGCTCTGTCTGCGTCGCGGGTGGTCGAGGAGAGAACTAGACGTGTTTATATATTATTAAGGTAAGCGTAATACAATTAAATTTGATATTCGAGAAGGTTCCCAATAAATCGTTGCAGACTGAAGTATTTGATTCTAACATACACCGTTACTTTGTCGTAGGCGCTTGTACTATAGGCGCTCAAAGGCGCAGGCTTTGACGCTAAGAATCCGCCCCATGTGAAGATTCCACTGGCGTTGACGACTGAGAATAATGGTAATCCTCAAACTTTTGTTTAAAGTCTTAAGGTTTTGTTTTTTAATTCACGCTCTTCCTCTCCTTTGTCTTAATCCTTAACAATGTTTATATTTCATATACAGCATTGGGTATAGTCTGGGAATAGTTGTTTATAGCTCTCAAAACTCACTGCTTCAATCACAACAAGAGAATTATTTGGCAATTCCGAGTAGATATCGTTTGTGGATAGTCAAACGCTAAATTTAACTTAGTTCTTCATGTGGTCTATCCTATAGTAGTCTGGCGCTAATAAGTAGCGTGTTGAAAATGAATCGGCCTTCTCAAGGCGTTTATGGTCTCCACAAAAAAAAGGTGTTTGAGGGAACTATACTTTAACTGGATGATATAAAAAATGATTTTTATTTACATTTATTTTTGTTCGTGATGAATACATTTAGGGGTTAAATATATTAGGGTTATAGCAGCTCGCTGTAGGTTTACTCTCACCCCGTGCCTCTGCGATAATGGCGGATATTGGGCCAGTTTCCCGTACATAGATTAAGCCAATGAAAAAGGTTAGATTCATTCTAGGACTAGGCTTAATCTCTGTCCAGTAAACCGGCCCATAGTTCAGGTGGGCACTCCGAACTGGGAGTAGTGGTTTTACGGCTGGTACCATCGGCCTTGCTATACTCCTTTTACTGGGGCATGAGCCGGAGTACTGACCTGCTGTGCCCCAGTAAAAACTCACGTTCGAGATTTAAAAAGCTCCTATATTGGGATTCATTTAGATTGATAATAACAGGAAACAAACGTTTTTTTCCCCCTCAAATTCACATTGCCAAAGCAACACAATTTAACCTAAAATGCAAATTGAGGCGTGCACCTTGCTGAGGCGTGTATCTGTACACAGCGACACACACATTACTGTCCATTAACAAACATGGGGGGCCCTGGCCCCAGTAGCGCTTAATGTCCTCAAACCTCCCTGTCTAGTACCATCGGCCTGGCTAGACTCCTTTTACTGGGGCGCGTACCCCAGCATTGATCTGGGGCCCCAATAAAACTTCACGTTGGAGTTTAACAAGCTCCTCTATTTGGCAGTGGATTCTTTTAGATTGATGATAACAGCCCTGGCTGGTGCCATGGCATTTTAAATGGAGACCCAGAAATATTTTGGTGAATCACATTGGAGAACCAACAGCCACAGTCTGACTGTGGAACCACAGCTTCAAGTTCGCTCATTCTCAGTCTGCTTGTTATATATTTACTTTGTATAATGACTTTATCTCACTCAGAGTGGGAGAGAGGCACGCTGAAATGATTCTACTTGGTACCCCAGCAAAAAAATAGGAATAGCGTTCTGAATCAGGCCGCAGATTTCAAGGCACCGCCAAACCGATTTGTCCCAAAAAGTGTGTGTGTGTGTGTGTGTGTGTGTGTGTGTGTGTGTGTGTGTGTGTGTGTGTGTGTGTGTGTGTGTGTGTGTGTGTGTGTGTGTGTGTGTGTGTATATATATATATATATATATATATATATATATATATATATATATATATATATATATATATATATATATATATATATATACACACACCTGTCCTTAAGAATCCATTTTATGTGTTTTTTAAATGGACACATAAACTAAAACCACCCTTATTTCCTATATTTCTCACTACTTTCAATCAAAGGTATTTACACCCTCGCTACCTTCCTAAATAAACTGTGTTGCCGTTGATCTTAATGGATCTTTCACTTCTCTTCAGTGTGTGCCTCCCAGCTTCATCCAACCTGTTGGGTCCCAGTGATGAGGTCATCGGTGAGACCAGACATGACCCGCTAATGTTGCCATAGAGACCGAGGCGAGCATGGGAGGAGAGAGAGGGGGGGAGGGAATCCGAGCGGGATGTAAAGGACTGTACGGAGACCAGGCCTTCCTGAAGCCGTTCTCGTCAACGAGGAAGTTATCAACGGACGTCATAAACGAGACCAAGAGGAAAGTACAGACAGACTGAAAGGAACATTTTAGATTTACTGAAAGATCAGTTCTAGGGAGTGTCTTTGCATTGCCTTCTATGTGATAGACAGCTGACAAGACGATTTCGGCTTCTATAAAAAAAATAAAAAAAAAACTACACGCGTCACCACAGCATCCGTCAGAGAGAGACCACGACCATGGCCCACCGATCCACCCCTTGACTTCAAGGACTACAACCACACAGACACACGCACCCCCCCCCCCCCCCCCCCCCCCCCCCAAAAAAAAAACTACAACCCCCTGCAGAGCCAGCGGGAGCCATGGACGGTGCCGAGGGCCGGACGTCGGTGAAGTGCGTCCTGGTAGGGGACTGCGGCGTGGGGAAGACGGCGCTCCTGGTGCGCTTCACCTCGGAGACGTATCCCGACCGCTACGTCCCCACCGTGTACGAGAACGCCGGCGTGGAGGTGTACATGGACGGCGTGCCGATCAGCCTGGGCCTGTGGGACACTTCGGGCAACGACGTCTTCAAGAGCGTGCGCTCCATGTCCTACCAGCAGGCCGACGTGGTGCTCCTCTGCTACTCGGTGGCCAACCCCACCTCCCTGGCCAACGTGCGGCAGAAGTGGATGGGCGACGTCCGACACAACCTTCCCAGGTAAAGGAACGGGTTTTTCGATTTTTGTGTCGTTTTGTTCAATTGTTTGGCAAAGCCCTCAGTAGAACGGGCTCACTTCCCGTACACTTTTTTTAAATCACGCGTGGGTTCTTTTCTATAGCCCTCGTTAAATGTAATCCTCTTTTACTTTAATATGCGGTATGTATAAAATCTCCAGTAACTGACCTTTAAACCAAATGTGTGGTATTTGCTTGGTTCCTATACATTTTGATTGGGCTAAACATTTTCATCTTTTCATTGCCTACTGTTGCATTTATAGCAATTTTGTATGTAACACTGTAATAACGAGAAATACCTTATTTTTGATGTATTCCTAAATATCTTTTTACGACCTCTCTCCAGAGTTCCCGTGCTGGTGGTGGCCACTCAGACGGACCAGCGTGAGATGGGCTCTCACCGGGAAAACTGCACCTCGTCCACCGATGGCCGCCGCGTGGCCCAGGAGGTCCGGGCCAAAGGCTACGTGGAGTGCTCGTCGCTAAGCAACCGCGGCGTCCAGCAGGTGTTCGAGTTTGCGGTGCGGACGGCGGTCAACCAGGCCAAGAAACGGACCCGTCGGCGACGGCTCTTCGCCGTGAACGACTGTACGGTGTTTTGACCTTTGAACTCCTTGGACAAGGAGGGGATATTCCATATAGACGTTTACAGAACTCCGTATTTATATATTCAAAAAAGATTAAAAAAAAATTGTTGCTCAATAATGCCTGGAAAGGACAAAAGACTGTCCAAAACCTTTATTCAAAATTAGTCTGGATCCAGTAGCCTTCATTTGGAGAAACTGGAGGAAGTGTTTGTTTTTTTTACTTTGGATTTGGATGTCCAACCCTTTGACCTCATAGGCACAGTGAGGAGAGCTGGTTGGAGCCTCTCCTGATCACAGTTCTTTCGTTTGTGAGCCGTATAGCATGAAGGAAATACCGTCAGATCATTTTGTATAGAAAATTGTTGCTGTTTTTCAATCTGAGGACCCCGAAAATATTTTTCATGCAGACTTTGAAAGAGTATTTTCCTTTTTAGGTTCTCTTTTCTCTTTTCCATACAAACAAACCATTTTAATGTACGTGCCATTTAACTTTTGCATCCTTAAATTAAAATAGGATCTTACTGCTATGTAAAATGTATGAATAAATTACAGTGCGATCAAAATGGTTTGCATAGTTGTTAACTAGCAGGTTGAAATTCTGCAGCTCGGAGAAAAAAAGCATTCATTCATGAATAAAATAGATTTAAAAACTGCTATTAAAACTCCCCCCAATTGTATTTATAAGCTTTTACTTGCAAATACACATGTATGTAGATGTAAAATAATATTTTATTGATTTTGTTGGGATGCATTTAAAGGTTTTTGCCCAAATATAATAATAATAATAGCAATAATTAATTTTATTTATATAGCGCTTTTCTAAGACCCAAAGACGCTTTACAGAAAAGAATTAGACAATAATGCTCAGACGGAGAGCAACACACTAGAGTACAACAGTTAAGACAGAGAAGGACAGAAAGGCACGCAATAAGGCAAGGACAACTACAAATAGACCAAACAATGAGTTGACAAAGACATAAGTCAAAGAATAACTGTTTTAGGGTTAGCCAGGTTATAATCACATAAATACTTAGGGGTAGGCCGACTTGAAAAGATGGGATTTACACGAGGATCCTGCGTGTTAAATCGCAAAGAGTAAAATCATCTAAACCAGACGAGACAATTATTTTTCTTTATTTATTGAGGTTGTTTGTAACATTACAAGTTAGGTTAGGCTTACCCTCTTCTATTTTGAGGTTTATCCTGGGTAGTCATCCGCTGTTTGCAGTGAAACAAAAAACTTGTAAATACGGAATTCGGTCTGGTGCCCAGTAAATATATATATTTAAATATATAAATCACGTCAACAATTCGCCTTTTAAGGCCTGATATGGAAAGTAATGTGAAGTGGGGGATGAAAGAAAAGACAACTTCGCAGCAACATGACCCAAAACTTAAGGCTAAACCCTTGAATTAACGGAATATATTCCCTATTCTGTAGCAGGGCCTCCTGGTGCTATTACATATTTGATATTCTCATAAAAAAAATCTTTTTTTTTTTTAAAAAGAGCTTGTGTGCCTTTTAGTGTCCAGTATCAAACATTTAAAATGTTTTTGGCCCAACATTGATAAATATAGCATGTCATGAGCTTCCATATCGTAATCTGTCACTATGTTCGCCTACAAGTCATAGAATAAAAACCGCCAATCTGGAGATTATATATCATATACATTTTTCCCAATTTAAAAATAAAAGAAGATACTGAAGAGTTTCAACTGTCAAAATAACTTACAAAACAGACACACACACACACACACACACACACACACAGGATGAGAGATAGGGGGCCGCTTTTGTGTTGCGGTGACGATTCAACTGACAGAGTTCAAACCTTGACTCAAGTTCAACACTGATGCAGCCTAGTCTTAAGTCTTAATTCCATAGCTCATACGATCACATACTCTATGATCAATAGTCTTCAGTAATAGACGTTTGCGTTGACAAAGGGAGGACGCAATGTCACTGTGTGTCTTCTGTGTGAGTTGTATCTAATGAGTGAGTGTGGGGTGAACTGATACACAATGGAGAGCTAATAGCTGCATGGAGAGACAGGTTAACAACATGCACATAAGGGTGCTCCCTCCCTCACCCTCCTCCCTCCCTCCCTCCCCCTTTCCCTACCTCTCCCTCCTTCCCTCCCTCCCTCCCTCCCTACCATTCCCTTCCCCTACTTTCCCTCCCTCACCCTCTCCCTGCTTCCCTCCCTCCCTCCCTCCCCCTTTCCCTATCTCTCCCTCCTTCCCTCCCTCCCTCCCTCCCTACCATTCCCTTCCTACTTTCCCTCCCTCCCCCTCCTCCCTCCTTCCCTCCCTCCCCCTTTCCCTACCTCTCCCTCCTTCCCTCCCTCCCTACCATTCCCTTCCCCTACTTTCCCTCCCTCCCTCCCTCTCCTCCCTCTACCTGTCCCTCACTCTCTCATGTGGCTTCAGGAGATGCTGTGACTGACAGATACAGTATAGGCGTTTTCTGGATAAGCTTACCACATCCTAGCTCAGCAGTCTGCCAACACACACACACACACACACACACACACACATACCCAAAAACAAATCCTAAGCCAATCTTCATTTTCTTAAATGTATTTATTTTATAAATGTGGCCTACATCTCCCCCCAACTGTCCGCCCAGTTCATTTATTGGAGTCTGGGAACCCATAGTTTTATCTTAGTCTTTTAAAATCACTTTAAACTCTTAGGGCTGGTTAACTGTACATAGATTAAGCCCTAGACTCAAAAACATTTTCAATGAAGAATCTCCATTGACAGTGAGATTTAGTCTAGCACTAGACTTAATCTATGTCCAGGAAACTGTCCCTCATCAGAAACTCTGCTTTACTACAGGTCTGTTCTCCTCTTCAACTGCCAGGTCACCTTAACGTTGAAAAAATGCAATATCGCTCTACCCAGCTGTTTTTGGGGTATTTCTACGATAATTTTGTGGCTCTTTTCGTGTGCGTCACGAAATGAACATCGTCTACCCATTAGCTGATGCACCCCATCAACAGAGTGAATGCAGGTGTTCTCTGAATTGTCACAAAGGACTTCTTAAGTTCTCCAGCAGTGACATGAAGAGAAAGCACTGTCTCTGTCTGATCCTCTCAGCCTGTCTGTGTTTAGGTTTCTGAGAGCTCTCTACCCAACAACCCTACCACACAACCTCATCTCTCTCTCTCTCTCTCTCTCTCTCTCTCTCTCTCTCTCTCTCTCTCTCTCTCTCTCTCTCTCGCTCTCTCTGCCTCTCATACACACACATATTAACATATTCCATTAAATCTATACACCAACACTCCTATTTGCCCACCCCCCTCTCCCCCCACACACACACACACACCTCCATTGCTGTTCTCTCTCTCTCTTTGCTTCTCTGTCCCTCTGTCTTTCTCTCTGTCTCTCTCTCTCTCTTTCTTTCTCTCTCTTTGACTCTCAGTTTCTCTCTCTCTCTCTCTCTCTCTCTCTCTCTCTCTCTCTCTCGCTCTCTTGCTCTCTCTCTCTCTGTCTCGCTCTCTCTGTAACCCTAACAGGATGCACCTGCGATGGCTCCACACACCACAGAAACTCACTGACACATTACAAACCCCACTCAGCCAAACAGAGGCCTCTCTCTGTGGACCAACTGCCTCTCACACAAAGGGCCTCTGTAGAACGTTCTGCTGCCTGAAACAAACTGTTCTCTACCCTCAGAGGTGTACTGGCTCTCTGAGTCAGAGGCGAGAACGTGTGCCGTCGACACGTGCTGTGTCATAAGAAAGTACGTTAGGTAGTGTCAGTATCTTCACAGGGTCAGTGTGTTACTGACGGGTTGATGTACTAGCGTGTTGGCGCCCGTTTTTGGCCTGACCTCGTGGCAAAGTGGGCACAAAAACCTGGCAGCGTTTTCCAGACCGCACATGGCTAAAACCGCATTCTGTCTGCCCCTGGAGCGCATGATGGCAAGTGGCACTTCTCGAGCGAGTGAGTAGAATATCTAGATGCAGACAAAAAAAAAGATAGACATCTTTTTCACGATGGCCAAACTTGTGTTTTCTTTTTCTGAGTCGGCTGTTCCATGATAGATAAAGGGAGGCGCGTTCCGTTGCTATTTGTCAAACCGGGCACGTACATTGAGATTGGAGGGCGGCTGATTGCGTGATCAGCCGCAGGTTTAGTCAATCGGCCGTCAAATGAAGAGGCACAGCGGAGCGCTTTCTGCGGCCTGGCTGCACTCTCCAACCTACGTAGCCCTACATCTCCAACCTACGTAGGCCTACATCCCCAACCTACGTCGGCCTACATCTCCAACCTACGTTGGCCTACATCTCCAATCTACGTAGGCCTACATCCCCAAGCTACGTCGGGCCTACATCTCCAACCTACGTAGGCCTACATCCCCAACCTACGTCGGCCTACATCCCCAACCTACGTCGGCCTACATCCCCAACCTACGTCAGGCCTACATCTCCAACCTACATCGGCCTACATCCCCAACCTACATCGGCCTACATCCCCAACCTACATCTCCAACCTACGTCGGCCTACATCCCCAACCTACGTCGGGCCTACATCTCCAACCTACGTCGGCCTACATCCCCAACCTACGTCGGCCTCCATACCCAACTTACGCAGGCCTACATCTCCAACCTACTTACAGCACACCCTCAGCGTCAGTAGGCTGATGTGGAGGTGCTGGCACCCTTCCCATCTTATATTACTGACCCCTCTGGCGTGCTACGGGTAGACGGATAGCCACTGATCCACAGCCAGTTTTAAAGCCATGCGTGTGCCACAGAGACGACCAGTGTTTTAAGCCATGTAATCTGATCTCAGAGCTGTGTCCGGGCTCGTTGTCCTGTGGTGTGGCCACCGTGTTCCACTCTTTGACACGCGTGTTGTATGTCCAGTGTCCCTTGTATCAGAGTATGTCGCGGTTTGACGGACAGCTGTCTCATTGTGTGTAATGTAGCACTGGGCTGTCTCAGTGTGCGTGTGCGTGTGCGTGTGCGCGTGTGTGTGTGCGTGTGTGTGTGTATTGTGCAGCAAGTCATTGCCTTGTATCCGGGTAGATAGGGCTGCAGGCATCTCAGATTTCAACCAGTCCTTTAGTGTTATGTGATGCCGCTTTGTGTGTGTGTTTCTGTGTGTGTGTGTGTGTGTGTGTGTGTGTGTAATAGCCCCAGCTCCTGTTCCACACACACACACACACACACGCACACACACGCACGCACTCAGAGAGAGAGAGAGAGACTGTAACAGCGAATAACGCTTAGCGAACCATCAAAGATCTTCTCATGACAGGATGTTGGTGTTGTAGAGTTTTACCATGACAGAGCGCTCCACTGCCCTGGGGGCTACCATGGAACTCAGCTCAAAGTGACGGTTTGGACTGGAACCAGGTGGTCTTGGTGTTTTTTCTTTTTTTAATTGAATAATTGATCCGTCAGGAAAATGAAAAGAGTGGTTCTGATGGTTTGGATCAGCCTGAATCTACAAGGTCAGTCTGCCGTCAGCTGCAGATTGAAGACGACAGGCTCCTTGCGTTCTGTTCTCTACTTTTACTACTTTTGCGTCTGACATTTATGTGGGACACAAGCCATTTTGTTTTCCGTAATTCCTTTGAACTATTAACGAGTGATGTTGCCATTTTATCCTCTGTTTGGTCTCTGTCCGTCTGTCTGCTTCTCTCAAGCCCATTCTAGTTTGTCTTCAACAATCTTTCTCTAATTTCGCTCTACGTGTTAAATAACTGGGTCCTCACTTGAATGTGCCGTGTGGTGAATATACACCTCTCTTCATCCTTCCACATCCTGTCACCAACCCGTTGGAACCCTTTCCCCCCTGACTTCAAACTGTAGTTCATCTTTCTCTTCATGTTTTGTTGTTCCATTGTTTTTATTTTTTACATACATTTTCTACATTTACAATGTTTTACTTTTCCCACACAAAATGTTGCATTCTTCTCTCTCTCTCTCTCCGTCTCTCTCTCTCTCTCTCTCTCTCTCTCTTTATCTCTCTCTCTCTCTCTTTATCTCTCTCTCTCTCTCTCCCCCTCCCTCCCTCCCTCCCACCCTCCAGTATCTTGGGGCGCCCAGGGCCGCTATGCCCAGAAGCTGCTCCAGGACCTGATGGAGAACTACTCCAACGCCCTGAGGCCCGTGGAGGACACGGATAAGACGCTGAACGTCACGCTGCAGATCACCCTCTCCCAGATCAAAGATATGGTGAGTACGGGAGATACACAGCTACAGGTCACCCGCAGAGAGAGAGAGAGAGAGAGAGAGAGAGAGAGAGAGAGAGAGAGAGAGAGAGAGAGAGAGAGAGAGAG
>CM030176.1:3720968-3740968 GCA_017639675.1 Aplochiton taeniatus
CAACTGTTTCCGGGAGCAGAGGGCCACCTGCGCCAAGGGTGCAGAGTGGAAGAAGGTTGCCAAGGTGATGGACCGCTTCTTCATGTGGATCTTCTTCATCATGGTCTTCCTCATGAGCATCCTCATCATCGGCAAGGCAACCTGACCGTAGTTCCAACCCCTGTCGTCCTCATCATCATCATCATCATCATCATCGTCGTTCCAACCAGGAACCAAAATGAGACGTTTCAGAAGGATGATGAGAGCAGGAGGATGAAGAAACCGACGATATTAACGTTGAAAAAACAAACACCTCGTTTACAATGTTTCCAAAACAAAGACTTTTACTCCCAAATGTTCAGGTCACAAAGGTCACAGAGTGTGATGGATTATTGTTTTTTGTTTTTTTTTGCTGTTAAACCTCAGGGGGGCAATTCATAGGCTTAGACCAACCGTGTATAATGATCAGGAACTACTCAGCGCTGTTTTGGGTTTTCATACGCACCACCTTTCTCTCACTCTGATAATCCATGAGTACCACGTTTCATTTATAGTAGTTCATGCCTTCCATAACTGTACCTGGAGAAACATAAAATACACAAAAATTTAAATAATAATATATAATATAAATAATTAAGGGAGTCAACACCTGAGTTCCGGAAGTACATGGTCACTTTCAGTGGCGGTAGCATTAGCTACTTTCAACGCCGTCAATAGGAGGAATTTTTCTGTCTAATAATAAAAGAACTGAGAGGAGACCTTAAAGCTACTATTCCGTAACTTTCTTTAGGAGGTGATTTTGGCGCTCCCTACTGTTTGCTTGGTGTAATTATTTACCCTAACTGTCGCAAAGAAGACGTGTATTTGAATGCATATTGTTTGCATTCACTAGCATGAGCAACATCGACTATAAGACGCCAAATAAATATTTTCCTGATTTAATGACGCACTTCCTTGTGCCGAAAGGCAATTCGTCACAGT
Organism: Aplochiton taeniatus; assembly: GCA_017639675.1. NCBI lineage: Eukaryota > Metazoa > Chordata > Actinopteri > Galaxiiformes > Galaxiidae > Aplochiton > Aplochiton taeniatus. Next base: position 3,721,929 of record CM030176.1, read on the forward strand.
TTCGCGGGAGATCGTACCCGGTAGCAGGCAAAATTAATGTCAAATATTGGGATATCAAGAGGACTGATCTGAAGAAATGTATTTATAATACGGTAATACACAAATATTACCTATAGTTGCTTTAAGTGTACTATACAAAATGGTTACGTTGATATAAAGTGGTTACGCTTTGTTGACAAAACACGTACTACATGTTGTGTTTTGGAGTGTGCTTGTGTGCATGTGCATGTGGGTGGGTGGGAGTGTGTGTGTGTGTGTGTGTGTGTGTGTGTGTGTGTGTGTGTGATTGAGTATGTGCGTTTAAATGCGAACCAATTATTCCATGGGTACACTTTCGTACAAAGAAGACACGGTCAATATGCCCATAGATACACTGCAGTATCATTTTACTAGAGGAAACTACTTTAAGAGCTTGGTCCCACAGTCACACACACACACACACACACACACACACACACACACACACACACACACACAGAAAGAGAGAGAGACTTAAAATCACAGTGATGTAATTTAGGCGTGATTATGCAGTAGTCAAATACACAAAATGTTAAGGTTCAGCACTGTTTGGGAGCTTAGATGTTTTTTTAAATTTGAAGACGGACCGAATACTTGAGGAAACATACTCCTCTGGTGAATAGTTCATGTGAGGTGTGTGAGCAGTAAGACTATCTAGGCCTTGCCTTGAACAAGACTTTAAATTATTTACCGGCTGACACTCACACAGCCATGAGGCCTGAGGACACAAACTAGCACATGCAAAATACATAGGAACTATTGGAATTACTTTCCACGGTGGAAGTGGTTTAGTGTAGCTGCTGTTAACCAATCCTAGCATCAGAGATAGCTTTTACATTGCATGATAGAGTCGGTAGCACATAAATAGTGTTATATCCAGTATGACTTACATGTCCCAAAGAAAATAGTATTTCTTGACAGATTCACATATCATTAGATATATTAAACACAACATAATTTTTTGTGAGAATGAATATTAATTCTACTTTATGTGATTGGTGGGAAACTCAATTGTTGACTCAAAAAATTGAATACAACAACTACATTTTCTAATTCAGTAAAAATGTGAAAATAGGAAATTATTTTGGTGTATTTTGACACTTCATCTAAGAGGAAGTCAAAAGTAACAAAGTGAGTGGGCTTAAGTATCTACAATCCACAGACCCACAATATGGGCCAGGAAAAATTAAACCCATCGTCTCCAGTGTCCTCCACGACAATATTACGACATATTATAATATACGACATTCTCTCGTCGTTTCCTTCCCAAGTTTTAAAAAGCCCTAAACTTTGGAACCGTATCGCTCCTTTCCTGGCGCTTCCTCACAACATCATGCACTGTCCCTCCCTCCACCGCATGCGGAGTGATGTTCCCGCGCCCCCCGGTGTAGCCCAGCAATGAGTTAATGTGATGGGGCTTCCTAACGGCAACCTTCCAAACTAATCGAAACCCTCGGTTTCATTTCTTCAGTCATGAGTCGTTGGGATGAATGTCATGCAGGCCAGCATCTTGTTCCTTTGTTTTGTATGAGGTTTTTGGCAAAGACCGTTTTAAAAACTGGTAAAGATATTTTTAAAGCTGGTTAAAGGTTGTTGTGCTACCTTGCAGGATTTTACAGTTTTTAAACATGTTTTAAAATGGCCCTTAAATCAACTTTCAGCTTTTATTTCTGACAGCTGTCCCTTTGCACAGTAAAATGAAAAGGCTCTTACAAGTTAATTACCCAAAGTTCATGTAATTTAAGTTTAGTTGTGGACACAGTCGAGACATTGGTCATTAAAACGTGTATAATTATTAACAGAAGATTTGATCATGATATGAAGCTATCTGATAGATCAAATATTTGTAGAATTCTGATAGAATATTTTTTGTATCATTTTTCCATAAAGCCTTGCTCGGCCAATGGGGACCAGGTTGTGTCTTAGATTTCATGTCAGGTAACACCCCTGGCTAGACTTCAATGCATTTGACTGAAGCAGTTATGAAACCAACGATGGCAACAATACTCAATCAGCATATGACGACACACCGTTCAGTTTGGAACGTGGATGGTGAGGTGTAATTTTGCATTCAGGCCACCAGAGGTCACTGTTGTAAATGGATGAGTTTGAAGTTGCAATGGCTCGTAAAGACAATTTGAAATTAGTTTTTAAATTGACCATATAGGCCTACTTTTAAAACCATGTAAACCAAATTATTATCCAATGCAACATTTTATTGAGGTCTACTGTAGGATTAAGGGTGTACCATTATGTTTGAAAATGGGCTTGTAATAAAGACCTCTAGATGTTTCTGTGGTCTGTATAAATGTTACCCAGCCCTACTTTCATATCACTAGAGAAGAGGCAGGTGGAGAGGCAGGGTCACAGGTGAGGTCGAATAATGACTTGGCGATATGTTAGAACTTAGTTGTGAGATTCAGTAAAAATGTTAGGCTGACAATCCACTGTATAACAATGGTTCATCAATGTGTGTTTGAAATGACAGCTTATAGGGCACATATTGTCTCACTGTTCATATGACGTGCATCAATGTGTTATTTTATTACATGAGAGAAGCAATCCTGCCAGGTAGTAGGCCTAGTTCAGACAGAGAATAGAGGCAGGGTCACAGGTGAGGCCTAGGCTTGTGTAGTGCAGGATTATAAGAGTAGTGTAGATATTTGTTTTTTATTACTTTGAGGTTGCACTGGTATACTAAGAGATCTAATAAGCACTCAATCACACATGGTTTTAATAACGTGGGCATGAATACTACAGTATTGAATATTAAATATATAAAATAAGCTGTTTTATTATCAATGCTTGTTGAGTCTCGTCTCTGAATTTTGCTCTCAACGTGCACCTGTTTGATGCATTTAACTTTAAATTGTAAAACACTTTATGGGGAAGCAGTCCCAGAGGGTCCATGATCCAATCCAGCGCATTGATGTCCCCACCGATGTCAAAATCAAAACTATGCCCTAACCCTTGAATCAATAAACAGTAAATCTAACTTTTGGTGACTTAATTTTGATAATTGATCACCAAGGTTCAAAATGTGTTTAAACTGAACAGAGTTTTTCAATTGGACCTTCGTTTAGAGTGCTAATGCAGAAGTCTGCCCTTCCCCTATTCTCTTTCCAGCACAAATGTTTGCCAAGGTCAGCTCTTGGTGCAGGTTTAAGGTTCACAGGTGTTGCGCAAAGATTCCAAAACAAACTGAGTTAGCAGGAAAATATTGATTTGGGCTTGGTGTCATTGATCCTTATCATTTAAATCATAAGAATGCGTATGACAATTAACCAGACATGCATATCTTACAGCTGATTACAAGCTGTATTGGTGGACATGGGTTGTTAAAAAGTTACATTCATCGATCTGGTGTGGAGCACAAATACTGAACGTGTGGAATGATCCGTTCATCTAGGAAGTTGTCCCATCTAGATTAAGATCACACCACAAACAAAAATACCCCCCCCCCCCCCCCCCCCTCAAAATCAGCATACACATACCCCAAGCGTGATCAGGCTTGCACATTTAAACTCTGCTCAGAATGATTCTAGTGGACGTCTGTCAGGTTTCCGAACAAATCGAGTTTCTAGTATCTGCGGTCTTTCGGAGACTACTTCCAAGCCAGACATGGTAGTCTCCTCCATCACACAGCGCTGGGATACCTTGCTGTTTCCGCTGATGATACTTCATTGTGTCTCAGGTGTGCAATGTTTGGTCGTCTTCCCTTTCTGGAGGGTGTATGATTTGTAATGTACAAATGTATTAATATATATTAGTAAATAAAATGTACTATTTTAATTATGTCCTATTTTAATCCTATCTTTTAGGGGAAAAGTAAATATGACTTTTTTTATATTTTATATTTCACAATTTTAAGGGCCCCACAAAAATGAACAGCTTGTTTCTGGTTCTGTTTAGACAATAGAAATATATATATATATATATGCTTTATACATATATATATATATATACTTTGAACATTGTGGCTGGGTCTTATTTATTGCATAATTTGACAGTAACCTTTGTTTGTTTAAGGCAATCCTGTTATACAAGTGAGTTTTGACAAAAGTGATTTCTACAATGCCAGAAGCTGCAAAGAATTAAAGGACAGACATAGAGTTAACATAGGTAAGGACTTAAATGGCGACTGAGACATTTTTATTTAGAAGATAGATAGAATATAATTTCTATAAATTGAAGAAAATAGCAGTTTGCCGGTTTATCAATTTGTGAGACAAGTAAGCTTAAAGAGGTTGGAATACTCATTGATAATGGACAGGCCTACAGCTGTTATCAAAGAATACATTTCGACGGTGAGTGACAATTTTCAAATGGAGAACAATCTGTTTCAAGTTATATTTGAAAGTACCTGACCATTTTCAGATTTGTATCCCTCCATCAGACGGCATAAGGGAGCAATCGCTGCCGAGTTAGATTTAATAGCGCCAGACGATAAAGAGCCTACTTGGTGATAATTGTACCTGACTGTTTTTAAACTTCTCCGTAATCCATCAGATGGCATCTACACTCTGACCTCTGGCAGTGGGATTGTCTACCAGACCTTCTGTGACATGACGACCGCTGGCGGTGGCTGGACACTGGTGGCAAGCGTGCACGAGAACAACATGTATGGGAAGTGCACGGTGGGCGATCGTTGGTCCAGCCAGCAAGGCAACGACGAAAACCAACCCGAAGGAGACGGGAACTGGGCCAACAGGAACACGTTTGGAACAGCAGAGGGCGCCACTTCTGACGATTTCAAGGTTAGTATTTAAAAGTGTTGTAGGCTATTTGGCAAAATATATATAGATATATACACCTGCATATATTTCTCTTCATAATCCAGGGTATTTTGACATAGCGGCTCAAGACATTTCTGTGTGGCACGTGCCCAACAACTTAGAGATGGGAGAGTGGAGAAGTGACGCCATACTACGCTACCACACTGTCCAGCGATTCTTCTTGAACAACGGAGGAAATCTGTATGGACTGTTTAAGGTATAAGTGTAGATGACCAATAAACCGTGCACCAACATCGGTTACTTACGAATTACAACGGTCACAGTGGATATACATAGAAAAGCAATGGTCTCGACATTTAGGAGGGAAATATAACCAAAGAGCGTTCGAAAATGGTGTCAAAGTAAAGAAACTATTCTGGGCCTGTCATAGTCTACTCTCTTGACGTTTACAGCGTTTTCCTGTGAAATATGATGCGGGCACATGCCCAGAGGATAATGGACCTTCTATTCCAATCATCTATGATCGTGGCAACAAACATTTCAACGAAAATCTCTTTGGAAAATCTAAAAGAGGTAGGATCAATTAGAGCGACACACTCAGATGTAGTTACATTACTCACACACTCATTTAGCTAAATGTCTAAATGTATCACAGAGGAGCTTCAAGCTGGCTTCATCAGTTTCAGAGCAATAAACAAAGAGAGTGCTGCCACTGCTATCTGCTCTGGAGTCAGACCGATAGGAGGGGACTGCAACGTGGAACACGTAAGTGGAGTAATCGGAACTTTCCTATCAGAAAACATTCATAGTGTAGGTTTGTATAAACTATTTAAGTGTTTGGAGCAGTTTGGAGTGCTTTTATTTCGAGGTGCGGTTGTGTCCAGGATAGAAATGTTCTGTGGTTTGACAGTACTGCATCGGAGGAGGTGGATACTTTCCCCAGGGGGCTCCCAGACAGTGTGGCGACTTCACCGCATTCGACTTTGATGGCTACGGAGCAACCAACCAATCCAGTGCATCCCCGGATATTATAGAGGCAGCCATGATGATATTCTACCGTTAGGATTTACAGTTGAGATCCAAGCCGTTTCTTGCTATCATTGTTTGCTAGTTTTGAGGAACTGTGACACAATAGAGAGCTGCGGGAGTAACTTTGATGATTAGTTACGAAATGTAACTCTCTTAGTCATCTTCCTCCCATTAGGAATAATGGTATGAATCAAATCAGTCACCATAAATCTTGTCAAATGATTGTTCTTAGGGGTTGTCATTTTACCAAATGTAACTAATAAAGCGTTATATCTTTGATGATACAGCAATGGCATACACATTTGGTGACCCTATACATTATCAAACGTTTCACATAGTTCGTTTGAGAATAGGCCTACTAAAGTGTCGTGCATTTACTTCAAATGTATTTGGATTAGATTACACATGTTTAAGTAACCCAGAGATTTAAGTAAACTCATTTTTTAGTCATGCAATTTGTAATCCACCCAACACCTTTAGCCTGTGTATAGTTCACGAGGTCACACCTACACTCACAGGCAGATGTATTACACACTCAGGTGTAAATAAGTGCATTTAATCTTGTACTGGTACTTTTACTTGTTGCATGTGGCAAATAAACTCTTGAACTTGAATCATCTATGATCATGGCAGAAAAAATTCAACAAAAATATCTGTGGAAAAGCTGAAAGTAGGATCAATAAAAAGCGACACATTCAGATGTAGATACATTTCAAAAATGTATTTAGCTAAAATAACAAGCATTGTATATTCTGCGACAAGGATACAGGATCAGGATGGTTTGTTTTGTAGTGATAATTATCTTTTTTTCATGAAGATAAAGATCAGCTGTGACACGTATGAAAAGTACTGTGTGTTGTAATTTGAAGATCGAATTACTGCATGACTTTTCAACTTACTTGGCTATAAAAGAAGATTCCATCGGATGTTTGTTACAGTCTCGGGTAAAAAGGGGAAAAGGATCTTGTTCTTTTCAGCTCCACAATAGTGCTAAGGATTTTATAGTAACTCTTCTGCTTTAGCAAAAAGGTTTCTATTTGTTATGGATTTAAAATTCATGTTTTACAATGAAGTCTGCTGCTATAGCTGCTTATCCAATACAGTTATCTCTGCAGAAATGCGGCCTTGGGAGGTTCTGCTGTTGCTGTCTACCCTGCTGTCTCTTCACTGGGTTTCAGGTAATTCCCCAGATATGGCTACAGTAAAAAAAAATGTCATATTGGACAGAAACAAATATATACTTTTATTATGATTTCTGGTAGAAACAAGCCAAACGTGAATGGCAGCAAGCCAATTATTGATCTACTACTGTTATAACTTATCAAAGAATCAACACAAAAACAACTGTAGTTTTTAAACTAAAAAAGTTCGTTTTAAAGAGAAGCGATTGAACACTAGTAATAAATAATTATTCGTTATATTTCCTTATAAATAGTTTGTCGCCGTTCATCGGATCTTTGCATTAAAGCTGTTGACATAACTATTCATTTTTGCTGAAGGCCATGATGTGGAAGTAAATGTGAATGTTGACATGGACAGGGACAATGCCAAGGACAAGGAGGACTGCACTCGCAATACAGAAAAAGCTAGCCCAGCAAGGAGCTGCAAAGAATTATTGGAGATATTCAAAATTAACAAAGGTACAATATAAGTTGCAAAACACTAGTGTTTGGGGATTTAGTATGTGCTTTACCGGAATAAGGAAGCAATCACTGCCGAGTTAGATTTAATAGAGCCAGACGAGAAAGAGCCTACTTGGTGATAATTGTACCTGACTGTTTTTAAACTTTTCCGTAATCCATCAGATGGCATCTACACTCTGACCTCTGGCAGTGGGATTGTCTACCAGACCTTCTGTGACATGACGACCGCTGGCGGTGGCTGGACACTGGTGGCGAGCGTGCACGAGAACAACATGTATGGGAAGTGCACGGTGGGCGATCGTTGGTCCAGCCAGCAAGGCAACGACCAAAACCAACCTGAAGGAGACGGGAACTGGGCCAACAGGAACACGTTTGGAACAGCAGAGGGCGCCACTTCTGACGATTTCAAGGTTAGAATTTAAAAATGTTGTAGGCTATTTGGCAAAATATATATAGATATATACACATACATTTCCCTGCATATATTTCTCTTCATAATCCAGGGTATTTTGACATAGCGGCTCAAGACATTTCTGTGTGGCACGTGCCCAACAACTTAGAGATAGGAGAGTGGAGAAGTGACGCCATACTACGCTACCACACTGTCCAGCGATTCTTCTTGAACAACGGAGGAAATCTGTATGGACTGTTTAAGGTATAAGTGTAGATGACCAATAAACCGTGCACCAACATCGGTTACTTACGAATTACAACGGTCACAGTGGATATACATAGAAAAGCAATGGTCTCGACATTTAGGAGGGAAATATAACCAAAGAGCGTTCGAAAATAGTGTCAAAGTAAAGAAACTATTCTGGGTCTGTCATAGTCTACTCTCTTGACGTTTACAGCGTTTTCCTGTGAAATATGATGCGGGCACATGCCCAGAGGATCATGGACCTTCTATTCCAATTATCTATGATCGTGGCAACAAACATTTCAACGAAAATCTCTTTGGAAAATCTAAAAGAGGTAGGATCATTTAGAGCGACACACTCAGATGTAGTTACATTACTCACACAGTCATTTAGCTAAATGTCTAAATGTATCACAGAGGAGCTTCAAGCTGGCTTCATCAGTTTCAGAGCAATAAACAAAGAGAGTGCTGCCACTGCTATCTGCTCTGGGGTCAGACCGATAGGAGGGGACTGCAACGTCCCATTAGGAATAATGGTATGAATCAAATCAGTCACCATAAATCTTGTCAAATGATTGTTCTTTGGTGTTGTCATTTTACCAAATGTAACTAATAAAGCGTTATATCTTAGATGATACAGCAATGGCATATACATTTGGTGACCCTATACATTATCAAACGTTTCACATAGTTCGTTTGAGAATAGGCCTACTAAAGTGTCGTGCATTTACTTCAAATGTATTTGGATTAGATTACACATGTTTAAGTAACCCAGAGATTTAAGTAAAATCATTTTTTAGTCATGCAATTTGTAATCCACCCAACACCTTTAGCCTGTGTATAGTTCACGAGGTCACACCTACACTCACCGGCAGATGTATTACACACTCAGGTGTAAATAAGTGCATTTAATCTTGTACTGGTACTTGTACTTGTTGCACGTGGCAAATAAACTCTTGAACTTGAATCATCTATGATCATGGCAGAAAAAAATTCAACAAAAATATCTGTGGAAAAGCTGAAAGTAGGATCAATAAAAAGCGACACATTCAGATGTAGATACATTTCAAAAATGTATTTAGCTCTTGATATAACAACAGGTGAGACAAAATGGCCTAACATTGCATTGTCTTCGACTAATTGACCAGGAAACGATCACTATCAGGATGGCTGATGTTGTAACCGGAGCACAAGGTGAGGCTGAGGTTTGGAAGGATAATATTGAACTACCACTTACTAACGCCTACGGAGGACAACATTATCATAACACCAAATATATGCACTTACCGTAAACAATATAGGCTGACGCACAGCTAATGCAACACAGTAATTTAATAGACCGTATCAACGTTAAGAAAGATTGTTCTGTAACCTGATAGTATTGATGGCTGAGTAGGTAGCCTTCTGAAGTCAGTGCCCTGGGTTCTCTTCTTCTTTGGTCTCTTCGGTGCCTGACGCATTTCCAACGCAGCGTAACACACATCCTAGTCATCCTGAGAGTGTACAGAGAAAGATTTAAAAATGTTAAAGTTAAAACATAAATTACAAAGTTTAAAACCAATGATTATATTTTTGGTGGGATGATAGTGTTACCACATTCTTGTAGAACAGATGTTAGATGTTATGATCTAAGCCCTGAACCTATATGAATGTAGCCTTACCCGATCCTTAAACTCTCTGTCGTGGGTGTCAGTTTCCCCTAAAATAACAAGCATTGTATATTCTGCGACAAGGATACAGGATCAGGATGGTTTGTTTTGTAGTGATAATGATCTTTTTTTCATGAAGATAAAGATCAGCTGTGACACTTATGAAAAGTACTGTGTTGTAATTTGAAGATCGAATTACTGCATGACTTTTCAACTTACTTGGCTATAAAAGAAGATTCCATCGGGTGTTTTTTACAGTCTCGGGTAAAAAGAGAAAAAGGATCTTGTTCTTTTCAGCTCCACAATAGTGCTAAGGATTTTATAGTAAGTCTTCTGCTTTAGCAAAAAGGTTTCTATTCTTTATGGATTTAAAATTCATGTTTTACAATGAAGTCTGCTGCTATAGCTGCTTATCCAATACTGTTATCTCTGCAGAAATGCGGCCTTGGGAGGTTCTGCTGTTGCTGTCTACCCTGCTGTCTCTTCACTGGGTATCAGGTAATTCCCCAGAGATGGCCACAGTAAAAAAATGTCATATTGGACAGAAACAAATATATACTTTTATTATGATTTCTGGTAGAAACAAGCCAAACGTGAATGGCAGCAAGCCAATTATTGATCTACTACTGTTATAACTTATCAAAGAATCAACACAAAAACAACTGTAGTTTTTAAACTAAAAAAGTTCGTTTTAAAGAGAAGCGATTGAACACTAGTAATAAATAATTATTCGTTATATTTCCTTATAAATAGTTTGTCGCCGTTCATCGGATCTTTGCATTAAAGCTGTTGACATAACTATTCATTTTTGCTGAAGGCCATGATGTGGAAGTAAATGTGAATGTTGACATGGACAAGGACTGCACTCGCAATACAGTAAAAGCTTGCCCAGCAAGAAGCTGCAAAGAATTATTGGAGAAATTCAAAATTAACAAAGGTAAAATATAAGTTGCAAAACACTAGTGTTTGGGGATTTAGCATGTGCTTTACCGGAATAAGGAAGCAATCGCTGCCGAGTTAGATTTAATAGCGCCAGACGAGAAAGAGCCTACTTGGTGATAATTGTACCTGACTGTTTTTAAACTTTTCCGTAATCCATCAGATGGCATCTACACTCTGACCTCTGGCAGTGGGATTGTCTACCAGACCTTCTGTGACATGACGACCGCTGGCGGTGGCTGGACACTGGTGGCGAGCGTGCACGAGAACAACATGTATGGGAAGTGCACGGTGGGCGATCGTTGGTCCAGCCAGCAAGGCAGCGACCAAAACCAACCTGAAGGAGACGGGAACTGGGCCAACAGGAACACGTTTGGAACAGCAGAGGGCGCCACTTCTGACGATTTCAAGGTATTATTTTAACTTGGCAACAACAACCCAACAATCTATGAATTTATTCATATTGATATTTTAGAAATAGAAAACAACTATCATTAGGGTAAAGGTAGATTATCTTCTACAATGATTATTCATAGTGTGAAGATTGCTTTTTAAATTCAAAGGTGGGGGGGGGGGGGGACAAAGTTAGTGGCTGGAAATGGTGGGGGGAGGGGGGAAAGTCCCCCTGTGTGGTGTGTATCCCATTACATTTTGCCCCTGGTAAGATTGGGTTGCGTAACATTTTTGGAAATAAAGTTTACTGAGAAACATTTGATATCTCAATGTTTTATAAAACATCCATCTTTTCTGTGCTTTCTCAGAATCCAGGATATTTTGACATAGAAGCTCAAGATGTTTCCGTGTGGCACGTACCCAACAACTCACCGACAGCTGAATGGAGAAGTGCTGCCATCTTACGCTACCACACTGAGGAGAAATTCCTCACCAGCAAGGGAGGAAACCTTTATGGACTGTTCCAGGTATAATATAACAGCCACACACAGACAACACTGGTCTTATTTGTATTATGCTTTTATATTCAACTGCTGGCAGGCTAAACCAAAAATGAATGACTTTAAGCATAGGCCTAGTTGGCAAAATAACTGGTTAAGAGAATGGGTAAAAATGATTGATGTGGAGATCTCTTGACGTGGAGAACAGCGTTTTCCGATTAAATTTGGAGTTGTAACGTGCCCCACGGATCATGGACCTTCTGTTCCCATTGTCTACGACTTTGGCAGTAAAGATTCCAGCAGAAATTTCTATGGACCGAATTCAAGAGGTATGATCAATGAGAAGGACTTAAGGCACCATCCATTTATACTTTACGTTATTAAAGAACACATGATGCCTTACTTATGTGTAATTGTGTGACGTGTGTTTTCCCATCCAGGTGAATTAGAACCGGGCTTCATCTCTTTCAGAGCAGTTAACAGAGAGAGGGCAGCCGCTGCTATTTGCTCTGGAATCAGACCCATAGGTGGCGGATGCAACACTGAACATGTAAGTATGTCTCCAGAACCAACTTTCCGTTTTCAAAAGTGCACAGGGAGTAGCCAATCAGATCCTTATGGTTTTACAAACGTCATGGTGTCTGGGAGGGAATCCCACGTTTGAGGCTGAGTGGAAGTGCTTGAGATGTGGTAACCAGCCAGTTCATTTGTGTGTTGCCAGTACTGTGTTGGTGGAAGTGGATTCTACCCAGAGATGGCTCCCAGGCAGTGTGGTGACTTTCATGGATTTGACTGGGATGGCTATGGAACCAACACTGGCTGGAGTGCCTCCAAGGAGATCACAGAGGCAGCCATGTTGGTTTTCTACCGTTAGAATTGATCAAGAGACCAAACAGATGACACATTAAATCCTTTCTTATTTTCTTAAATTCTTCCTGTTTGAGGTGTAATGCTACTTGTTGATCAGGGAAAAGGCGTCTAAGGTCAATACATTTCTTGTAATCGAATGCAAACAATACTTCTTTACAATACAATTCTTCTCCGTTTTTACTATCACTATAAACAAAATCAATAAATATCTCTCATTGCAAACTGTTGATCCCGGGTTTCATCTGTTGCCAGAGCTGCTTTTAAGCCTTGTGTTAACAATATAGATAGTTTCACGGTTCAAAACATAGAAGTGTACATAGCGTCTCTGTTTTAAATGGCTGCTCCAACTCGTGCCACATTATGATGCAGCAACTTATAATTCAATGCCATCTTATTATCTGAACAGATTTATACATTATGCCATAGGGTTGGCATTTCATGTTTAACCACTGTTCAAATGCGTGATTCACGTGAGTTTGGTGAAGACACTTCTCAAAACTCTGTGTTATCAATTGTATTAATTACTCTCATTTAAATTAGAAGCATTTAACATGATTTTGACCATATATAATTTTTTAATGTTTTTTTAAAAGTAACAAAAAACTGTTTTGATGGGTCTCGATGGAGACAGAGAAAGAGAGACACCTGGAGTGTTCGGTGTTAGATTTAATTAAGGGTTTGGGGGAATTTTCAGGCTACAAAATAAATATGAACAAATCATCAATATTATATCTAAATGACCAAGAGAGGTTGCAGCCTGACATACAATCTCCATGTTCATCTCCTAAGGAGGGATTCACCTATTTGTGAATGAAAATTACCCCTGAAATTTCTGATATTCTTCCAGCCAACTATAACCCTACTGTGGAATCTGTAATGGAATCACTTCACAATTGGACTAATGCCAATCTCCTTAATCGGCCGTGTTAACATCCTTAAAATGAATGCATTACCCCGATTGCTGTATTTGTATCAGTCCACCCCCTTGCCCCCGAGTCATTCTTTCAAAGATTTAAGAAAGTATTCACCAACTTCCTTTGGAATACTAGATGCTCTAGACTCCCTTTTACCCTGCTTTACCTGCCTCATGACAGAAGGGTTCTAAAACTCCCCAATTCACGCTGCAGTTATTGGGCAGCACAACTGAGAGCAGCCACATGCAACTTCTCTCCAGAAGAACCTGAAGCTTGAGACATTCTCAGCGCCGCTTAGCAGCTACCTTTACTCTACGGAGCCAAAGAAGCCGGGGAAAAACACACAAAAACGTTCTAAAAAGTATTATGCGCATCTGGCATGAGGCCCCAAATTATATAGGGGAATACCCCAAGCGTCAGGTTTTATCCCCATATGGGGCAATAGCAGATGAATACCTGGAAGATATGATGCTGGTTTTAAGACATAGGCACCCAGGGGATTAGGGAAGATAATGGATCAATACAATGATGAAATGTTATTTACTGATCTACAGGAAAAGTATAATATTTCTTCAAGGCACTTCTTTAAAGCCCCCCCCCCCCCCCCCCCCCCCCCACCATGGTGTGACGTGGGCAAAGTCTGGCAATTGCTCCTCGGATGAGATGCAGTCAGAAGAGAGCAGGAAACCCAGACTGACTTCCTGTTCTTTGTGTTGCGGCAAAAATCAGGCTGACGTTCAAGTTTACACGGCCCTCCAAAAGTCAATGCCTCTTCAGCTTGTGTTAATACATGTCGACTACATTTTAGCGTTAATGTTGGGTTAATGTAATGGTTTTATCCAATGGCCAGGATGTAAAACCAAAGACCTATCAGAAAAAAAAAAGAAAAAAAAGAAATATATATATACATATATGTACATATATATATATATATATATAGATGTGTTGCTACCGAAAGCGAAACATTTAAAGATCTCCAAATTCAGATGGGAACGGGCAGGTCAAATCAGTCAACGTTGACATTTAGTGCATTATCTAACTTTATAGCATACAGTAGACTCCCTATCAGCACGAGAGGAGGTCACATCATTCTCTGTCACACTTCCTGCTCTCCCTGAGGTTCTAAACAGAGGCAGGAGTTTACTTTACACGTCTGTCAACAAAATACCTAAACTGTGTTCAAATATATAACAGATCAAACAATATGACCTCCTATTTAAAAAAAAGTGAAATGAGAGGTCACAGTCAGGCCAAAAAACATGACAACTATATTTATCCTGACATTTAGCACATACAAGCCTGGATATAAAGATTCCATAATGAATACAGACAAATTAATATTTAATAATCTGAATAATGGCAATGTTTCACTCGACCCACCAGAAAGGGTTTGGAACTGTTTCAGTTGATTGCTACCTCCGTCAGAACTTCAGAGGTGTGAAACAGACTTTTAGTGTGGGTTTCCTGTGTACCTGTTACCTGAGGCTCAGGCCATTCTCACTGTCAATCTTTTAGCGTGGAGACTGAGGGACTTCCTGGAAGTGTTTCTCTGAATAAAAGTGGGGTAAATTCTTGTAACTGTTTTGCTTTACAAGAATGGTGAAACGCATTATAGTAGATCAGTGGCTAGCCTGTTATGTGAAAAAAATAATAAGGTCTATGTGAGGTAATGAATAAAAAAAGCTTGTCACATATTTCATTTGGTGGCAGTGGTTGGACACGCCCCCTTGCTTTTTAGCCAATGAGAAGGGCTCATCTTGTCTTGGTTGGATTCAGATCACATGGACCTTTCTAATAACTGTTGGAGGCTTTTTCAATGAGCCTTACACAATGATAAAGGCTAGAACAATGTACAGAAGCTAAAGAATCATATAGGACACAGCTCTCTTTACATTCACAAACATCTTTGAGAGTGTTTACTTTCAGGGGTTCAAAGGTCATGCCTCCGTTTCAAAGCTTGATAAAAAACTTTATTTAAACATGACTTGTTCGGAATAGTTCAGTAACTGATAACACTTTGAAGTTAAGCATATGATTACTTGAAAAGGCTTATGGGAAAGGCAGCGCAAAAAAATCTATACAAAAAATGGCATGTTTGAAATTAAAACAGATATAGTAAGTGTAAGATTTGAACCTGCCTATGACATGATGGCCCTCACACCCTGCTAGTATTGATGGCTGAATAGGTACTGAAGTCAGAGTCCTGGGTTCTCTTCTTCTTTGGTCTCTTCGGTGCCTGACGGATTTCCAACGCAGCGTAACACACACCATCTTTATCCTGAGAGTGTACAGAGAGAGATTTAAAAATGTTATAGTAAGGCTATACATTACATACAGCATAATACCAATGGTATGAGGATAGCATTGCTACACTCTTGTACAATAGATCTAGATGATGTAAGGACAGAACCTATGAACTTACCCGTTCCTTAAACTCTCTGTCGTGGGTGTCAGTTCTGTTCTGCTGGCACACCTGAGATTCCTTCAGAGCTTTAAACAAAATGTTAGCAACATGACAGAACACCACATTGCAAAAGAAAACCAATGTGATATTGATATATGTTGATATTTTATAATTAAGCCTAGTATACACAGTATAGGCTACTATTCTATATCATAATATTTATTAAAGAAGTGTAAATATTTAATAAGAATAAAAAGTGAAAGTGTGAGTATGTAAGGTCAGTTAAAATACCGTTTGGCCTCCTGTAGTAGCAGTAGACCAAGATGGAGGAGAGGAGGGAGGAGAGGAGAACACAGCCGGGACACAGAGTGAAGAGCAGCATCCAACATGGACCACAGTCTGGATCATCATGACCAGGGGAATTGGAATCTAGATGATTGACATTGAAAAAAAAACCCAAAATAGACAAAAGAATGAACAGTTAACTCATCAAGATTAATTTAGTCAGATAAACCCCTGCCCCCCTCTAGGAATCTACAATGTTTACCAAGTCAAGAGAAAATATTTTTTACAACTCTTACCAAACTTGAGCGTGATGTTTTTCCCGTAGAGTCGAATCACATTAGATCCTTTGGTTTGACATGTTGAAAACCTTTCCCCGAGTCTCTGGACACAAACTTCAGTCTCACAGTAGTATAAACCCAGCTCAGATTCACTAACATTTATAATAACCAGATCATGAGAAGGAATATCATGTTTATAGAGGAAATAATAGTGTGGATCTGACTTAGAAATCACATCTGGAGTTGAAAGAGTGAAATAGCTTCCATTGTCTCGTAAACGTTTAATATGCCACACAGTTTTCAGATCATGTTTGGCATCACAGGGAAGGACGGCGTTGTCTCCTGGTCTGACTGTCATCACCGTCGCCGTGGACACAACACCTGCTGCACCAGAAAAACACTCAAATGATATTTTGCTACAGGATTCCAATTTCTTTAAGGCAAAATGTAGAATTTACTAAGCTTTCATGCAAATAGATCGTTTTTAATTCGTATATCAGGCAATATGGTGGAAACAACTGTTTAATTTTTAGGTTTGGTCTTAGATTTTAGGTCAGCTACTTCTCTCAATAAACCAGCTTGACCAACACATGAACGTATAAAAGTTAACTCACCAAGGAGAGCAGTCAGAGCGACACACAGCCATTCCATCTTGATGTCTAACACGACTGTCAAAGTGTCAGGGTCTTTGATGCGGATATCCGCAGTCTCTGGTATATAGGCTTTACCATTAAAGGGCATGCCAGCAGTGATTGGTTAGTTGAGTGGAAAATATTCAGTTGGTGGTCCTTTTTTTTCATACACCCAAATGATGGTACAGCCGAGAGAGAATCTTACTTTGATGTCAACATTGTCAGGTACAAATACAAACCACACAGTAGGCTAGGAGGGTGGAGGTGTGATCATTTAAAAACCTGGTAACAGACGGACACTCACAAGCTTCAACACACAAAAACACAAAGACTAATATGTTCACCCCATAAGCCACTTCAACAAATGCTCTCACACACACACAAACAAACAAACACTTTTCAGTCTCAAGACCAAAGCTACCACAATTTACAATAATGTTCAAAGACAGGCCCAGTGGATTCCCCCTCACCTATTCTGATAGCAGCTTCTGTGTGCTCACATTTTGATTTTGATAAGAAGCACAAACAGCTTCATGTACATATTTAAAAAATTTATGTTTGTCTTTATTGAATATTTGTTTGATTAGATACACATGGGTGTGTGTGTGTGTTTATGTGCGCTGGTTTGCGCTCTTTTGTTTGAAGTCATGTGATGTGTACAGCCATCTCTGTCATACAGGAAGGGGCTAGATGATGGAGGATGTCAGGTCTAAAGCCACAACAGTTTCCATCATCAGTAGGCAGTAGTATTGCTATGGGGGTAAAGGTGTTATGCTTTAAAAACATGCTCCCCCCCCTCACACACACACACACACACACACAGAATCGGACACACACACATGCACAGACACACACACACAGTCACACACACACAAACAGCAAAACAACCCTACCCCTTCACCCCCCCCACACAAATCCACACACACACACGCACACACACACATAGTCACACACACACACACACACACACACACACACACACACACACACTTACACACACAGCCCAACAACACCTACACCTTCACCCACACACGTACCCACACACACATATTTTTATATAACAATTTATAGTAATGCCAAAATGCAGGCCCATGATGATTGATTCCTTCTAAAAGTGTAGGACCGATGCTAATAGCCGGTGCAGAATACAATGAAGAACTACAAACCCCATGGTGCCTCAAATTAAGTTTTTGTTGCATCCAATGAAAGTAGTAAGTCTAACTGTCTGTATGCTAACACTTGTACTTTGATTTAAGCCCAAAAATGATCTTCCTCATTTACACTGATGTACGTGTGGTTAATCAATGAATGTTTGGTCGGATCCATTTTGTATGTGTGTTCTTCAGTTGGCAGGCACGTGGTGTGTACAGCCATCTCTGTGATACAGGAAGGGGCTAGATGATGGAGGATGTCAGTCTACAGAAACCAAAAGAGTTTCTCTCCTCCAGTGACATCATCATGTCTCACTCAGCCTCACCAGACACTCTCACATGTCTACTGCTGGTTCAGCCACTGTGACTGTAAACAACAGATTATAAAAAAATAGAATATTAATCCTACATCTATTTACACCAGAGAAACATTGATCTCCAACATAGAAATAGTTACTGATAGTTTGGATAATGATACCCTCTGGCTAGACTGAAATGAAGAAAGATTGATTTGGCAGCATGCCAAGGCGAGAGAGGAGGCCACATACAATCCTAGGTAGTATAATTACATATCTTCACAGTTTAATATTATTGTCTAATTTATTATTTAGACACTTGGACTCAGTAGGTGATCAAACACAAGAGGCATAGCAACATGGAGGCACCAGCTGCACTGTATTCAACAAGAGATACACTATCACAGACAAAGCAGATCTCACAATGCTTGGACGGGTGTTTCAACAGAAACCTCCATTTTATGATTTTATTGATAAGTGATATGACAGAGTAAAGTGTAAAAGTAAGCGTTATATTTTGAACCTGGCTATGACATCATGGCCCTCACACCCTGCTAGTATTGATGGCTGAATAGGTACAGGTACTGAAGTCAGAGTCCTGGGTCCTTTTCTTCTTCTTTGGTCTCTTCGGTGCCTGACGAATTTCCAACGCAGCGTAACACACAC
>CM030176.1:3745968-3940968 GCA_017639675.1 Aplochiton taeniatus
TTCTTTGGTCTCTTCGGTGTCTGACGGATTTCCAATGCAGCGTAACACACACCATCTTCATCCTGAGAGTGTACAGAGAGAGATTTGAAAAATATATATAGGAAGGCTATACATTACATACAGCATAATGTCAATAATCCCATATTTCTAGTGTGAGGCTAGCATATCCACACTCTTGTACAAAAGATCTAGATGATGTAAGGACAGACCCTATGTGTCACGGTGTGGGCCGTGCCTCTAGTAGATCCCTTGTGTTTCCTGTGTTTCCCTTTCCCCTGTGTCTCTGTTGTTTCCCGGTCTGTTACTCTATGTGTATGTGTATGTGTATGTGTATGTGTGTCTGTGTTGTGGGGGCGGCACTCCTCTCACTATCCTGGCTCCCTGATTACTCACCTGCACAGCCTACACACCTGCCTTCTATCAAGCTCATCAGCCCAACTGTATATGAACCCCGGATTCTCAACCATTCTTCGCCAGATTATTGTTTCAACCCCCGTGGTAGATACCTGTCCTTGGCTCCTCATGTGTTTGCTTCCTGGAAAGAACAATTACTTGTGCTTGTGATTTAACCTTGTTTCCTTGTGTCATAGGATCACTCACTGCCTTTCAATAAGCTTGCCTCACTGCCTACCTGCCTGATCTCGACCTGCTGCTCTGCCTACGTCTCCCGGACTATCCCTTCCACCGACGCTCAGGTTCTCTCCTGTCTCTTCGCCCCCGGATCCACTTCCTCAATTGTTTCATTGACCTCTGCTCTTCCTGACCCACAACCTTCCCGCAATAAACCCTAATCTCTGATCACTATACTCCATCTCAGTGTCTGTGTCCAGCGATTGGGTCCCCCTTGAAACAGCGTAACACTATGAACTTACCCGTTCCTTAAACTCTCTGTCGTGGGTGTCAGTTCTGTTCTGCTGGCCAACCTGAGATTCCTTCAGAGCTTTAAATAAAGAAAATAGAACAATTACAGAAAAAAGGAATTAAAGATATTTTTTATCAGATAATGCCTTTAAAAAAGCTTAGTCAACAAAGTACTGTTCTTTAAAAAAAACACAGTTAATATTTGATCGGAATAATAAGTGTGATTGTGGATGTAAGTTAAGTTCAAATACCGTTTGGCCTCCTGTAGTAGCAGTAGACCAAGATGGAGGAGAGGAGGGAGGAGAGGAGAACACAGCCGGGACACAGAGTGAAGAGCAGCATCCAACATGGACCACAGTCTGGATCATCACGACCAGGGAGTTCAGAGGAACTGGAACCTAATAATTGACATTGGGAATCTCACGAGATTGGAACTCATAACAATTAGACATAGGAGAACACAGCCGGATCACAGAGACTGAACAGCAGAAACTAACACATACCACAGTCTGGATCAGGACCCAGGGTTTCTGTGGAACTGGGATATAGAGAATGAAGATTGAAGAACTTATTCATATAAAAGTAAGTACAGTCCCCTCCAAAAGTATTGGAACAGTAATGCCAATTCCTTTATTTTTGCTGTAGACTGAAAGCGTTTGGGTTTGACACCAAAAGATGAATATGAGACAAAAGATCAATATGTCAGCTTTTATTTCCAGGTATTTTCATCTGGATCTGATAAACAACTTAGAAGATATCATTATTTGTAAAGGAACACCACATTTTTTGTTGAGCAAAAGTATTGGAACATGTGACTAACAGGTGTGTTTTGTTGCCCAGGTGTGTCTTATGACATTTATTATTCAAACAATAAATAACACTGAATGTCTAGGCTCAGTTTCAGATTCTGGTTTTGCCTGTGCAGACTGCAGTTATAGTAATCAACATGAAAAGCAGAGAACTGTCTATGGGTGAAAAGAAAGCAATTGTGAAGCTAAGAGAAGATGGGAAATCAATCAGAGCCATTGCACAGACACTAGCCATAGCCAGTACAACAATTTGGAATATCCTCAGGAAGAAACAAACTACTGGTGTACTAAGTAACAGACATCGAACGGGACGACCAAGGAAAACAACAGCAGTTGACGACAGAAACATTGTCAGAGCTGTGAAGAAAGACCCTAAAACTACTGTTGGTGAGATCAACAACAACCTCCAGAGGGCAGGAGTGAAGGTTTCAGAATCCACTGTTCGCAGAAGACTTCATGGACAACAGTACAGAGGCTACACCAGAAGATGCAAGCCATTCAATAGCATACAGAATAGGAAGGCCAGGCTGGATTTTGCCAAAAAGTACAGAGACGAGCCTCAAAAATTCTGGGAAAAAGATTTATGGACTGATGAGACGAAGATTAACTTCTACCAGAGTGATGGAAAGGCTAAGGTTTGGAGAAAAAAAGGATCTGCTCATGACCCCCAAAACACAAGCTCATCTGTGAAACACGGTGGAGGTAATGTGATGGCTTGGGCTTCAATGGCTTCTTTTGGGACGGGCTCATTAATCTTCATTGATGATGTACCACATGATGGCGGCAGCAAAATGAATTCGGAAGTCTACAGAAACATTTTGTCTGCCAATTTAAAGAAGGATGCAACCAAACTGATTGGGAGATCCTTTGTCATGCAGCAAGATAATGACCCTAAACACACTGCAAAAGCAACCAAGGAGTTCATCAGGGGCAAGAAGTGGAAGGTCCTAGACTGGCCAAGTCAATCTCCAGACTTAAACCCTATAGAGCATTCTTTTTACCTTCTTAAAAGGAGACTGAAGGGAGAAACCCCCCAAAACAAGCAACAACTGAAAGAGGCTGCAGTGAAAGCCTGGAAAGGCATAACAAAAGCAGAATGCAAAAGTTTGGTGATGTCCATGGGTCGCAGGCTTGATGCAGTTATTGAAAGCAAAGGATTTGCAACAAAATATTGAGTCTTATTCACTTAAATCCATTTCAAGTCTATCTGTTCCAATACTTTTGCTCATCTAAAAATGTGGTCTTTCTTTTCAAATAATGATATCTTCTAAGTTGTTTATCAGATCCAGATGAAAATACCTGGAAATAAGAGCTGACATATTGATCTTTTGTCTCATATTCATCTTTTGGTGTCAAACCCAAACGCTTTCAGTCTACAGCAAAAATAAAGGAATTGGCATTACTGTTCCAATACTTTTGGAGGGGACTGTATGTGATGTGTGCAGCCATCTCTGTTTTACAGGAAGTGGCTAGATGATGGAGGATGTCAGTCTACAGAAACCGCAAGAGTTTCTCTCCTCCAGTGACATCATGTCTCACTCAGCCTCACCAGACACTCTCACATGTCTACTCCTGGTTCAGCCACTGTGACTGTGAACAATATGTTATTACATTTTTTTTTAATATTAATCTACTTGCACTAGAGAAACCTTGATCTCCAACATGTAAATAGTTACTGATAGTTTGGATAACTAGACCCTCTTGCTGGACTGAAATGAAGAAAGGTTGCTTTGGCAGCATGCCAAGGCGAGAGAGGAGGCCAAATAAGATCCTAAGTAGAATCTTCACGTATCTTCACAGTTTATTATTATTATCTAATTTATTATATAGACACTTAGACTGAGTAGTTGATCCAGCACAAGAGGCAAAGCAACATGGAGGCACCAGCTGCACTGTATTCAACAAGAGATACACTATCACAGACAAAGCAGATCTCACAATGCTTGGACGGGTGTTTCAACAGAAACCTCCATTTTATGATATTAGGGGTTCTGTGGAACGGGGAGCGGGAATGAAGATTGTAGCACTTAATAGGATTAAAGTAAGTCCATAAATACATAATTAAAGATTGGTTGAGTCCCCTCTCCAAGTCTACAATGTAAATACCTAGATAAAAATATAAAATAATAATAATATAATGAAACACACCAAATATAGAGTGATATTTTTCATTGATAATTTGCATTGTAAATCTCACTGAGATTGGAACTAATAACAATGAGACACAGGAGAACACAGCCAGACCACAGAGACTGAACAGCAGAAACGTTCACATACCACAGTCTGGATCAGGATCCAGGGGTTCTGTGGAACAGGGAGATAGAGAATGAAGATTGTAAAACTTAACAATATAAAAGAAAGTCGATAAATACATATATAAAGATTCCCTTCTTCAAGTCTACCATGTAAACCTAGTAAAAAAAAAAAAAATACAGAATGTATTTGAATGAAACATACTAGATATGAATGTTATTTCATCGGTAATTGAACTATTATATGAAAAAATACTATTTGGTCAACTCATGAAAATGAGACATAAGAATGAAAAGTTTCATCAAAATAAGTTTAGTCAGACAAACCCCTAACCCTTTTCTCTGTAAATATACATTGTTTATCTAGTTAAGAAAAAAATCTTTCAACAGCACTTACCAAACATAAGAGTGATGTTTATCCCGTAGAGTCGACTCACATTACTTCCTTTGTGTTGACATGTTGAAAAACCTCCCCCGAGTGTCTGGTCACAAACTTCAGTCTCACAGTAGTATAAACCCAGGTCTGATTCAGTAACATTCATATATCACCAGATCATGAGAAAGAATATCATGTCTATATAGGAAAATATAGTGTGGATCTGACATAGAGAATACATCTGGAGTTGAAAGAGTGAAATAGCTTCCATTGTCTCCTAAACGTTTAATGTGCCAGAAAGTTTTACGATCATCCTTGGCATCACAGGGAAGGATGGCGTTGTCTCCTGGTCTGACTGTCATCACCGTCGCCGTGGACACAACACCTGCTGCATCAGATAAACACACAGATGATATTTTGCTACAGGATTCCAATTTCTATAAGGCAAAATGTAGAATTTACAAACCTTTCATGCAAATAGATCGTTTTTAATTAGTATATCAGGCAATAAGGTGGATACAACTGTTTATTTTTGAAGTTTGGTCTTAGATTTTAGGTCAGCTACTTCTCTCAATAAACCAGCTTGACCAACATATGAACGTATAAAAGTTAACTCACCAAGGAGAGCAGTCAGAGCAACACACAGCCATTCCATCTTGATGTCTAACACGATTGTCAAAGTGTCAGGGTCTAAGATGCGGATATCCGCAGTCTCTGGTATATAGGCTTTACCATTAAAGGGCATGCCAGCAGTGATTGGTTAGTTGAGTGGAAAATATTCAGTTGGTGGTCATTTTTTTTCATACACCCAAATGTTGGTACAGCCGAGAGAGAATCTTACTTTGATGTCAACATTGTCAGGTACAAATACAAACCACACAGTAGGCTAGGTGCATTGTTAGGAGGGTGGAGGTGTGATCATTTAAAAACCTGGTAACAGACGGACACTCAAAAGCTAGAACACACAAAAACACAAAGATGAATATGTTCACCCCATAAGCCACTTCAACAAATGCTCTCACACACACAAACAAACACTTTTCAGTCTCAAGACCAAAGCTACCACAATTTACAATAATGTTCAAAGACAGGCCCAGTGGATTCCCCCTCACCTATTCTGATAGCAGCTTCTGTGTGCTCACACTTTGATTTTGATAAGAAGCACAAACTGCTTCATGTACATATTTAAAACATTGATGTTTGTCTTTATTGAATATGTGTTTGATTAGATACACACGGGTGTGTGTGTGTGTGTTTATGTGCGTGGGTTTGCACTCTTTTGTTTGAAGTCATGTGATGTGTACAGCCATCTCTGTCATACAGGAAGGGGCTAGATGATGGAGGATGTCAGGTCTGAAACCACAACAGTTTCCATCATCAGTAGGCTCGCCTCATTGCTATGGGGGTCAAGGTGTTATGCTTTAAAAACATGCCCCCCCCCCCCCCCCCCCCCCCGCACACACACACACACACACACACACACACACGCACGCACACACACACACACACACACACACACACTCACACACACACACACACACACACACACACACACACACACACACACACACACACACACACACACACACACACACAGAGCCCAACAACCCCTACCCCTTCACCCACACACGTACCCACATACACATAATTTTATATTACAATTTATAGTCAGGCCAAAAGGCAGGCCCATGATTATTGATTCCTTCTAAAAGTGTAGGACCGATGCTAATAGCCGGTGCAGACTACAATGAAGAACTACAAACCCTACTACAATACTTTAAATGCGACCCATTGTCATTGAAACAGGGAAATATGAAGATTACTTTAAATATGTTTAATTTAGATTTACAAAATGAAACAAAAAGCGTGGTCATTTATTGTAAAAATACAAGATGAAACATATGGTACAAAGAAAGTCATTTTAAAGGCCACTTTTTAGAGCTAAATAAGAACAAAGAGAAAACATGGAAATAATTCGCTGTTTTGCTTTAAAATGGTCATCGTCTAGTCAGAGTATGAATGTAAAATGAGCCTCATAGAAACACAGAGCCTGATCACTGTAGAACCATGGAGAATGATTGTTCTCTTCTTCTCTGCTTCCTTACTTTCTACTTCCTCTTACGACTACCTGGGTTTAAAGAAGCAACGAAAAAAGTCAACAATGTCTCACGTTTAAACGTTTATTCATTTAAATGTTCCTGGTTTTGATGTTGTGACCCACCTCGTATGGTACCGATCCAGTAGGCACAGGGCAGGAGGACCACAGTCATAGTTCTGGGTAGAACCAAAAGGACCCAGCTCAGAACACAGTCTTTGACGAGATCTCTCTGATCTGATTCAAACTCACAATAACATCAAATAAGTATTTACAATTTAGAATCCCCTTTATTAATACGGTCCCTCCTATAGTGTCAGTAGACCAAGATGAAGGGGAGGAGAACACAGCCAGAACACAGAGACTGAACAGCAGAAACTAACACATACCACAGTCTGGATCAGGACCCAGGGGTTCTGTGGAACCGGGATATAGAGAATGAAGATTGTAGAATTCAAGATTAAAGTAAGTCCATAAAAACATATTTAAAGATTGGTCTAGTCTAGCAATATCCCCTCTCCAAGTCTACAATGTATGTACCTAGTAAAATAAAGAATTGAAAATATAATAAAAAATCAAACATACTACAGCCATCTCTGTGATACAGGAAGGAGCTAGATGATGGAGGATGTCAGTGTACAGAAACCACAAGAGTTTCTCTCCTCCAGTGACATCATAATGCCTCACTCAGAATCACCAGACACTCTCACATGTCTAATGCTGGTTCAGCCACAGTGACTGTGAACAATATATTATTAAAGTGAATAAGTCAGAGGTTTGTGGCAGAGACTAGCAAAATACACAGGAGCTTAGTTTGGGAATAACCCTTTTCTTATAATTTGTCCCTCCATGTAAGCCTGAGGATGGGCTCTGTGGCTCTGGATCTCCTTCAGCTCTCTCTGCAACAGCCTTTGTCTCCACCATAGCTCTCGCCCGTCATCCTCCCTACTGAGACAAACAGACACCCTTATATAGCCTTCCTCTGACTAATCACTGGAACTCACCTGTTGGAACCTGGTGCTCCATCTGTGGAATGCCTCATCACCACCACGGTCCTCTATCGCTCTCTACTGGACGGATGACTGCACAACACCCAAAATAATATTAATACCTGGTTTGTTCTGCTTCAGTGTTGAGAATGGGGTTGAGCTGTGCTGACTTTGATAAGTTAAAACATGCTCCATTGAAACTGCTGGGATTTTGCCTCACCTCTCATTGATACACTTTATATCCACATGCTACATACTTTTAATGCGACCCATTGTTTTTAAAAAAATGAAATCTAAAGCGTGGTCATTTATTGTAAGAATACGGAATGAAGCAAACGGTACAAAGAAAGTGTAATAAATCATTTTAAAATAAGAACAAAGAGAAAACATGGAAATAATTAGCTGTTTTGCTTTATAATGGTCATCGTCTCTAGTGAAGAGTATGAATGTAAAATGAGCCTCATAGACACACAGAGCCTGATCACTGTAGAACCATGGAGAATGACTGTTCTCTTCTTCTCTGCTTCTGGACTTTCTACTTCCTCTTATGACTACCTGGGTTTAAAGAAGCAAAGAAAAAAGTCAACGATGTCTTACGTTTAAACATGTATTCATTTAAATGTTCCTGGTTTTAATGTTGGGACCCACCTCGTATGGTACCGATCCAGTAGGCACAGGGCAGGAGGACCACAGTCATAGTTCTGGGTAGAACCAACAGGACGCAGCTCAGAACACAGTCTTTGAAAAGATCGCTCTGATCTGATTCAAACTCACAATAACATCGAATAAGGATTTTCAATTTAGAATCCCCTTTATTAGTACGGTCCCTCCAGTAGTGTGAGTAGACAAAGATGAAGGGGAGGAAAACACAGCCAGAACACAGAGACTGAACAGCAGAAACTAACACATACCACAGTCTGGATCAGGACCCAGGGGTTCTGTGGAACCGGGATGTAGAGAATGAAGATTGAAGAAGTTATTCATATAAAAGTAAGTATGTGATGTGTGCAGCCATCTCTGTTTTACAAGAAGTGGCTAGATGATGGAGGACGTCAGTCTACAGAAACCACAAGAGTTTCTCTCCTCCAGTGACATCATCACGTTTCACTCAGCCTCACCAGAAATTCTCACATGTCTACTGCTGGTTCAGCCACTGTGACTGTGATTAATATATTATGAAAAAATAGAATACAACATCTATCCTAGAATCCTACATCTATTTACACCCGAGAAGCATTGATCTCCAACATAGAAATAGTTACTGATAGTTTGGTTAATGAGACCCTCTGGCTTGACTGAAATGAAGAAAGATTGATTTGGCAGCATGCCAAGGCGAGAGATGAGGCCACATACAATCCTAAGTAGTATAATCACATATCTTCACAGTTTAATATTATTATCTAATTTATTATTTAGACACTTGGACTCAGTAGGTGATCAAACACAAGAGGCATAGCAACATGGAGGCACCAGCTGCACTGTATTCAACAAGAGATACACTATCACAGACAAAGCAGATCTCACAATGCTTGGACGGGTGTTTCAACAGAAACCTCCATTTTATGATTTTATTGATGAGTGATATGACAGAGTAAAGTGTAAAAGTAAGCGTTATATTTTGAACCTGGCTATGACATCATGGGCCTCACACCCTGCTAGTATTGATGGCTGAATAGGTACAGGTACTGAAGTCAGAGTCCTGGATCTTTTTCTTCTTCTGTGGTCTATTCGGATTCTGACGGATTTCCAACGCAGCGTAACAAACACCATCTTCATCCTAGGATTGTACAAAAAGAGATTTAAAAAATACCAATAATGTTATATTTCTGGTGTGAGGATAGCGTTGCCACACTCTTGTACAATAGATCTAGATGATGTAAGGACAGAACCTATGAACTTACCCGTTCCTTAAACTCTCTGTCGTGGGTGTCAGTTCTGTTCTGCTGGCCAACCTGAGATTCCTTCAGAGCTTTAAAAAAGAATATAGTACCATTACAGAAAAACAGAATAAAAAATCTTCCCATTTAGATTTTTCCGATATAAAAGCGTAGTCTACACAGTAGTATCCAATGTATAAAAAAAAAACTTTCAATATTTGATCGGATTTAAAAATGTGAGTGTGGAGGTAAGTTAAGTTAAAATACCACTTGGCCTCCTGTAGTAGCAGTAGACCAAGATGGTGGAGAGGAGGGAGGAGAGGAGAACACAGCCGGGACACAGAGTGAAGAGCAGCATCCAACATGGACCACAGTCTGGATCATCACGACCAGGGAGTTCAGAGGAACTGGAATCTAGATGATTGACATTGGATAACTCATTTAAAATAGACAAAAGAATGAAAAGTTAACTCATCAAGATTAGTTTATACCTTGTATATACCATATATTAGGTTATATGATGTATACCTAGTCAAGAGAAAATCTTTTTTACAACATTTACCAAACTTGAGCGTGATGTTTATCCCGTACAGTTGAATCACATTAGTGCCTTGATTTTGACATGTTGAAAACCCTCCCCTGAGTCTCTGGACACAAACTTCAGTCTCACAGTAGTGTAAACCCAGGTCAGATTCAGTTACATTCATAATCACTAGATTATATGAAGGAATTTCCCATCTATATAGGAAAATATAGTGTGGATCAGACTTAGAAAACACATCTGGAGTTGAAAGAGTGAAATAGCTTCCATTGCCTCCTAAACGTTTAATATGCCACACAGTTTTACGATCATGTTTGGCATCACAGGGAAGGATGGCGTTGTCTCCTGGTCTGACTGTCATCACCGTCGCCGTGGACACAACACCTGCTGCACCAGAAAAACACTCAGATGATATTTTGCTACAGGATTCCACTTTCTTTCAGGCAAAATGGAGTATTTACAAACCTTTAATTACTTTGAAATATCTAGTTATTATTTCAAGCATTTGGCAATATGTTGTATGAAATGGTTTTATTTTGGAGGTTTGTTCTTAGATTTTAGAGCAACAACACCTCTCAATCAACCATCTTGACCAACATATGAATGTATCAAATTAAACTCACCAAGGTTGGCAGTCAGAGCGACACACAGCCATTCCATCTTGATGTCTAACACGACTGTCAACGTCTCAGGTTCTAAGATGCGGATATCCGCAGTCTCTTGTAGATAAGCTTTACCATTAAAGGGCATGCCAGCAGTGATTGGTTAGTTGAGTGGAAAATATTCAGTTGGTGGCCATTTTTTTAAAACCCAAATGATGGTACAGCCGAGAGAGAATCTTACTTTGATGTCAACATTGTCAGGTACAAATACGAAACCACACAGTAGGCTAGGTGCATTGTTAGGAGGGTGGAGGTGTGATCATTTAAAAACCTGGTAACACACGGACACACAAGCTTCAACACACAAAAACACAAAGACTAAAATGTTCCCCTCATAACCCACTCACACAAATGCTCTCAGACACACAATAAAAACACTTTTCAGTCTCGAGACTAAAGCTACCACAATTTGGGTTGAAATCATGTGATGTGTACAGCAATCCCTGTTATACAGGAAGGAGCTAGATGATGGAGGATGTCAGGTCTGAAACCACAACAGTTTCCATCATCGGTAGGCTCGCTTCATTGCCATGGTGGTAAAGGTCTTATGCTTCAAAAACATGCTCACAGACAGAGGCAACCAGTTCACCCCCCCCCACACAAACACACACACACACACATTCCAACACACACACACACACACAGACACACACACTCACAACCACGCATACATACACACACAGCCCAACAACCCCTACCCCTTTACCCACACACGTACCCACACACACATATTTTTATATAACAATTTATAGTCATGCCAAAAGGCAGGCCCATGACGATTGATTCCTTCTAAAAGTGTAGGACCGACTCTAATAGCCGGTAGAGACTCCAATGAAGAACTACAAATCCCATGGTGCATCAGTTTGAAGCATTGCTTTATCCAATGAAATTAGTAAGTCTTACTGTCTGTATGCTAACACTTCTACTTTGATTTAAGCACAAAAATGATATTCCTCATTTACATCGATGTTCTTGTGGTTAATCATTTAGTGTTTGGTCGGATCCATTTTATATGTGTGTTCTTCAGGTGGCAGGCACGTGGTGTGGACAGCCATCTCTGTTATACAGGAAGAGGCTAGATGATGGAGGATGTCAGTCTACAGAAACCACAAGAGTTTCTCTCCTCCAGTGACATCATGATGTCTCACTCAGCCTCACCAGACACTCTCACATGTCTACTGCTGGTTCAGCCACTGTGACTGTGATTAATATATAATGAAAAAATAGAACATAGAAATACTTCCTGACGATCTGGAGAGGAAGGAAGAGAGGAGAACACAGCCGGGACAAAGAGTGAAGAGCATCATCCAACATGGACCACAGTCTGGATCATCACGACCAGGGAGTTCAGAGGAACTTGAATCTAAATGATTTACATTGGAACACTTTCTGAGATCGGGCAACTCATAAAAGTAAAGACAAATTAATGAAAAGTTAACTCATCAAGTTTAGTTTATATCTTGTATATACCATATATACGTTTAGAAAATGTATACCTAGTCAAGAGAAAATATTTTTTACAACTCTTACCAAACTTGAGCGTGATGTTTTTCCCGTAGAGTCGAATCACATTAGATCCTTTGGGTTGACATGTTGAAAAAACTCCCCCGAGTCTCTGGTCACAAACTTCAGTCTCACAGTAGTATAAACCCAGGTCTGATTCAGTAACATTCATAATCACCAGATCATGAGAAAGAATATCATGTCTATATAGGAAAATATAGTGTGGATCTGATATAGAGAATACATCTGGAGTTGAAAGAGTGAAATAGCTTCCATTGTCTCCTAAACGTTTAATATACCACACAGTTTTACGATCATCCTTGGCATCACAGGGAAGGATGGCGTTGTCTCCTGGTCTGACTGTCATCACCGTCGCCGTGGACACAACACCTGCTGCATCAGATAAACACACAGATGATATTTTGCTACAGCATTCCAATTCCTTTCAGGCAAAATGTAGAATTTACTACCCTTTCATGACCTGCAAATACATCGTTTTTAATTAGTATATCAGGCAATATGGTGGATACAACTGTTTATTTTTGAAGTTTGGTCTTAGATTTTAGGTCAGCTACTTCTCTCAATAAACCAGCTTGATCAACATATGAACGTATAAAAGTTAACTCACCAAGGAGTGCAGTCAGAGCGACACACAGCCATTCCATCTTGATGTCTAACACGAGTGTCAAAGTGTCAGGGTCTAAGATGCGGACATCCGCAGTCTCTGGTATATAGGCTTTACCATTAAAGGGCATGCCAGCAGTGATTGGTTAGTTGAGTGGAAAATATTCAGTTGGTGGCCCTTTTTTTATAACCCCAAATGATGGAATAGCCGAGAGAGCATCTTACTTTGATGTCAACATTGTCAGGTACAAATATGAAACCACACAGTAGGCTAGGTGCATTGTTAGGAGGGTGGAGGTGTGATCATTTAAAAACCTGGTAACAGACGGACACTCACAAGCTTAAAACACAAAAACACAAAGACTAATATGTTCACCCCATAAGCCACTTCAACAAATGCTCTCACACACACAAACAAACAAACACTTGTCAGTCTCAAGACCAAAGCTACCACAATTTACAATAATGTTCAAAGACAGGCCCAGTGGATTCCCCCTCACCTATTCTGATAGCAGCTTCTGTGTGCTCACAGTTTGATTTTGATAAGAAGCACAAACAGATTCATGTACATATTTAAAACATTGATGTTTGTCTTTATTGAATATTTGTTTGATTAGATACACATGGGTGTGTGTATGTGTTAATGTGCGTGGGTTTGCACTCTTTGGTTTGAAGTCATGTGATGTGTACAGCCATCTCTGTCATACAGGAAGGGGCTAGATGATGGAGGATATCAGGTCTGAAACCACAACAGTTTCCATCATCAGTAGGCTCGCCTCATTAATATGGGGGTAAAGGTGTTATGCTTTAAAAACATGCCCCCCCCCCCCGCACACGCACACGCACACGCACTCACTCACTCACTCACTCACTCACTCACTCACTCACTCACTCACACACACACACACACACACACACACATACACACACACGCACGCACGCACGCACGCACACAGACACGCACACACACACACACACACACACACAGCCCAAAAACCCCTACCCCTTCACCCACACACGTACCCACATACACATATTTTTATACAACAATTTATAGTCATGCAAAAAGGCAGGCCCATGATTATTGATTCCTTCTAAAAGTGTAGGACCGATGCTAATAGCCGGTGCAGACTACAATGAAGAACTACAAACCCCATGGTGCCTCATATTAAAGCTTTGATGCATCCAATGAAAGTAGTAAGTCTAACTGTCTGTATGCTAACACTTGTACTTTGATTTAAGCCCAAAAATGATCTTCCTCATTTACACTGATGTACTTGTGGTTAATCAATGAATGTTTTGTCGGATCCATTTTGTATGTGTGTTCTTCAGTTGGCAGGCACGTGGTGTGTACAGCCATCTCTGTGATACAGGAAGGGGCTAGAAGAAATGAGGATGTCAGTCTACAGAAACCACAAGAGTTTCTCTCCTCTAGTGACATCATCATGTCTCACTCAGCCTCACCAGACACTCTCACATGTCTACTGCTGGTTCAGCCACTGTGACTGTGAACAACAGATTATAGAAAAATAGAATATTAATCCAACATCTATTTACACCAGAGAAACATTGATCTCCAACATAGAAATAGTTACTGATAGTTTGGATAATGATACCCTCCGGCTGGACTGAAATGAAGAAAGATTGATTTGGCAGCATGCCAAGGCGAGAGAGGAGGCCACATACAATCCTAAGTAGTGTAATCACATATCTTCACACTTTATTATTATTGTCAAATTTTTTATTTAGATTCTTAAACTGAGTAGGGGATCAAACACAAGAGGCAAAGCAACATGGAGGCACCAGCTGCACTGTATTCAACAAGAGATACACTATCACAGACAAAGCAGATCTCACAATGCTTGGACGGGTGTTTCAACAGAAACCTCCATTTTATGATTTTATTGATGAGTGATATGACAGAGTAAAGTGTAAAAGTAAGCGTTATATTTTGAACCTGGCTATGACATCATGGCCCTCACACCCTGCTAGTATTGATGGCTGAATAGGTACTGAAGTCAGAGTCCTGGGTTCTCTTCCTGTTTGGTCTCTTCGGTGCCTGACGGATTTCCAACGCAGCGTAACACACACCATCTTCATCCTGAGAGTGCACAGAGAGAGATTTAAAAATGTTATAGTAAGGCTATACATTACATACAGTATATTACCAATAATGTTATATTTCTGGTGTGAGGATAGCGTTGCCACACTCTTTTACAATAGATCTAGATGATGTAAGGACAGAACCTATGAACTTACCCGTTCCTTAAACTCTCTGTCGTGGGTGTCAGTTCTGTTCTGCTGGCCAACCTGAGATTCCTTCGGAGCTTTAAAAAAGAATATAGTACCATTACAGAAAAACGGAATAAAAAATATTCCCCTTCAGATTTTGCCTATATAAAGCCTATGTCTACACAGTAGTATTCTATTTAAAAAAAACAGTAAATGTTTGATTGGAATAATAAGTGTGATTGTGGATGTAAGTTAAGTTAAAATACCGTTTGGCCTCGTGTAGTAGCAGTAGACCAAGATGGAGGAGAGGAGGGAGGAGAGGAGAACACAGCAGGGACACAGAGTGAAGAGCAGCATCCAACATGGACCACAGTCTGGATCATCACGACCAGAGGAACTGGAATCTAGATGATTTACATTGGAACACTTTCTGAGATCGGGCAACTCATAAAAGTAAAGACAAATGAATGAAAAGTGAACTCATCAAGTTTAGTTTCTACCTTGTATATACCATATATACGTTTAGAAAATGTATACCTAGTCAAGAGAAAATATTTTTTACAACTCTTACCAAACTTGAGCGTGATGTTTTTCCCGTAGAGTCGAATCACATTAGTTCCTTTTTGTTGACATTTTGAAAACCCTCCCCCGAGTGTCTGGACACAAACTTCAGTCTCACAGTAGTATAAACCCAGCTCAGATTCACTAACATTTATAATCACCAGATCATGAGAAGGAATATCATATTTATAGAGGAAATAATAGTGTGGATCTGACTTAGAAATCACATCTGGAGTTGAAAGAGTGAAATAGCTTCCATTGTCTCCTAAACGTTTAATGTGCCACAAAGTTTTCAGATCATGCTTGGCATCACAGGGAAGGACAGCGTTGTCTCCTGGTCTGACTGTCATCACCGTCGCCGTGGACACAACACCTGCTGCACCAGAAAAACACACAGATGATATTTTGCTACAGGATTCCAATTTCTATAAGGCAAAATGTAGAATATACTAACCTTTCATGACTTGCTAATATATCGTTTTTAATTAGTATATCAGGCAATATGGTGGATAGAACTGTTTATTTTTTAAGTTTGGTCTTAGATTTTAGGTCAGCTACTTCTCTCAATAAACCAGCTTGACCAACATATGAATGTATAAAAGTTAACTCACCAAGGAGAGCAGTCAGAGCGACACACAGCCATTCCATCTTGATGTCTAACACGACTGTCAAAGTGTCGGGGTCTTTGATGCGGATATCCGCAGTCTCTGGTAGATAGGCTTTACCATTAAAGGGCATGCCAGCAGTGATTGGTTAGTTGAGTGGAAAAATTTCAGTTGGTGGTCATTTTTTTTCATACACCCAAATGTTGGTACAGCCGAGAGAGAATCTTACTTTGATGTCAACATTGTCAGGTACAAATACAAACCACACAGTAGGCTAGGTGCATTGTTAGGAGGGTGGAGGTGTGATCATTTAAAAACCTGGTAACAGACGGACACTCACAAGCTAAAAAGCACAAAAACACAAAGATGAATATGTTCACCCCATAAGCCACTTCAACAAATGCTCTCACGGACACAAACAAACATTTTTCAGTCTCAAGACCAAAGCTACCACAATTTACAAAAATGTTCAAAGACAGGCCCAGTGGATTCCCCCTCACCTATTCTGATGGCAGCTTCTGTGTGCTCACACTTTGATTTTGAGAAGAAGCACAAACAGCTTTATGTACATATTTAAAACATTGATGTTTGTCTTTATTGAATATGTGTTTGATTAGATACACATGGGTGTGTGTGTGTGTGTTTATGTGCGTGGGTTCGCACTCTTTTGTTTGAAGTCGTGATGTGTACAGCCATCTCTGTCATACAGGAAGGGGCTAGATGATGGAGGATGTCAGGTCTGAAACCACAAAAGTTTCTATCATCAGTAGGCTCGCTTCATTGCTATGGGGGTCAAGGTGTTATGCTTTTAAAACATGCCCCCCCCCCCACACACCCCCTCACACACATACACAAACACACACACACACATGAACACACACACATAAACGGACACACACACATGCACAGACACACGCCCACAGTCATACACACATAAACAGCAAAACAACCCTACCCCTCCCACCCCCCCACCCCCCACACACACACACTCAAACTCACACTCACCCTCACACTCACACTCACACTCACACTCACACCCATCCCAACAACACCTACCCCTTCACCTACACACGTACCCATATACACAGATTTCTATATAACAATTTATAGTCATGCCAAAAGGCAGGCCCATGATGATTGATTCCTTCTAAAAGTGTAGGACCGATGCTTATAGCCGGTGCAGACTACAATGAAGAACTACAAACCCCATGGTGCATCAAATTAAAGCTTTATTGCATCCATTGAAAGTAGTAAGTCTAACTGTCTGTATGCTAACACTTGTACTTTGATTTAAGCCCAAATATGATCTTCCTCATTTACACTGATGTACTTGCGGTTAATCAATGAATGTTTGGTCGGATCCATTTTGTATGTGTGTTCTTCAGTTGGCAGGCACGTGGTGTGTACAGCCATCTCTGTGATACAGGAAGGGGCTAGATGATGGAGGATGTCAGTCTACAGAAACCACAAGATTTTCTCTCCTCCAGTGACATCATCATGTCTCACTGAGCCTCACCAGACACTCTCACATGTCTACTGCTGGTTCAGCCACTGTGACTGTGAACAATATATTATCATAAAAAGATATGATATTAATCCTACATCTTCTTGCACTAGAGAAACATTGATCTCCAACATGTAAATAGTTACTGATAGTTTGGTTAATGAGACCCTCTGGCTGGACTGAAATGAAGAAAGGTTGATTTGGCAGCATGCCAAGGCGATAGAGGAGGCCACATACAATCCTAAGTAGAATCATCAAATATCTTCAGACTTTATTATTATCGTCTAATTTATTATTTAGACACTTGGACTCAGTAGGTGATCAAACACAAAAGTTAAAGCAACATGGAGGAAAAAAACTCCATTTTATGATTTTATTGATGAGTGATAAAGCAGAGTAAAGTGTAAAAGTAAGCGTTATATTTTGAACCTGGCTATGACATCATGGCCCTCACACCCTGCTAGTATTGATGGCTGAATAGGTACTGAAGTCAGAGTCCTGGGTCCTCTTCTTCTTTGGTCTCTTCGGTGCCTGACGGATTTCCAATGCAGCGTAACACACATCATCTTTGTCCTGAGAGTGCACAGGGAGAGATTTGAAAAATATATATAGTCAGGCTACACATTACCCACAGTAAAATTCTAATGATATTATATTTCTGGTTTGAGGATAGCGTTGCCACACTCTTGTACAATAGATCTAGATGATGTAAGGACAGAACCTATGAACTTACCCGTTCCTTAAACTCTCTGTCGTGGGTGTCAGTTCTGGTCTGCTGGCCAACCTGAGATTTCTTCAGAGCTTTAAAAAAGGTTTAGCAACATTACAGAACACCAGAATACAAAACAAAACTGTTATGACATTTATACATTTTGATTATGTTATAAAAAAGCATTTTCTATAGTCGTATTTTTGGAAAGTCAGTAAATATTTGATCGGAATAAAAAGTACAAGTAAAATGTTTGAGTGTGGATGTAAGTTAAGGTAAAATACCGCATGGCCTCCTGTAGTAGTTGTAGACCAAGATGGAGGAGAGGAAGGAAAGGAGGAGAACACATCCGGGACACAGAGTGAAGAGCAGCATCCAACATGGACCACAGTCTGGATCATCACGACCAGGGACTTCAGAGGAACTGGAACCTAATAATTCACATTGGAAATCTCACTGCGATTGGAACTCATTACAATGAGACACAGGAGAACACAGCCGGAACACAGAGACTGAACAGCAGAAACTAACACATACCACAGTCTGGATCAGGACCCAGGGGTTCTGTGGAACGGGGAGCTAGAGAATGAAGATTGTAGAACATAATAAGATTAAAGTGAGTCAATAAAGACATATTTAAAGATTGGCTAAGTCTAGCGATGTCCCCTCTCCAAGTTTACAATGTAAACCTGGTGAAAATAAAAAATCTAATAAAACATACCCAAAATAGAGTGATGTTTGTCATTTATAAATTGCATTATAAATCTCACTGAGATTGGAGAACTCATAAAGATGACACAGAAGTTTGAGAAGATAACTCATCAAGATCAGTTTAGTTGGGCAAACCCCTGGTCCCTTTCTTTATAAATATAAAATGTTTACCTAGTCAAGAGAAAATATTTTTTAACAAAGCTTACCAAACTTGAGCGTGATGTGTTTCCCGTAGAGTTGAATCACATTAGTTCCTTTGGTTTGACATGTTGAAAACCCTCCCCCGAGTCTCTGGTCACAAACTTCAGTCTCACAGTAGTATAAACCCAGGTCAGATTCAGTAACATTCATAATCACCAGATCATAAGAAAGAATATCATGTCTATATAGGAAAATATAGTGTGGATCAGACTTAGAAAACACATCTGGAGTTGAAAGAATGAAATAGCTTCCATTGCCTCCTAAACGTTTAATATGCCACACAGTTTTACGATCATGTTTGGCATCACAGGGAAGGATGGCGTTGTCTCCTGGTCTGACTGTCATCACCGTCGCCGTGGACACAACACCTGCTGCACCAGAAAAACACACAGATGATATTTTGCTACAGGATTCCACTTTCTTTCAGGCAAAATGTAGAATATACTAACCTTTAATGACTTACAAATACAAAGATTTAAATTCATGCATTGGCAATATGGTTGATACAACGGTTTATTTATGAGGTTTGGTCTTAGATCTTAGATCAGCGAAAACTCTCAATAAACCATCTTCAAAAACATATGAACGTATAAAAGTTAACTCACCAAGGAGAGCAGTCAGAGCGACACACAGCCATTCCATCTTGATGTCTAACACGACTGTCAAAGTGTGAGGGTCTTTGATGCGGATATCCGCAGTCTCTAGTAGATAGGCTTTACCATTAAAGGGCATGTCAGCAATGATTGGTTAGTAGAGTGGAAAATATTCAGTTGGTGGTCCTTTTTTTATAAACCAAACTCAAGCTACAGCCGAGAGAGAATCTTACTTTGATATCAACATTGTCAGGTACAAATGATAAACCACACAGTAGGCTATTGTTAGGAGGTTATAGGTCACCAAACGATACTCACCAACTTTCACACACGAACACACAGACCAACACCCCGACCAAGTAACCTACACACATTCATTCTCTCTCTCTCTCTCTCTCTCTCTCTCTCTCTCTCTCTCTCTCTCTCTCTCTCTCTCTCTCTCTCTCTCTCTGCATATCACGCACCACACATATACACACGCATGCACACACACACACACACGTACACACGCGCGCACTCACGCACACACGCATGCACGCACACACACACACACACACACACACGTGCGGGCACACACACACACACGCACACACACACACACAGACGCACACACACACACACAGACAAATGACCAAATGTATTCCTCCTAACCTATGCTCATAGCAGCTATTGAGACTGCTATCAGTAACTACAAAACCCATCATTTATGAGTTGAGGCTGTGGTGCATCCTTTGAAATCAGTTAGTGTAAATATTCGTCTGTCAACGTAGGTAA
This sequence comes from Aplochiton taeniatus, assembly GCA_017639675.1. NCBI lineage: Eukaryota > Metazoa > Chordata > Actinopteri > Galaxiiformes > Galaxiidae > Aplochiton > Aplochiton taeniatus. The sequence continues at coordinate 3,766,448 of CM030176.1, forward strand.
TAATCATTTGTTTGTTTAAATACCTCTCTATATTTATGTAAATGTGTAAACATGCGTGTGTGTGTGTGTGTGTGTGTTCAATCTTCAGCTTGCAGTCATGTGATATGTACAGCGGTCTCTGCGATACAGGAAGAGGCTAGATGATGGAGGATGTCAGTCTAAACCCCATCGTGCCTCAAATTAAAGCTTTGTTGCATCCTATGAAAGTCTAACTGTCTGTATGCTAACATTTGTACTTTGATTTAAGCCCAAAAATTATCTTCCTCATTTACATTGATGTACTTGTGGTTAATCAATGAATGTTTGGTCGGATCCATTTTGTATGTGTGTTCTTCAGTTGGCAGGCACCTGGTGTGTACAGCCATCTCTGTGATACAGGAAGGGGCTAGATGATGGAGGATGTCAGTCTACAGAAACCACAAGAGTTTCTCTCTTCCAGTGACATCATCATGTCTCACTCAGCCTCACCAGACACTCTCACATGTCTACTGCTGGTTCAGCCACTGTGACTATGAATAACAGATTATCAAAAACAATAAGTATGAGGTTTGTGGCACAGACTAGCATAACATAGAGGAGGTTAGTTTGGGAATAACCTTTCTCTTGTAATTTGTCCCTCCATGTCAGCGTGAGGATGGGCTCTGTGGCTCTGGATCTCCTTCAGCTCTCTGCAACAGCCTTTGTCTCCACCATAGCTCTCGCCCGTCATCCTCCCTACTGAGACAAACAGACACCCTTATATAGCCTTCCTCTGACTAATCACTGGAACTCACCTGTTGCCACCTGGTGCTCCATCAGAGGAATGCCTCATCACCACCACAGTCCTGTAGCGCCCTCTACTGGAGTAATGACTGCACAACACTCACAATACTATTAATACCTGGTTTGTTCTGCTGCTGTGTTGAGAATGGGGTTGAGCTGTGCTTACTTTGATAAGTTAAAACATGCTCCAGTCAAACTGCTGGGATTTTGCCTCACCTCTCACTGACACACTTTGTATTCAAATGCTACAAATTTTTAGTGTCATCCTTTGTCTTTCAATCGGGGAAATATGAAGATTACTTTAAATATGTTTAAGATAGATAAAGCAGATGAAACAGAAAGCATGGTAATTTATTTTAAGAATACAAAATAAAACAAACGTTACAAAAAATCAATCCAATCATGTTAAAGGCCACTTATTCAAACTAAAAAGAGCTCAAGAGAAATTATGAAAGTAATACGCCGTTTTTCATTAGAAATGATCACCATCTCTAGTCAGAGTATGAATGTAAAATGAGCCTCATAGAAACACAGAGCCTGATCACTGTAGAACCATGGAGAATGATTGTCCTCTTCTTCTCTGCTTCCGGACTTTCTACTTCCTCTTACGACTACCTGGGTTTAAAGAAGCAAAGAAAAAAGTCAACAATGTCTTACATTTAAACGTTTATTCATTTAAATGTTCCTGGTTTTGATGTTGTGACCCACCTCGTATGGTACCAATCCAGTAGGCACAGGGCAGGAGGACCACAGTCATAGTTCTGGGTAGAACCAACAGGACCCAGCTCAGAACACAGTCTTTGACGAGATCTCTCTGATCTGATTCAAACTCACAATAACATCAAATAAGTATTTACAATTTAGAATCCCCTTTATTAATACGGTCCCTCCTGTAGTGTCATTAGACCAAGATGAAGGGGAGGAGAACACAGCCAGAACACAGAGACTGAACAGCAGAAACTAACACATACCACAGTCTGGATCAGGACCCAGGGGTTCTGTGGAACCGGGATATAGAGAATGAAGATTGAAGAATTTAAGATTAAAGTAAGTCAATAAATACATATTTAAAGATTGGTCTAGTCTAGCAATGTCCCCTCTCCAAGTCTACAATGTATATACCTAGTAAAATAAAGAATTGAAAATATAATAAAAAATCAAACATACTACAGCCATCTCTGTGATACAGGAAGGAGCTAGATGATGGAGGATGTCAGTCTACAGAAACCACAAGAGTTTCTCTCCTCCAGTGACATAATCATGTCTCATGGAATCGGGATATAGAGAATGAAGATTGTAGAATTTAAGATTAAAGTAAGTCCATGAATACATATTTAAAGATTGGTCTAGTCTAGCAATGTCCCCTCTCCAAGTCTACAATGTATATACCTAGTAAATAAATAAATGAAAAAATAATAAAAAATCAAACATGCTAAACGTAAGTGATGTTTTTCATTAATAACTCACATTGTAAATCCCATTGTGATTGAGGAACTCATAAAAAGAAAACAAAAGAATGAAAAGTTACCTCATGAAGATTAGTTTAGTCAGATAAACCCCTGCCGCCCTCTAGGAATCTAGAATGTTTACCAAGTCAAGAGAAAATATTATTTACAGCTCTTACCAAACCTGAGTGTGATGTTTTTCCCGTAGAATCGAATCACATTAGTCCCATAGGGTTGACATGTTGAAAATCGTCCCCCGAGTCTCTGGTCACAAACTTCAGTCTCACAGTAGTATAAACCCAGGTCTGATTCAGTAACATTTATAATCACCAGATCATGAGAAGGAATATCATGTTTATAGAGGAAATGATAGTGTGGATCTGACTTAGAAAACACATCTGGAGTTGAAAGAGTGAAATAGCTTCCATTGTCTCCTAAATGTTTAATATGCCACACAGTTTTACGATCATGTTTGGCATCACAGGGAAGGATGGCGTTGTCTCCTGGTCTGACTGTCATCACCGTCGCCGTGGACACAACACCTGCTGCACCAGAAAAACACAATGATGATATTTTGCTACAGGATTCCACTTTCTTTCAGGCAAAATGTAGAATATACTAACCTTTCATGACTTGCAAATAGATCGTTTTAATTCGGATATCAGGCAATATGGTGGATACAACTGTTTGTATTTTAAGTTTGGTCTTAGATTTTAGGTCAGCTACTTCTCTCAATAAACCAGCTTGACCAACATATGAACGTGTAAAAGTTAACTCACCAAGGAGAGCAGTCAGAGCGACACAAAGCCATTCCATCTTGATGTCTAAAACGACTGTCAAATTGTCAGGGTCTTAGATGCGGATATCCGCAGTCTCTAGTAGATAGGCTTTACCATTAAAGGGCATGCCAGCAGTGATTGGTTAGTTGAGTGGAAAATATTCAGTTGGTGGTCATTTTTTTTCATATACCCAAATGTTGGTACAGCCGAGAGAGAATCTTACTTTGATGTCAACATTGTCAGGTACAAATACAAACCACACAGTAGGCTAGGTACATTGTTAGGAGGGTAGAGGTGTGATCATTTAAAAACCTGGTAACAGACGGACACTCACAAGCTTCAACACACAAAAACACAAAGATGAATATGTTCACCCCATAAGCCACTTCAACAAATGCTCTCACACACACAAACAAACAAACAAACACTTTTCAGTCTCAAGACCAAAGCTACCACAATTTACAATAATGTTCAAAGATAGGCCCAGTGGATTCCCCCTCACCTATTCTGATAGCAGCTTCTGTGTGCTCACATTTAGATTTTGAAAAGAAGTACAAACAGCTTCATGTACATATTTAAAACATTGATGTTTTGTCTTTAATGAATATTTATTTGATTAGATACACATGGGTGTGTGTGTGTGTTTACGTGCGTGGGTTTGCACTCTTTTGTTTGAAGTCATGTGATGTGTACAGCCATCTCTGTCATACAGGAAGGGGCTAGATGATGGAGGATGTCAGGTCTGAAACCACAACAGTTTCTATCATCAGTAGGCTCACTTCATTGCTATGGGGGTCAAGGTGTTATGCTTTAAAAACATGCCCCCCCCCACCCCGACCCCCGCACACAGACACACAAACACAAACACACACACACACACACACATAAACGGACACACACACATGCACAGACACACACAAACAGTCACACACACACATAAACAGCAAAACAACCCTACCCCTCCCCCCCCCCCGCCACGCGCACACACACACACACGCACACACACACACACACACACACACACACACACACACACACATACACACACACACACACACACACACACACACAAACTCACACACACACACCCACAGCCCAACAACACCTACCCCTTCACCCACACACGTACTCACAAACATATTTTTATACAATAATTTATAGTCATGCAAATGTCAGGCTACAGACTACAATGAAGAACTACAAACCCCATGGTGCCTCAAATTAAAGCTTTCTTGCATCCAATGAAAGTAGTAAGTCTAACTGTCTGTATGTTAAGACTTGTTCTTTGATTTAAGCCCAAAAATGATCTTCCTCATTTACACTGATGTACTTGTGGTTAATCAATGAATGTTTGGTCGGATCCATTTTGTATGTGTGTTCTTCAGTTGGCAGGCACGTGGTGTGTACAGCCATCTCTGTGATACAGGAAGGGGCTAGATGATGGAGGATGTCAGTCTACAGAAACCACAAGAGTTTCTCTCCTCCAGTGACATCATCATGTCTCACTCAGCCTCACCAGACACTCTCACATGTCTACTGCTGGTTCAGCCACTGTGACTGTGAACCATATATTACTAAAGTGAATAAGTCAGAGGTTTGTGGCACAGACTAGCATAACTTACAGGAGGTTAGTTTCGGAATAACCCTTCTCTTATAATTTGTCCCTCCATGTCAGCGTGAGGATGGGCTCTGTGGCTCTGGATCTCCTTCAGCTCTCTCTGCAACAGCCTTTGTCTCCACCATAGCTCTCGCCTGTCATCCTCCCTACTGAGACAAACAGACACCCTTATATAGCCCTCCTCTGACTAATCACTGGAACTCACCTGTTGGAACCTGGTTATCCATCAGAGGAATGCCTCATCACCACCACAGTCCTGTAGCGCCCTCTACTGGAGGAATGACCGCACAACACTCACAATACTATTTATACCTGGTTTGTTCTGCTGCTGTGTTGAGAATGGGGTTGAGCTGCGCTGACTTTGGTAGGTTAAAACATGCTCCAGTCAAAGTGCTGGGATTTTTCCTCACCTTTAACCGACACATTTTATATTCACATGCTACATACTTTTAGTGTCACCCTCTGTCTTTTAAACGGGGACATATGAAGATGACTTTAAATATGTTTAAGATAGATAAAGCAGATGAAAAAGATTGCATGGGAATTTATTTCAAGAATACAATGTGAAACAAACGGTACCAAAAAATCAATACAATCATGTCAAAGGCAACTTACTAAAACGAAAAAGAGATAAAGAGAAAATATGAAAGTAATACGCAGTTTTGCATAATAAATACTCAGCATATCTGGTCAGAGTATGAATTTAAAATGAGCCTCAGAAACACAGAGCCTGATCACTGTAGAACCATGGAGAATGACTGTTCTCTTCTTCTCTGCTTCTGGACTTCCTGCTTCCTCTCATGACTACCTGGGTTTGAAGAAGCAAAGAAAAAAGTCAACAATGTCTTACGTTTAAACGTTTATTCATTTAAATGTTCCTGGTTTTGATGTTGTGACCCACCTCGTATGGTACCGATCCAGTAGGCACAGGGCAGGAGGACCACAGTCATAGTTCTGGGTAGAACCAACAGGCCCCAGCTCACAACACAGTCCTCCTCACAGAGACAGTCAGGATCCTTGTAGGTCTCAACTGTGCACACGTTACATAGAGAGACAGAGAGCAGAGAAAGGGACCACGTTAGCTGTCTTATTAAAGTGAGAGAGAGACACACCAACCGGATCCAAATCAGAAGAATACAGTCCTGCTCACAGAGACAGTATATGAACATTCTGTAACACAAAGACACTGTTTGACAATATTTTACTATTTAACTTCTAGTTGGAACCGGTATAATATTCCTTAATGTGGGAGTATGTTCTTCTTTTTGCAAACACACATATGTAATGTGTTCAAGCATAAAAAAGTTGATCATAGCACACATTCATTTTGATTAATTAGCATGATTCATATACAGACATGCAAGATTTAAGATATTTCTTAAGCTAAATATGTTTTCTCTTACCAAACGAAAGCCTTCTAAGCATACTTCCATATTTGTAGATATTTTTCTGGTAACTCGTTGAGTTATCCTCCACCTTTGTCTCTTCAGTCCCACAGTAGTAGAGTCCCATGTCAGATTCAGTCACGTTCTCTATCAGCAGATCATAAGTGCTGTTAGGCTGGTTCCAGACCAGTTTGAAACGAGGGAAAGGGCTAAAAAAAGTTTTGAAAGTTTTGTAAAAGTTGTCGCTCGAGAACTTCTTCATATGTGTCGACATGACTAGAGGGGGTTGGTTGTCATGAGAGCAGTTCCTAAACCACACGATGTAGACTCCAGTAGGTATCTCACAGTCACAGTAGAGAGTGATGTCGTCTCCTGGTCTGACTCTCAGCTCCGTCTCTGTGGACACAACACCTGCTGCACAAAGAAGATAAATAACAGATTCATTTGAAATAAACAAAAAAATCCATGGCTTACCGTTTCCACTATATTACAGCTTGATTGTACCATTAAGTTGTGAACAACTTCAAAAGGGCATTTCTCATCATTCTAGAGGTTTTCATTTGGAGGCCAGTTGAAAGCTTTTCCTTTCAGTCTCCGTCACCAGCAACATGTTGAATCTGTCTGACCCTGCTTTGATTGTCTGGCGCCAAACCTCACCAACTGGACCAAGACAATAAAAGTTAACTCACCAAGGAGAGCAGTCAGAGCGACACACAGCCATTCCATCTTGATGTGTAACACGACTGTCAAAGTGTCAGGGTCTAAGATGCGGATATCCGCAGTCTCTGGTATATAGGCTTTACCATTAAAGGGCATGCCAGCAGTGATTGGTTAGTTGAGTGGAAAATATTCAGTTGGTGGTCATTTTTTTTTCATACACCCAAATGTTGGTACAGCCGAGAGAGAATCTTACTTTGATGTCAACATTGTCAGGTACAAATACAAACCACACAGTAGGCTAGGTGCATTGTTAGGAGGGTGGAGGTGTGATCATTGAAAAACCTGGTAACACACTGACACACGAGCTTCAACACACAAAAACACAAAAACTAAAATGTTCCCCTCATAACCGACTAACACAAACGACCTCAGACACACAAACAAACACTTTTCAGTCTCAAGACCAAAGCTACCACAATTTGGGTTGAAGTCTTGTGACGTGTACAGCCATCTCTGTTATACAGGAAGGGGCTAGATGATGGAGAACGTCACAAACCACAACAGTTTCCATCATCAGTAGGCTCACTTCATTGCGATGGGGGTAAAGGTCTTATGCTTCAAAAACATGCTCACAGACAGAGGCAACCAGCTCACAAACACACACACACACACACAAATACACACACACACACACACACACACACACACACACACACAAACACACGCATTCCAACACACACACACACAGACACACACACTCAAACAACCACGCATACTGTACATACACACACAGCCCAACAGCCCCTACCCTTCACCCACACACGTACTCACACACACATATTTTTATATAACAATTTATAGTCATGCCAATAGGCAGGTCCATGATGAATGATTCCTTCTAAAAGTGTAGGACCGATGCTAATAGCCGGTAGAGACTCCAATGAAGAACTGCAAATCCCATGGTGCATCAGTTTGAAGCTTTGCTTCATCCATTGAAAGTATTAAGTCTTACTGTCTGTATGCTAACACTTCTACTTTGATTCAAGCACAAAAATTATATTCCTCATTTACATTGATGTTCTTGTGGTTAATCATTGAATGTTTGGTCGGATCCATTTTGTATGTGTGTTCTTCAGTTGGCAGTCACGTGGTGTGTACAGCCATCTCTGTTATACAGGAAGAGGCTAGATGATGGAGGATGTCAGTCTACAGAGACCACAAGAGTTTCTCTCCTCCAGTGACATCATCATGTCCCACTCAGCCTCACCAGACACTCTCACATGTCTCCTGCTGGTTCAGCCACTGTGACTGTGAATAATGTATTATGAAAAAATAGAATATTAATCCTACATCTATTTACACCAGAGAAACATTGATCTCCAACATAGAAATAGTTACTGATAGTTTGGATAATGATACCCTCTGGCTGGACTGAAATGAAGAAAGGTGCATTTGGCATAATGCCAAGGTGAGAGAGGAGGTCAAATACAATCCTACGTAGTATAATTACATATCTTCACAGTTTAATATTATTGTGTAATTTATTATTTAGACACTTGGACTCAGTAGGTTATCAAACACAAGAGGCAAAACAACATGGAGGCACTAGCTGCATTGTATTCACCAAGAAATACACTATCACAGACAAAGCAGATCTCACAATGCTTGGACAGGAGTTTCAACAGAAACCTCCATTTTATGATTTTATTGATAAGTGATAAAGCAGAGTAAAGTGTAAAATTAAGCATTATGTTTTGAACCTTTCTATGACATCATGGCCCTCACACCCTGCTAGTATTGATGGCTGAATAGGTACAGGTACTGAAGTCAGAGTCCTGGGTTCTCTTCTTCTTCTTTGGTCTATTCGGATTCTGACGGATTTCCAACGCAGCGTAACACACACCATCTTTATCCTGAGAGTGTACAGAGAGAGATTTAAAAATGTTATAGTAAGGCTCTACCATACATACAGCATGATACCAATGGTATGAGAATAGCATTGCTACACTCTTGTACAATAAATCTAGATGATGTAAGGACAGAACCTATGAACTTACCCGTTCCTTAAACTCTCTGTCGTGGGTGTCAGTTCTGTTCTGCTGGCCAACCTGAGATTCCTTCAGAGCTTTAAACAAAATGTTAGCAACATGACAGAACACAACATTGCAAAAGAAAACCAATGTGATATTGATATATGTTGATATTTAATAATTAAGCCTAGTATACACTAGGCTACTATTCTATATCATATTTATTAAAGAAGTGTAAATATTTAATAAGAATAAAAAGTGAAAGTGTGAGTATGGAAGGTCAGTTCAAATACCGTTTGGCCTCCTGTAGTAGCAGTAGACCAAGATGGAGGAGAGGAGGGAGGAGAGGAGAACACAGCCGGGACACAGAGTGAAGAGCAGCATCCAACATGGACCACAGTCTGGATCATCACAACCAGGGACTTCAGAGGAACTGGAATCTAGATGATTGACATTGGATAACACAAAAAAAAAACAAAATAGACAAAAGAATGAACAGTTAACTCATCAAGATTAGTTTAGTCAGATAAACCCCTGCCCCCCTCTAGGAATCTACAATGTTTACCAAGTCAAGAAAAACATTTTTTTACAACTCTTACCAAACCTGAGTGTGATGTTTTTCCCGTAGAATCGAATCACATTAGTTCCATTGGGTTGACATGTTGAAAATCGTCCCCCGAGTCTCTGGTCACAATCAGTCTCACAGTAGTATAAACCCAGCTCAGATTCAGTAACATTTACAATCACCAGATCATGAGAAGGAATATCAGGTTTATAGAGGAAATTATAGTGTGGATCTGACTTAGAAAACACATCTGGAGTTGAAAGAGTGAAATAGCTTCCATTGCCTACTAAACGTTTAATATGCCACACAGTTTTCAGATCATGCTTGGCATCACAGGGAAGGATGGCGTTGTCTCCTGGTCTGACTGTCATCACCGTCGCCGTGGACACAACACCTGCTGCACCAGAAAAAGACACAGATGATATTCTGCTAGAGGATTCAAATTTTTTTAAGGCAAAATGTAGAATTTACTAACCTTTCATGCAAATAGATCGTTTTTAATTCGTATATCAGGCAATATGGTGGATACAACTGTTTATTTTTTAAGTTTGGTCTTAGATTTTAGGTCAGCTACTTCTCTCAATAAACCAGCTTGACCAACACATGAACGTATAAAAGGTAACTCACCAAGGAGAGCAGTCAGGGCGACACACAGCCATTCCATCTTGATGTCTAACACGATTGTCAAAGTGTCAGGGTCTTATATGCGGATATCCGCAGTCTCTGGTATATAGGCTTTACCATTAAAGGGCATGCCAGCAGTGATTGGTTAGTTGAGTGGAAAATATTCAGTTGGTGGTCCTTTTTTTATAACCCCAAATGTTGGTACAGCCGAGAGAGTATCTTACTTTGATGTCAACATTGTCAGGTACAAATATGAAACCACACAGTACGCTAGGTGCATTGTTAGGAGGGTGGAGGTGTGATCATTTAAAAACCTGGTAACAGACGGACACTGACAAGCTTAAAACACAAAAACACAAAGACTAATATGTTCACCCCATAAGCCACTTCAACAAATGCTCTCGTAAACACAAATAAACAAACAATTTTCAGTCTCAATACCAAAGCTACCAACATTTACAATAATGTTCAAAGACAGGCCCAGTGGATTCCCCCTCACCTATTCTGATAGCAGCTTCTGTGTGCTCACATTGTGATTTTGAAAAGAAGCACAAACAGCTTTATGTACATATTTAAAACATTGATGTTTGTCTTTATTGAATATTTGTTTGATTAGATACACACGGGTGTGTGTGTGTTTATGTGCGTGGGTTTGCACCCTTTTGTTTGAAGTCATGTGATGTGTACAGCCATCTCTGTCATACAGGAAGGGGCTAGATGATGGAGGATGTCAGGTCTGAAACCACAACAGTTTCCATCATCAGTAGGCTCGCCTCATTGCTATGGGGGTAAAGGTGTTATGCTTTAAAAACATGCCCCCCCCCCCCCCCCCCCCCCCGCACACACACACACACGCACGCACGCACGCACGCACGCACGCACGCACGCACGCACGCACGCACGCACACACACACACACACACACACACACACACACACAGAGCCAAACAACCCCTACCCCTTCACCCACACACGTACCCACAAACACATATTTTTATATTACAATTTATAGTCATGCCAAAAGCTAGGCCCATGATTATTGATTCCTTCTAAAAGTGTAGGACCGATGCTAATAGCCGGTGCAGACTACAATGAAGAACTACAAACCCCATGGTGCCTCAAATTAAAGCTTTGTTGCATCCAATGAAAGTAGTAAGTCTAACTGTCTGTATGCTAACACTTGTACTTTGATTTAAGCCCAAAAATTATCTTCCTCATTTACACTGATGTACTTGTGGTTAATCAATGAATATTTGGTCGGATCCATTTTGTATGTGTGTTCTTCAGTTGGCAGGCACGTGGTGTGTACAGCCATCTCTGTTATACAGGAAGGGGCTAGATGATGGAGGATGTCAGTCTACAGAAACCACAAGAGTTTCTCTCCTCCAGTGACATAATCATGTCTCACTCAGCCTCACCAGACACTCTCACATGTCTACTGCTGGTTCAGCCACTGTGACTGTGAACAATGTATTATTAAAGTGAATCAGTCAGAGGTTTTTGGCAGAGACTAGCATAACTTACAGGAGGTTAGTTTAGGAATAACCTTTCTCTTGTAATTTGTCCCTCCATGTCAGCGTGAGGATGGGCTCTGTGGCTCTGGATCTCCTTCAGCTCTCTCTGCAACAGCCCTTGTCTCCACCATAGCTCTATCGCCCTCTACTGGATTGATTACTGCACGACACTCACAATACTATTAATACCTGGTTATTTCTGCTTCAGTGTTTAGAATGGGGTTGAGCTGTGCTGACTTTGATAAGTTAAAACATGCTCCAATCTGCTGGGATTTTGCCTCACCTCTCACTGTCACTTTGTATTCACATGCTAAATACATTTAGTGCGACCCATTGTCTCTGAAACAGGGAAATATGAAGATTACTTTAAATATGGTTAAAATAGATAAAGCAGATGAAAAAGACACCATGGTAATTTATTTTAAGAATATAAGATGAAACAACAGGTAAAAAAAAGAAATACAATAATACAAAAAGGCCACTTAATAGAACTAAAAGGGAGAAAATATTTAATGCAATAGGCTGTTTTATATGAAAATGATCAGCATCTCTAGTAAGAGTATGAATGTAAAATGAGCCTCATAGAAACACAGAGCCTGATCACTGTAGAACCATGGAGAATGACTGTTCTCTTCTTCTCTGCTTCCTGACTTTCTACTTCCTCTTATGACTACCTGGGTTTAAAGAAGCAAAGAAAAAAGTGAACAATGTCTCACGTTTAAACGTTTATTCATTTAAATGTTCCTGGTTTTGATGTTGTGACCCACCTCGTATGGTACCGATCCAGTAGGCACAGGGCAGGAGGACCACAGTCATAGTTCTGGGTAGAACCAACAGGACCCAGCTCAGAACACAGTCTTTGAAAAGATCGCTCTGATCTGATTCAAACTCACAATAACATCAAATAAGGATTTTCAATTTAGAATCCCCTTTATTAGTACGGTCCCTCCTGTAGTGTCAGTAGACAAAGATGAAGGGGAGGAAAACACAGCCAGAACACAGAGACTGAACAGCAGAAACTAACACATACCACAGTCTGGATCAGGACCCAGGGGTTCTGTGGAACGGGGAGCTAGAGAATGAAGATTGTAGAACATAATAAGATTAAAGTGAGTCAATAAATACATATTTAAAGATTGGCTGAGTCTAGCGATGTCCCCTCTCCAAGTCTACAATGTAAACCTGGTGAAAATAAAAAATCTAATAAAACATACCCAAAATAGAGTGATGTTTGTCATTTATAATTTGCATTGGATATCTCACTGAGATTGGAGAACTCATAAAGATGACACAGAAGTTTGAGAAGTTAACTCATCAAGATCAGTTTAGTTGGGCAAACCCCTGGTCCCTTTCTTTATAAATATAAAATGTTTACCTAGTCAAGAGAAAATATTTTTTAACAAAGCTTACCAAACTTGAGCGTGATGTGTTTCCCGTAGAGTCGAATCACATTAGTTCCTTTGGTTTGACATGTTGAAAACCTTCCCCCGAGTCTCTGGTCACAAAATTCAGTCTCACAGTAGTATAAACCCAGGTCAGATTCAGTAACATTCATAATCACCAGATCATAAGAAAGAATATCATGTCTATATAGGAAAATATAGTGTGGATCTGACTTAGAAAACACATCTGGAGTTGAAAGAATGAAATAGCTTCCAATGCCTCCTAAACGTTTAATATGCCACACAGTTCTACGATCATGTTTGGCATCACAGGGAAGGATGGCGTTGTCTCCTGGTCTGACTGTCATCACCGTCGCCGTGGACACAACACCTGCTGCACCACAAAAACACACAGATGATATTTTGCTAGAGGATTCCACTTTCTTTCAGGCAAAATGTAGAATATACTAACCTTTAATGACTTACAAATACAAAGATTTAAATTCATGCATTGGCAATATGGTTGATACAACGGTTTATTTATGAGGTTTGGTCTTAGATCTTAGATCAGCGAAAACTCTCAATAAACCATCTTCAAAAACATATGAACGTATAAAAGTTAACTCACCAAGGAGAGCAGTTAGAGCGACACACAGCCATTCCATCTTGATGTCTAACACGACTGTCAAAGTGTGAGGGTCTTTGATGCGGATATCCGCAGTCTCTAGTAGATAGGCTTTACCATTAAAGGGCATGTCAGAAATGATTGGTTAGTAGAGTGGAAAATATTCAGTTGGTGGTCCTTTTTTTATAAACCAAACTCAAGCTACAGCCGTGAGAGAATCTTACTTTGATATCAACATTGTCAGTTAGAAATGATAAACCACACAGTAGGCTATTGTTAGGAGGTTATAGGTCACCAAACGATACTCACCAATTTTCACACACGAACACACAGACCAACACCCCCACCAAGTAACCTACACACATTCTCTCTCTCTCTCTCTCTCTCTCTCTCTCTCTCTCTCTCTCTCTCTCTCTCTCTCTCTCTCTCTCTCTCTCTCTCTCTCTCTCTCTCTCTCTCTCTCTCTCTCTCTCTCTCTCTCTCTCTCTCTCTCTCTCTCTGCATATCACGCACCACACATATACACACGCATGCAAACACACACACACACGTACACACGCGCGCACTCACGCACACACGCATGCACGCACACACACACACACACACACACACACACACGTGCGGGCACACACACACACACGCACACACACACACACAGACGCACACACACACACACAGACAAATGACCAAATGTATTCCTCCTAACCTATGCTCATAGCAGCTATTGAGACTGCTATCAGTAACTACAAAACCCATCATTTATGAGTTGAGGCCGTGGTGCATCCTTTGAAATCAGTTAGTGTAAATATTCGTCTGTCAACGTAGGTAATCATTATTTGTTTGTTTAAATACCTCTCAATGTTTATGTACATGTGTAAACATGCGTGTGTGTGTGTTCATTCTTCAGCTTGCAGTCATGTGATATGTACAGCGGTCTCTGCGATACAGGAAGAGGCTAGATGATGGAGGATGTCAGTCTACAGAAACCACAAGAGTTTCTCTCCTCCAGTGACATCATCATGTCTCACTCAGCCTCACCAGACACTCTCACATGTCTACTGCTGGTTCAGCCACTGTGACTATGAATAACAGATTACAATAAGTATGAGGTTTGTGGCACAGACTAGCATAACATAGAGGAGGTTAGTTTGGGAATAACCTTTCTCTTGTAATTTGTCCCTCCATGTCAGCGTGAGGATGGGCTCTGTGGCTCTGGATCTCCTTCAGCTCTCTGCAACAGCCTTTGTCTCCACCATAGCTCTCGCCCGTCATCCTCCCTACTGAGACAAACAGACACCCTTATATAGCCTTCCTCTGACTAATCACTGGAACTCACCTGTTGCCACCTGGTGATCCATCAGAGGAATGCCTCATCACCACCACAGTCCTGTAGCGCCCTCTACTGGAGTAATGACTGCACAACACTCACAATACTATTAATACCTGGTTTGTTCTGCTGCTGTGTTGAGAATGGGGTTGAGCTGTGCTGACTTTGATAAGTTAAAACATGCTCCAGTCAAACTGCTGGGATTTCACCTCACCTCTCACTGACACACTTTGTATTCAAATGTTACAAATTTTTAGTGTCATCCTTTGTCTTTCAATCGGGGAAATATGAAGATTACTTTAAATATGTTTAAGATAGATAAAGCAGATGAAACAGAAAGCATGGTAATTTATTTTAAGAATACAAAATGAAACAAACGTTACAAAAAATCAATCCAATCATGTTAAAGGCCACTTATTCAAACTAAAAAGAGCTCAAGAGAAATTATGAAAGTAATACGCCGTTTTTCATTAGAAATGATCACCATCTCTAGTCAGAGTATGAATGTAAAATGAGCCTCATAGAAACACAGAGCCTGATCACTTTAGAACCATGGAGCATGACTGTTCTCTTCTTCTCTGCTTCTGGACTTTCTACTTCCTCTTATGACTACCTGGGTTTAAAGAAGCAAAGAAAAAAGTCAACAATGTCTTACGTTTAAACGTTTATTCATTTAAATGTTCCTGGTTTTGATGTTGTGACCCACCTCGTATGGTACCAATCCAGTAGGCACAGGGCAGGAGGACCACAGTCATAGTTCTGGGTAGAACCAACAGGCCCCAGCTCAGAACACAGTCTTTGACGAGATCTCTCTGATCTGATTCAAACTCACAATAACATCAAATAAGGATTTACAATTTAGAATCCCCTTTATTAATACGATCCCTCCTGTAGTGTCAGTAGACCAAGATGAAGGGGAGGAGAACACAGCCAGAACACAGAGACTGAACAGCAGAAACTAACACATACCACAGTCTGGATCAGGACCCAGGGGTTCTGTGGAACCGGGATATAGAGAATGAAGATTGAAGAATTTAAGATTAAAGTAAGTCAATAAATACATATTTAAAGATTGGTCTAGTCTAGCAATGTCCCCTCTCCAAGTCTACAATGTATATACCTAGTAAAATAAAGAATTGAAAATATAAAAAAAAATCAAACATACTACAGCCATCTCTGTGACACAGGAAGGAGCTAGATGATGGAGGATGTCAGTCTACAGAAACCACAAGAGTTTCTCTCCTCCAGTGACATAATCATGTCTCATGGAATCGGGATATAGAGAATGAAGATTGTAGAATTTAAGATTAAAGTAAGTCCATAAATACATATTTAAAGATTGGTCTAGTCTAGCAATGTCCCCTCTCCAAGTCTACAATGTATATACCTAGTAAATAAATAAATGAAAAAATAATAAAAAATCAAACATGCTAAACGTAAGTGATGTTTTTCATTAATAACTCACATTGTAAATCCCATTGTGATTGAGGAACTCATAAAAAGAAAACAAAAGAATGAAAAGTTACCTCATGAAGATTAGTTTAGTCAGATAAACCCCTGCCCCCCTCTAGGAATCTAGAATGTTTACCAAGTCAAGAGAAAATATTATTTACAACTCTTACCAAACCTGAGTGTGATGTTTTTCCCGTAGAATCGAATCACATTAGTTCCATAGGGTTGACATGTTGAAAATCGTCCCCCGAGTCTCTGGTCACAAACTTCAGTCTCACAGTAGTATAAACCCAGGTCTGATTCAGTAACATTTATAATCACCAGATCATGAGAAGGAATATCATGTTTATAGAGGAAATTATAGTGTGGATCTGACTTAGAAAACACATCTGGAGTTGAAAGAGTGAAATAGCTTCCATTGCCTCCTAAACGTTTAATATGCCACACAGTTTTACGATCATGTTTGGCATCACAGGGAAGGATGGCGTTGTCTCCTGGTCTGACTGTCATCACCGTCGCCGTGGACACAACACCTGCTGCATCAGATAAACACACAGATGATATTTTGCTACAGCATTCCAATTTTTTTTAGGCAAAATGTAGAATTTACTAACCTTTCATGCAAACAGATCGTTTTTAATTCGTATATATTGGGCAATATGGTGGAAACAACTGTTTATTTTTTAGGTTTGGTCTTAGATTTTAGGTCAGCTACTTCTCTCAATAAACCAGCTTGACCAACACATGAACGTATAAAAGTTAACTCACCAAGGAGAGCAGTCAGAGCGACACACAGCCATTCCATCTTGATGTCTAACACGACTGTCAAAGTGTCAGGGTCTAAGATGCGGATAACCGCAGTCTCTGGTATATAGGCTTTACCATTAAAGGGCATGCCAGCAGTGATTGGTTAGTTGAGTAGAAAATATTCAGTTGGTGGTCATTTTTTTTCATCCACCCAAATGGTAGTACAGCCGAGAGAGAATCTTACTTTGATGTCAACATTGTCAGGTACAAATCCAAACCAAACAGTAGGCTAGATGCATTGTTAGGAGGGTGGAGGTGTGATCATTTAAAAACCTGGTAACAGACGGACACTAACAAGCTTCAACACCCAAAAAAACATAGATGAATATGTTCACCCCATAAGCCACTTCAACAAATGCTCTCACACACACAAACAAACAAACACTTTTCAGTCTCAATAGCAAAGCTACCACAATTTACAATAATGTTCAAAGACAGGCCCAGTGGATTCCCCCTCACCTATTCTGATAGCAGCTTCTGTGTGCTCACATTTTGATTTTGAAATGAAGCACAAACAGCTTCATGTACATATTTAAAACATTGATGTTTTGTCTTTAATGAATATTTGTTTGATTAGATACACATGGGTGTGTGTGTGTGTTTACGTGCGTGAGTTTGCACTCTTTTGTTTGAAGTCATGTGATGTGTACAGCCATCTCTGTCATACAGGAAGGGGCTAGATGATGGAGGATGTCAGGTCTGAAACCACAACAGTTTCCATCATCAGTAGGCAGTAGTATTGCTATGGGGGTAAAGGTGTTATGCTTTAAAAACATGCTCCCCCACCCCCGCACACACACACACACACACACACACACACAGACACAAACACACACACACACACACACACACACACACACACACACACAAACACACACACACACACACACAGAATCGGACACACACAGTCGCACAGACACAAACACACACAGTCACACACACACAAACAGCAAAACAGCCATACCCCTTAACCCCCCCCACACAAATCCACACACACACACACATACACACACACAAAGTCACACACACATATTCACACACACACACACACACACACACATACACACACACACACACACACACACACACACACACACGCACACACACACACACACACACAGCCCAACAACCCCTACCCCTTCACCCACACACGTACCCACATACACATATTTTTACATAACAATTTATAGTGATGTCAAAAGGCAGGCCCATGATTATTGATTCGTTCTAAAAGTGTAGGACCGATGCTAATAGCCGGTGCAGACAACAATGAAGAACTACAAACCCCATCGTGCCTCAAATTAAAGCTTTGTTGCATCCTATGAAAGTCTAACTGTCTGTATGCTAACATTTGTACTTTGATTTAAGCCCAAAAATGATCTTCCTCATTTACATTGATGTACTCTTGGTTAATCAATGAATGTTTGGTCGGATCCATTTTGTATGTGTGTTCTTCAGTTGGCAGGCACCTGGTGTGTACAGCCATCTCTGTGATACAGGAAGGGTCTAGATGATGGAGGATGTCAGTCTACAGAAACCACAAGAGTTTCTCTCTTCCAGTGACATCATCATGTCTCACTCAGCCTCACCAGACACTCTCACATGTCTACTGCTGGTTCAGCCACTGTGACTATGAATAACAGATTATCAAAAACAATAATTATGAGATTTGTGGCACAGACTAGCATAACAGAGAGGAGGTTAGTTTGGGAATAACCCTTCTCTTATAATTTGTCCCTCCATGTCAGCGTGAGGATGGGCTCTGTGGCTCTGGATCTCCTTCAGCTCTCTCTGCAACAGCCTTTGTCTCCACCATAGCTCTCGCCCGTCATCCTCCCTACTGAGACAAACAGACACCCTTATATAGCCTTCCTCTGACTAATGACTGGAACTCACCTGTTGGAACCTGGTTATCCATCAGAGGAATGCCTCATCACCACCACAGTCCTGTAGCGCCCTCTACTGGAGGAATGACCGCACAACACTCACAATACTATTTATACCTGGTTTGTTCTGCTTCTGTGTTGAGAATGGGGTTGAGCTGCGCTGACTTTGGTAAGTTAAAACATGCTCCAGTCAAACTGCTGGGATTTTTCCTCACCTCTAACCGACACATTTTATATTCACATGCTACATACTTTTAGTGTCACCCTCTGTCTTTTAAACGGGGACATATGAAGATGACTTTAAATATGTTTAAGATAGATAAAGCAGATGAAAAAGATTGCATGGGAATTTATTTCAAGAATACAATGTGAAACAAACGGTACCAAAAAATCAATACAATCATGTCAAAGGCAACTTACTAAAACGAAAAAGAGATAAAGAGAAATTATGAAAGTAATACGCAGTTTTGCATAATAAATACTCAGCATATCTGGTCAGAGTATGAATTTAAAATGAGCCTCAGAAACATAGAGCCTGATCACTGTAGAACCATGGAGAATGACTGTTCTCTTCTTCTCTGCTTCTGGACTTCCTGCTTCCTCTCATGACTACCTGGGTTTGAAGAAGCAAAGAAAAAAGTCAACAATGTCTTACGTTTAAACGTTTATTCATTTAAATGTTCCTGGTTTTGATGTTGTGACCCACCTCGTATGGTACCGATCCAGTAGGCACAGGGCAGGAGGACCACAGTCATAGTTCTGGGTAGAACCAACAGGCCCCAGCTCACAACACAGTCCTCCTCACAGAGACAGTCAGGATCCTTGTAGGTCTCAACTGTGCACACGTTACATAGAGAGACAGAGAGCAGAGAAAGGGACCACGTTAGCTGTCTTATTAAAGAGAGAGAGAGAAACACCAACCGGATCCAAATCAGAAGAATACAATCCTGCTCACAGAGACAATATATGAACAGTCTGTAACACAAAGACACTGTTTGGTAATATTTTACTATTTAACTTCTAGTTGGAACCGGTATAATATTCCTTAATGTCGGAGTATGTTCTTCTTTTTGCAAATACACATATGTAATGTGTTCAAGCATAAAAAAGTTGATCATAGCACACATTCATTTTGATTAATTAGCATGATTCATATACAGACATGCAAGATTTAAGATATTTCTTCCAGTCCATAGTTCCAGACCAGTTTGAAACGAGGGAACGGGCTTGAATTAAATTCTAATGCATTGCCAGGAATTCTTCTTTGCATATCCTCAGGACCCCGAATTCACATGACCAGAGCAGGCTCGTTGCCATGAGAGCAGTTCCTAAACCACACGATGTAGACTCCAGTAGATATCTCACAGTCACAGTAGAGAGTGATGTCGTCTCCTGGTCTGACTCTCAGCTTCGTCTCTGTGGACACAACACCTGCTGCACAAAGAAGAAAAGGAACTGATGCATCATGTATGTTAATTATATAATCTTTATTACATTTCAATAAATGACTTATTCATCGCAAAAGGAATCATTTTGAACAAAGTTTAACAATAAACCTCATTTGCAATGGGGCTTGAATAATTTTTATTGCAAATGTATATATATAAATAAATATATATATATATATATATATATATATATATATATATATATATATACTGTATATATATATTTATATTTACACTGTATATATAGAGAATAAATATATTAGCTCGATAATCGATTTCCATAAAACCCTTTCCTACAAGAAAATTCGCCCTAGGTCCCTTTCCAAGTCATGGTTTTCTTAATGCTCAGTCTATGGTCCTCTATAATCTCCTTTATTCAGTCATCAGATCGCAGCACTTTAGACCCAAATATAATTTTTAGGTTTAGAAGTAAAGTAGGTTAAGGCCCGCTTTGTCCTTGGTCTCCTTCCTGGATGTTTTGTTGAATTAAAATGAAAACATCTCTGGAAGGCTCCGCGCATGTTGAACACAGTGCAATATGCATTCATACATATAATAAACAACGTGTTTGTATAGTCCATCGTTTCCCCCTGCTATATTCCTTCTTGCTATATCAATATAGAACTACAAGCAACCTCATAAGACATTCACCCTAAAGTGACGTTCACCATTCTTATAAATGTATTCTTTTCCTGCTGAAACCTTTTCATCTTTAGTCTCCGTCACCGGCCAGTCAGTTGGTATGTCTGACCCTGATTTTTAAT
The DNA here is from genome assembly GCA_017639675.1 of Aplochiton taeniatus. Classification (NCBI taxonomy): domain Eukaryota; kingdom Metazoa; phylum Chordata; class Actinopteri; order Galaxiiformes; family Galaxiidae; genus Aplochiton; species Aplochiton taeniatus. The sequence goes on from CM030176.1 coordinate 3,787,520, forward strand.
CTCAATCAAAGTTCACCAACGGGTATAAAAGTTAACTCACCAAGGACCGCAGTCAGAGCGACACACAGCCATTCCATCTTGATCGCTTGGTCTAACACGACTGTCAAAGTGTCAGGGTCTCAGGGTGTTCTAGCAGCGATTGGTCAGTTGAGTGGAAAGTGTTCAGTTGGTGTTTTTTGTTTTTTTTTACCAACCAAAGTGGTGGGACGTTTGAGAGAGCGTGCAACTTTGATCTCAGCATTTTCAGGTACAACAAAAAAAAACTCAAAGTAGGCTAGCTGCATTGTTGGGAGGGTCCACGTGTAATACTTAGAAACATGTTCACAGACAGATACCCCAAAAACGCTGACACACAAACACACAGACCAACACCCCAACCCATTAACCCATAAACACACACACACACAAACACACACACATACACTGAAGCACGCCCCCCCCCCCCCCCCCCCCCCCCCCCCCAGCAAACCAGCCTCCTTAACCCCAAAAGCTCACATAATTTACAATTGACCCGTGGTGTGTATAGGCCTTTGCATGATACAGGAAGAAGCTAGATGATGGAGGATGTCAGTCTACAGAAACCACAAGAGTTTCTCTCCTCCAGTGACATCATCATGTCTCACTCAGCCTCACCAGACACTCTCACATGTCTACTGCTGGTTCAGCCACTGTGACTGTGAACAATATATTATTAAAGTGAATAAGTCAGAGGTTTGTGGCAGAGACTAGCATAACTTAGAGGAGGTTAGTTTGGGAATAACCCTTCTCTTATAATTTGTCCCTTATATGGCCTTCCTCTGACTAATCACTGGAACTCACCTGTTGGAACCTGGTGATCCATCAGAGGAATGCCTCATCACCACCATGGTCCTCTATCGCCCTCTATTGGACGGATGACTGCACAACACCCAAAATAATATTAATACCTGGTTATTTCTGCTTCAGTGTTGAGAATGGGGTTGAGCTGTGCTGACTTTGATAAGTTGAAACATGCTCCAGTCAAACGTCTGGGATTTTGCCTCACCTCTCACTGATACACTTTATATCCACATGCTACATACTTTTAATGCGACCCATTGTGTTTAAAAAAATGAAATATAAAACGTGGTCATTTATTGTAAGAATACAGAATCAAGCAAACGGTACAAAGAAAGTGTAATAAATCATTTTAAAATAAGAACAAAGAGAAAACATCGAAATAATTAGCTGTTTTGCTTTAAAACGATCATCATCTCTAGTCAGAGTATGAATGTAAAATGAGCCTCATAGACACACAGAGCCTGATCACTATAGAACCATGGAGAATGACTGTTCTCTTCTTCTCTGCTTCTGGACTTTCTACTTCCTCTTACGACTACCTGGGTTTAAAGAAGCAAAGAAAAACGTCAACAATGTCTCACGTTTAAACGTTTATTGATTTAAAAATTCCTGGATATGATGTTGTGACCCACCTCGTATGGTATCGATCCAGTAGGCCCAGGGCAGGAGGACCACAGTCATACTTCTGGGTAGAACCAACAGGACCCAGCTCAGAACACAGTCTTTGACGAGATCTCTCTGATCTGATTCAAACTCACAATAACATCAAATAAGTATTTACAATTTAGAATCCCCTTTATTAATATGATCCCTCCTGTAGTGTCAGTAGACCAAGATGAAGGGGAGGAGAACACAGCCAGAACACAGAGACTGAACAGCAGAAACTAACACATACCACAGTCTGGATCAGGATCCAGGGGTCCTGTGGAACCAGGATATAGAGAATGAAGATTGTAAAATGTAAGATTAAAGTCAATAAATACATATTTAAAGATTGGTCTAATCTAGCAATGTCCCCTCTCCAAGTCTACAATGTATATACCTAGTAACATACATAAATGAAAAAATAATAAAAAATCAAACATATTAAACATAATTGATGTTTTTCATTAATAACTCACATTGTAAATCCCACTGTGATTGAGGAACTCATAAAAAGAAAACAAAAGAATGAAAAGTTACCTCATGAAGATTAGTTTACTCAGATAAACCCCTGCCCCCTTTTCTCTATAAATATACAATGTATACCTAGTCAAGAGAAAATATTTTTTGCAACTCTTACCAAACTTGAGCGTGATGTTTTTCCCGTAGAGTCGAATCACATTACTTCCTTTGGATTGACATTTTGAAAACCCTCCCCCAAGTCTCTGGTCACAAACTTTAGTCTCACAGTAGTATAAACCCAGGTCGGATTCAGTAACATTCATAATCACTAGATCATGAGAAATATTATCCTGTGAAAATAGGAATCTATAGGTTGGATCTGACATAACGAACACATCTGGAGTTGAAAGAGTGAAATAGCTTCCATTGCCTCCTAAACGTTTAATATGCCAGACAGTTTTACGATCCTGTTTGGCATCACAGGGAAGGATGACGTTGTCTCCTGGTCTGACTGTCATCACCGTCGCCGTGGACACAACACCTGCTGCATCAGAAAAACACACAGATGATATTTTGCTACAGGATTCCAATTTCTTTAAGGCAAAATGTAGAATATACTAACCTTTCATGACTTGCTAATACATCGTTTTTAATTCGTATATCAGGCAATTTGGTGGATACAACTGTTTGTTTTTTAAGTTTGGTCTTAGATTTTAGGTCAGCTACTTCTCTCAATAATCCAGCTTGACATATATCCAGCTTCACATGAACGTATAAAAGTTAACTCACCAAGGAGAGCAGTCAGAGCGACACACAGCCATTCCATCTTGATGTCTAACACGAGTGTCAAAGTGTCGGGGTCTAAGATGCGGATATCCGCAGTCTCTGGTAGATAGGCTTTACCATTAAAGGAAATGCCAGCAGTGATTGGTTAGTTGAGTGGATAATATTCAGTTGGTGGTCATTTTTTTCATAACCCCAAATTATGGTACAGCCGAGAGAGCATCTTACTTTGATGTCAACATTGTCAGGTACAAATATGAAACCACACTGTAGGCTAGGTGCATTGTTAGGAGGGTGGAGGTGTGATCATTTAAAAACCTGGTAACAGACGGACACTCACAAGCTTAAAACACAAAAACACAAAGACTAATATATTCACCGCATAAGCCACTTCAACAAATGCTCTCGTAAACACAAATAAACAAACAATTTTCAGTCTCAATACAATAAGGGCAGCCAATTTCCAGTCAGTTTGGTAAATGGCGAACATAATAAGTGATAAAGTGATAAAGTGATAAAAGTGATAAAAGTGATAAAAGTGCAGGACACAGTGTGTTGCAGAGTCCTGAGTGTTTTTTGTGTGTTTGTGTGTGTGTGTGTGTGTGTGTGTGTGTGTGGGGGGGGGGGGGGGGCAGATGGGGATTTCAGCTTCCTGTCAGTCTGGAGGATCTGGCTGGGGGGAGGGATGGGAGGGAATTCAGTTCCCTGACAGCTTGATGTATGAAGCTGTTTCTGAGTCTGGCAGTGCGGCAACGGAGGCTTCTGTATCTTCTTCCAGAGGTCAGGAGGCTGAACAGACTGTGTGCTGGGTGGCTGGTGTCGTTCACAATTGAGGTGGCTTTTCGGGTGAGGCGGGTGATGTATGTGTCTTGCAGGGAGGGGAGTGGGGCAGACCGATTCTGTGGGGCACCAATGATCCTTCCAGCTGTGTTCACAATGCGTTGCAGCGCTTTCCTGCTGTGTGCAGTGCAGCTACCTCCCCACACAGTGATGCAGCTGGACAGGATGCTTTCAATGGTGCCCCGGTAGAAAGTGTTCAGAATCGGTCTGGTGACTTTCGCTTTCTTGAGCTTGCGGAGGAAGTAGAGGCGCCGCTGGGCTTTCTTCGCCAGTGCTGCAGAGTTGGTGGCCCAGGAGAGGTCCTCACTGATGTGCACCCCCAGGAATTTGGTGCTGCTCACTCGCTCCAGAGCAGCACCATCGATGGTCAGTGGCGGGTGTTCAGTGTGGCTTTTCCTGAAGTCAACCACAATCTCCTTTGTTTTACTGACATTCAGCAGGAGATTGTTGTCTCTGCACCACGTGGTCAGAAGGTTGACCTCCTTCCTGTAGTGGGTCTCGTTGTTCTTGGTGATGAGACCCACCAGAGTTGTGTCGTCTGCAAACTTCACCATGTGATTGGTGCTGTAGGTTGGTGTGCAGTCGTGAGTCAGCAGGGTGAAGAGCAGGGGACTGAGCACACAACCTTGTGGGGCCCCAGTGCTAAGTTTGATGAGGCTCGAGGTGTTGTTGCCGACTCGTACAGCTTGTGATCTGTCACTGAGGAAGTCCAGTACCCAGTTGCAAAGGGAGGTGTTGCGCCCCAGCTGGTCCAGTTTACAGATAAGTTGTTGTGGGATTATGGTATTGAAAGCTGAACTAAAGTCAATGAAAAGCATTCTCACGTATGAGTCTGCTTTTTCCAGGTGGGTGAGGGCTGGGTGGAGAGCAGAGCAGATTGCATCCTCTGTGGAACATTTTGCTCTGTATGCAAACTGAAAGGGGTTCAGGGTGGGGGGGAGGACGGACTTGATGTGGGACACGACTAGCCTTTCAAAGCACTTCATAATAATGGGGGTCAGTGCCACAGGGCGATAGTCATTGAAGCAGGATGGAGCCGGTTTCTTAGGTACAGGTATGATGGTGGAGGACTTAAAGTGTGATGGAACAGCAGCTTGACTCAGAGAAGTGTTGAAGATATCCGTGAAGATATCCGTAAGCTCCTCTGCGCAGTCCCTCAGTACACGTCCTGGGATGTTGTCTGGGCCTGTTGCTTTGCGGGGGTTGATGGTGGAGAGTGCCCTCTTCACGCTTTCAGCAGACAGGCACAGAGCCTGGTCGTGGGGGGGGGGGGGGGGGGGGGGATTTTCTGTGGGCTTGTGTTGTTTGTTGCTTCAAATCGTGCAAAGAAGCTGTTGAGGTCATTGAGCAGAGAGATGTTGTCGTCGCAGGTCCGTGATGCAGGCTTGTAATCCGTTATGGCCTGGATGCCCTGCCACAGGCTGCGCGTGTCTCTGCTGTCATTAAAGTGGCTGATAATCTTTTTTGAGTAGTCCTGTTTTGCTTTTCTGATACCACGGGACAGGCTGGCTCTTGCTGTTCTCAGGCCAATTCTATCCCCGGCTCTGAAGGCTTTGTCTCTGGCCCTCAGCAGCCGATGGACAGCCCCTGTTAGCCATGGCTTCTTGTTAGCCCAAGTGATGATGTTCTTTGTGTGGGTCACATCATCCGTGCATTTCCGGATGTAGGAGAGAACAGTGTCTGTAAGCTCTTCATTATCTGTGTGATTGTTGTGTGTAGCTGCTTGCTTGAACATGTCCCAGTCTGTTGTCGCAAGACAGTCCTTGAGAGCAGACCTTGATCCTTCCGGCCACACTCGAATCTCTTTCAATACCAAAGCTACCAACATTTACAATAATGTTCAAAGACAGGCCCAGTGGATTCCCCCTCACCTATTCTGATAGCAGCTTCTGTGTGCTCACATTTTGATTTTGATAAGAAGCACAAACAGATTCATTTATATATTTAAAACATTGATGTTTGTCTTTATTGAATATTTGTTTGATTAGATACACATGGGTGTGTGTGTGTGTTTATGTGCGTGGGTTTGCACTCTTTTGTTTGAAGTCATGCGATGTGTACAGCCATCTCTGTCATACAGGAAGGGGCTAGATGATGGAGGATGTCAGTCTACAGAAACCACAAGAGTTTCTCTCCTCCAGTGACATCATCATGTCTCACTCAGCCTCACCAGACACTCTAACATGTCTACTGCTGGTTCAGTCACTGTGACTGTAAACAATATGTTATTAAAGTGAATGAGTCAGAGATTTGTGGCAGAGACAAGAAAAATACACAGGAGGTTAGTTTGGGAATAACCCTTCTCTTTAAATTTGTCCCTCCATGTCAGCGTGAGGATGGGCTCTGTTGCTCTGGATCTCCTTCAGCTCTCTCTGTAACAGCCTTTGTCTCCACCATAGCTCTCGCCCGTAATCCTCCCTACTGAGACAAACAGACACCCTTATATAGCCTTCCTCTGACTAATCACTGGAACTCACCTGTTGGAACCTGGTGCTCCATCTGTGGAATGTCTCATCACCTCCACGGTCCTCTATCGCTCTCTACTGGACGGATGACTGCACAACACCCAAAATAATATTAATACCTGGTTTGTTCTGCTTCAGTGTTGAGAATGGGGTTGAGCTGTGCTGACTTTGATAAGTTAAAACATGCTCCATTGAAACTGCTGGGATTTTGCCTCACCTCTCATTGATACACTTTATATCCACATGCTACATACTTTTAATGCGACCCATTTAAAAAAAAAAAATGAAATATAAAGCGTGGTCATTTATTGTAAGAATACAGAATGAAGAAAACGGTACAAAGAAAGTGTAATAAATCATTTTAAAATAAGAACAAAGAGAAAACATGGAAATAATTAGCTGTTTTGCTTTAAAATGGTCATCGTCTCTAGTCAGAGTATGAATGTAAAATGAGCCTCATAGACACACAGAGCCTGATCACTGTAGAACCATGGAGAATGACTGTTCTCTTCTTCTCTACTTCTGGACTTTCTACTTCCTCTTATGACTACCTGGGTTTAAAGAAGCAAAGAAAAAAAGTCAACAATGTCTTACGTTTAAACATGTATTCATTTAAATGTTCCTGGTTTTGATGTTGTGACCCACCTCGTATGGTACCGATCCAGTAGGCACAGGGCAGGAGGACCACAGTCATAGTTCTGGGTAGAACCAACAGGACCCAACTCAGAACACAGTCTTTGAAAAGATCGCTCTGATCTGATTCAAACTCACAATAACATCAAATAAGGATTTTCAATTTAGAATCCCCTTTATTAGTACGGTCCCTCCTGTAGTGTCAGTAGACCAAGTTGAAGGGGAGGAAAACACAGCCAGAACACAGAGACTGAACAGCAGAAACTAACACATACCACAGTCTGGATAAGGACCCAGGGGCTCTGTGGAACCGGGATATAGAGAATGAAGATTGAAGAAGTTATTCATATAAAAGTAAGTATGTGATGTGTGTAGCCATCTCTGTTTTACAAGAAGTGGCTAGATGATGGAGGACGTCAGTCTACAGAAACCACAAGAGTTTCTCTCCTCCAGTGACATCATGATGTCTCACTCAGCCTCACCAGACACTCTCACATGTCTACTGCTGGTTCAGCCACTGTGACTGTGAACTATATATTACTAAAGTGAATAAGTCAGAGGTTTGTGGCACAGACTAGCACACCCTAGACCATATATTATGAAAAAATGGAATATTAATCCTATATCTATTTACACCAGAGAAACATTGATCTCCAACATAGAAATAGTTACTGATAGTTTGGTTAATGAGACCCTCGGGCTTGACTGAAATGAAGAAAGATTGATTTGGCAGCATGCCAAGGCGAGAGAGGAGGTCAAATACAATCCTAAGTAGTACAATCACATATCTTCACAGTTTAATATTATTGTCTAATTTATTATTTAGACTCTTAAACTGAGTAGGTGATCAAACACAAGAGGCAAAGCAACATGGAGGCACCAGCTGCACTGTGTTCAACAAGAGATACACTATCACAGACAAAGCAGATCTCACAATGCTTGGACGGGTGTTTCAACAGAAACCTCCATTTTATGATTTTATTGATGAGTGATATGACAGAGTAAAGTGTAAAAGTAAGCGTTATTTTTTTAACCTGGCTATGACATCAGGGCCTCACACCCTGCTAGTATTGATGGCTGAATAGGTACAGGTACTGAAGTCAGAGTCCTGGGTCCTTTTCTTCTTCTTTGGTCTATTCGGATTCTGACGGATTTCCAACGCTGCGTAACACACACCATCTTCATCCTAGGATTGTACAGAAAGAGATTTAAAAAATACCAATAATGTTATATTTCTGGTGTGAGGATAGCGTTGCCACACTCTTGTACAATAGATCTAGATGATGTAAGGACAGAACCTATGAACTTACCCGTTCCTTAAACTCTCTGTCGTGGGTGTCAGTTCTGTTCTGCTGGCCAACCTGAGATTCCTTCAGAGCTTACAAAAAGAATATAGTTATATTGTATAAAAAAAGTCTTAAAAAAAATGCAGTATATAATATTCAGATTTTCTGGTCAACCTCGTATATAAAAAAACAGTAAATGTTTGATCGGATAAAAAAATGTGAGTTTGGAGGTAAGTTAAGTTAAAATACCACTTGGCCTCCTGTAGTAGCAGTAGACCAAGATGGAGGAGAGGAGGGAGGAGAGGAGAACACAGCCGGGACACAGAGTGAAGAGCAGAATCCAACATGGACCACAGTCTGGATCATCACAACCAGGGAGTTCAGAGGAACTGGAACCTAATAATTCACATTGGAATACTCTCTGACATTGGGAAATTCATAAAAATAAGATAAAATAATGAAAAGTTAACTTATCAAGATTAGATTAGTAAAAATTAAAACTAACTCTTTTTCTCTGTAAATTTACAATGTTAATCTGTTAAGAAAAAATTCTTTCCACAACACTTACCAAACGTAAGTGTGATAGTTTTCCCGTATTGTTGGGTCATAACAATTCCATGAAGCTGACATTTTGAAACCCTTCCCCCGGGACTCTGGTCACAAACTTCAGTCTCACAGTAATATGAACCCATGTCAGATTCAGTAACATTCTTAATCAGTAGATCATAAGAAAGAATATCTTGTCTATACAGGAAAATATAGTGTGGATCTGACCTAATGAACACATCTGGAGTTGAAAGAGTGAAATAGTTTCCATCGCCTCCTAAACGTTTAATATGCCAGACAGTTTTACGATCATGTTTGGCATCACAGGGAAGGATGGCGTTGTCTCCTGGTCTGACTGTCATCACCGTCGCCGTGGACACAACACCTGCTGCACCAGAAAAACACACAGATGATAGTTTCCTACAGGATTCCATTGTCTTTAAGGGGAAATGTAGAATCTACTAAACGTTAATTACTTGCAAATAGATCGTTTTAAATTCATGCATTGGGCAATATGGTGGATACAACTGTTTATTTTTAAAGATTGGCCTTAGATCATAGATCAGATACTGATAAGATCCTCTCAATTAACCATCTTGACCAACTTATGAACCGTATAAAAGTTAACTCACCAAGGAGAGCAGTCAGAGCAACACACAGCCATTCCATCTTGATGTCTAACACGACTGTCAAAGTATCAGGGTCTTTGATACGGATATCCGCAGTCTGTAGTAGATAGGTTTCACCATTAAAGGGCATGCCAGCAGTGATTGGTTAGTTGAGTGGAAAATATTCAGTTGGTGGTCCTTTTTTTTAAACCAAAATGATGAACCAAGAGAGAATCTTACTTTGATGTCAACATTGTCAGGTACAAATACAAACCACACAGTTGGCTAGGTACATTGTTAGGAGGGTAAAGGTTAGATCATTTATAAACCTGGTAACAGAGAAACACTCACAAGCTTCAACACAAGAAAACACTAAGACTAAAAGTTTCCACTCATAACCCACACACACAAACAAACACTTTTCAGTGTTAAGACCAAAGCTACCGCAATCTACATTAACACTCAAAGACAGGCCCAGTGGATTCTCCCTCACCTATTCTGATAGCAGCTTCTGTGTACTCACATTTCTATGTTGATAAGAAGCACAAACAGCTTCATATTAAGATGTAAGACATTGATGTTTGTCTTTATTCAATATTTGTTTGTTTAAATACACATGGGTGTGTGTGTTTGTTTATTTTGCGTGGGTTTGAACTCTTTTGTTTGAAGTCATGTGATGTGTACAGCAGTCTCTGTCATACAGGAAGGGGCTAGATGATGGAGGGTGTCAGGACTGAAACCACAACTGTTTCCATAATCAGTAGGCTTACTTCATTGCTATGGGGGTAAAGATTTTATGCTTTAAAAACATGCTCACAGACAGAAAGCACCAGGTCACACACACCCACCCACACACAAACACACACACGCACACACACACACACACGCACACACACAAACGCGCACACACACAAACACACGCACGCATGCACGCACACACACACACACATACACACACACACACACACAGACACACACAGACACACAGACACACACACACACACACACACACACACACACACACACACACACACACACACACACACACACACACACAGCCCAACAACCCCTACCCCTTCACCCACACACGTACCCACAAACACATATTTAATTCATGGTCATGCAAAAAGGAAGGCCCATGATGATTAATTCCCTTCTAAAAGTGTAGGACCGATGCTAATAGCCGGTGCAGACTCCAAGGAAGAACTACAAACCCCATGGTGCCTCAGATTGAAGCCAAGTTTCATCCAATGAAATTAGTAAATCTTACTGTCTGTATGCCAAAACTTCTACTTTGATTTAACCCCAAAAATTATATTCCTAATTTACATTGATGTACTTGTGGTTAATCATTAAATGTTTGTTTAGACACATTTTGTATGTGTGTTCTTCAGTTGGCAGGCACGTGGTGTGTACAGCCATCTCTGTGATACAGGAAGGGGCTAGATGATGGAGGATGTCAGTCTACAGAAACCACAAGAGTTTCTATTCTCCAGTGACATCATCATGTCTCACTCAGCCTCACCAGACACTCTCACATGTCTACTGCTGGTTCAGCCACTGTGACTGTGAACAATATATTATTAAAGTGAATAAGTCAGAGGTTTGTGGCAGAGACTAGCATAACTTACAGGAGGTTAGTTTGGGAATAACCCTTCTCTTATAATTTGTCCCTCCATGTCAGCCTGATGATGGGCTCTGTGGCTCTAGATCTCCTTCAGCTCTCTCTGCAACAGCCTTTGTCTCCACCATAGCTCTCGCCCGTCATCCTCCCTACTGAGACAAACAGACACCCTTATATAGCCTTCCTCTGACTAATCACTGGAACTCACCTGTTGGAACCTGGTGATCAATCAGAGGAATGCCTCATCACCACCACGGTCCTGTAGCGCCCTCTACTGGAGTAATGACTGCACAACACTCACAATACTATTAATACCGGGTTTGTTCTGCTGCTGTGTTGAGAATGGGGTTGAGCTGTGCTGACTTTGATAAGTTAAAACATGCTCCAGTCAAACTGCTGGGATTTCACCTCACCTCTCACTGATACACTTTATATCCACATGCTACATACTTTTAATGCGACCCATTGTGTTTAAAAAAATGAAATATAAAACGTGGTCATTTATTGTAAGAATACAGAATGAAGCAAACGGTACAAAAAAAGTGTATTAAATCATTTTAAAATAAGAACAAAGAGAAAACATGGAAATAATTAGCTGTTTTGCTTTAAAATGATCATCATCTCTAGTCAGAGTATGAATGTAAAATGAGCCTCATAGAAACACAGAGCCTGATCACTATAGAACCATGGAGAATGACTGTTCTCTTCTTCTCTGCTTCTGGACTTTCTACTTCCTCTTATGACTACCTGGGTTTAAAGAAGCAAAGAAAAAAGTTAACAATGTCTTACGTTTAAACGTTTATTGATTTAAATATTCCTGGTTTTGATGTTGTGACCCACCTCGTATGGTACCGATCCAGTAGGCACAGGGCAGGAGGACCACAGTCATAGTTCTGGGTAGAACCAACAGGACCCAGCTCAGAACACAGTCTTTGACGAGATCTCTCTGATCTGATTCAAACTCACAATAACATCAAATAAGGATTTACAATTTAGAATCCCCTTTATTAATACGGTCCCTCCTGTAGTATCAGTAGACTAAGATGAAGGGGGGGAAAACACAGCCAGAACACAGAGACTGAACAGCAGAAACTAACACATACCACAGTCTGGATCACGATCACGAACAGGGAGATAGAGAATGAAGATTGTAAAACTTAATAACATAAAAGAGAGTCAATAAATACATATAGAAAGATTGGTTAAGTCCCCTCTTCAAGTCTGCCATGTAAACCTAGTCAAAAAAAACTAAAATACGGAATGTATTTGAATGAAACATACTAAATATGACTGTGATTTCATGGGTAATTGAACTATTATATGATTATATATTATTTGGTCAACTCATGAAAATGAGACATAAGAATGAAAAGTTTCATCAAAATTGGTTTAGTCAGACAAACCCCTAACCCTTTTCTCTGTAAATACACAATGTTTATCTAGTTAAGAAAAAATTCTTTCAACAGCACTTACCAAACATAAGTGTGATGTTTATCCCGTAGAGTCGACTCACATTACTTCCTTTGGTTTGACATGTTGAAAACCCTCCCCCAAGACTCTGGTCACAAACTTCAGTCTCACAGTAGTATAAACCCAGGTCTGATTCAGTAACATTCATAATCACTAGATCATGAGAAGGAATATAATATTTATAGAGGAAATTATAGCGTGGATCTGACTTAGAAAACACATCTGGAGTTGAAAGAGTGAAATAGCTTCCATTGCCTCCTAAACGTTTAATATGCCACACAGTTTTCACATCATGTTTGGCATCACAGGGAAGGACGGCGTTGTCTCCTGGTCTGACTGTCATCACCGTCGCCGTGGACACAACACCTGCTGCACCACAAAAACACACAGATGATATTTTGCTACAGGATTCCAATTTCTTTAAGGCAAAATGTAGAATATACTAACCTTTCATGACTTGCAAATAGATCGTTTTAATTCGGATATCAGGCAATATGGTGGATACAACTGTTTGTATTTTAAGTTTGGTCTTAGATTTTAGGTCAGCTACTTCTCTCAATAAACCAGCTTGACCAACATATGAACGTATAAAAGTTAACTCACCAAGGAGAGCAGTCAGAGCGACACACAGCCATTCCATCTTGATGTCTAACACGACTGTCAAAGTGTGAGGGTCTTAGATGCGGATATCCGCAGTCTCTAGTAGATAGGCTTTACCATTAAAGGGCATGTCAGCAATGATTGGTTAGTAGAGTGGAAAATATTCAGTTGGTGGTCATTTTTTTTCATACACCCAAATGTTGGTACAGCCGAGAGAGAATCTTACTTTGATGTCAACATTGTCAGGTACAAATACAAACCACACAGTAGGCTAGGTGCATTGTTAGGAGGGTGGAGGTGTGATCATTTAAAAACCTGGTAACAGACGGACACTCACAAGCTTCAACACACAAAAACACAAAGACTAATATGTTCACCCCATAAGCCACTTCAACAAATGCTCTCACACACACAAACAAACAAACACTTTTCAGTCTCAAGACCAAAGCTACCACAATTTACAATAATGTTCAAAGACAGGCCCAGTGGATTCCCCCTCACCTATTCTGATAGCAGCTTCTGTGTGCTCACACTTTGATTTTGCTAAGAAGCACAAACAGCTTCATATGCATATTTAAAACATTGATGTTTGTCTTTATTGAATATTTGTTTGATTAGATACACATGGGTGTGTGTGTGTTTATGTGCGTGGGTTTGCACTCTTTTGTTTGAAGTCATGTGATGTGTACAGCCATCTCTGTCATACAGGATGGGGCTAGATGATGGAGGATGTCAGGTCTGAAACCACAACAGTTTCGATCATCAGTAGGCTCGCCTCATTGCTATGGGGGTAAAGGTGTTATGCTTTAAAAACATGCCCCCCCCCCCCCCCTGTATATACACAAACACACACACACACACACACACACACATAAACGGACACACACACACACATAAACGGACACACACACATGCACAGACACACACACACACACACACACACACACACACACACAATCAGCACAACAACCCTACCACTTCACCCCCCCCACACAAATCCACACACACACGCACACACACACACAGTCACACACACACAAAGTCACACACAGACACACACACACACACACACACACACACACACACACACAAACACTCACACACACACACACACACACACAAACACACTCACACACACACACACAAACACACACTCACACACAGCCCAACAACCCCTACCCCTTCACCCACACACGTACCCACATACACATATTTTTATATAACAATTTAGTCAGGCCCATGATTATTGATTCCTTCTAAAAGTGTCGGACCGATGCTAATAGCCGGTGCAGACTACAATGAAGAACTACAAACCCCATGGTGCCTCAAATTAAAGCTTTGTTGCATCCAATGAAAGTAGTACGTCTAAATGTCTGTATGCTAACACTTGTACTTTGATTTAAGCCCAAAAATTATCTTCCTCATTTACACTGATGTACTTGTGGTTAATCAATTAATGTTTGGGCGGATCCATTTTGTATGTGTGTTCTTCAGTTGGCAGGCACGTGGTGTGTACAGCCATCTCTGTGATACAGGAAGGGGCTAGATGATGGAGGATATCAGTCTACAGAAACCACAAGAGTTTCTCTCCTCCAGTGACATCATCATGTCTCACTCAGCCTCACCAGACACTCTAACATGTCTACTGCTGGTTCAGCCACTGTGACTGTAAACAATATGTTATTAAAGTGAATGAGTCAGAGATTTGTGGCAGAGACTAGCAAAATGCACAGGAGGTTAGTTAGGGAATAACCCTTCTCTTTTAATTTGTCCCTCCATGTCAGCGTGAGGATGGGCTCTGTGGCTCTGGATCTCCTTCAGCTCTCTCTGCAACAGCCTTTGTCTCCATCATAGCTCTCGCCCGTCATCCTCCCTACTGAGACAAACAGACACCCTTATATAGCCTTCCTCTGACTAATCACTGGAACTCACCTGTTGGAACCTGGTGCTCCATCTGTGGAATGCCTCATCACCACCACGGTCCTCTATCTCCCTCTACTGGACGGAAGTCTGCACAACACTCACAATACTATTAATACCTGGTTTGTTCTGCTTCAGTGTTGAGAATGGGGTTGAGCTGCAATGACTTTGCTAAGTTAAAACCTGCTCCAGTCAAACTTCTGGGATTTTGCCTCACCTCTCACTGACACACTTTGTATTCACATGCTACATACTTTAAATGCGACCCATTGTCATTGAAACAGGGAAATATGAAGATTACTTTAAATATGTTTAATTTAGATTTACAAAATGAAACAAAAAGCGTGGTCATTTATTGTAAAAATACAAGATGAAACATATGGTACAAAGAAAGTCATTTTAAAGGCCACTTTTTAGAGCTAAATAAGAACAAAGAGAAAACATGGAAATAATTCGCTGTTTTGCTTTAAAATGGTCATCGTCTAGTCAGAGTATGAATGTAAAATGAGCCTCATAGAAACACAGAGCCTGATCACTGTAGAACCATGGAGAATGATTGTTCTCTTCTTCTCTGCTTCCTGACTTTCTACTTCCTCTTACGACTACCTGGGTTTAAAGAAGCAAAGAAAAAAGTCAACAATGTCTCACGTTTAAACGTTTATAAATTTAAATGTTCCTGGTTTTGATGTTGTTACCCACCTCGTATGGTACCGATCCAGTAGGCACAGGGCAGGAGGACCACAGTCATAGTTCTGGGTAGAACCAACAGGACCCAGCTCAGAACACAGTCTTTGAAAAGATCGCTCTGATCTGATTCAAACTCACAATAACATCAAATAAGGATTTTCAATTTAGAATCCCCTTCATTAATACTGTCTCTCCTGTAGTGTCAGTAGACAAGGTTGATGGAGAGGAGAACACAGCCAGATCACAGAGACTGAACAGCAGAAACTAACACATACCACAGCCTTGATCAGGACCCAGGGGTTCTGTTGAACCGGGATATAGAGAATGAAGATTGAAGAAGTTATTCATATAAAAGTAAGTATGTGATGCGTGCAGCCATCTCTGTGATACAGGAAGAGGCTAGATGATGGAGGATGTCAGTCTACAGAAACCACAAGAGTTTCTCTCCTCCAGTGACATCATCATGTCTCACTCAGCCTCACCAGACACTCTCACATGTCTACTGCTGGTTCAGCCACTGTGACTGTGAACAATATATTATTAACAAAACATGATATTAATCCTATATCTATTTACACCAGAGAAACATTGATCTCCAACATAGAAATAGTTACTGATGGTTTGGTTAATGAGACCCTCTGGCTGGACTGAAATGAAGAAAGGTGGATTTGGCAGCATGCCAAGGCGAGATACCACAGGCCACATACAATCCTAAGTAGTATAATCACATATCTTCACAGTTTAATATTATTGTCTAATTTATTATTTAGACACTTGGACTCAGTAGGTGATCAAACACAAAAGGCAAAGCAACATGGAGGCACCAGCTGCACTGTATTCAACAAGAGATACACTATCACAGACAAAGCAGATCTCACAATGCTTGGACGGGTGTTTCAACAGAAACCTCCATTTTATGATTTTATTGATAAGTGATAAAGCAGAGTAAAGTGTAAAAGTAAGAGTTATATTTTGAACCTGGCTATGACATCATGGCCCTCACACCCTGCTAGTATTGATGGCTGAATAGGTACTGAAGTCAGAGTCCTGGGTTCTCTTCTTCTTTGGTCTCTTCGGTGTCTGACGGATTTCCAATGCAGCGTAACACACACCATCTTCATCCTGAGAGTGTACAGAGAGAGATTTGAAAAATATATATAGGAAGGCTATACATTACATACAGCATAATGTCAATAATCCCATATTTCTAGTGTGAGGCTAGCATATCCACACTCTTGTACAAAAGATCTAGATGATGTAAGGACAGACCCTATGTGTCACGGTGTGGGCCGTGCCTCTAGTAGATCCCTTGTGTTTCCTGTGTTTCCCTTTCCCCTGTGTCTCTGTTGCTTCCCGGTCTGTTACTCTATGTGTATGTGTATGTGTATGTGTATGTGTGTCTGTGTTGTGGGGGCGGCACTCCTCTCACTATCCTGGCTCCCTGATTACTCACCTGCACAGCCTACACACCTGCCTTCTATCAAGCTCATCAGCCCAACTGTATATGAACCCCGGATTCTCAACCATTCTTCGCCAGATTATTGTTTCAACCCCCGTGGTAGATACCTGTCCTTGGCTCCTCATGTGTTTGCTTCCTGGAAAGAACAATTACTTGTGCTTGTGATTTAACCTTGTTTCCTTGTGTCATAGGATCACTCACTGCCTTTCAATCAGTTTGCCTCACTGCCTGCCTGCCTGCTTCTCGACCTGCTGCTCTAACTACATCTCCCGGACTATCCCTTCCACCGACGCTCAGGTTCTCTCCTGTCTATTCGCCCACGGATCCACTTCCTCAATTGTTTCATTAACCTCTGCTCTTCCTGACGCCTCAACCTTCCCGCAATAAACCCTAATCTCTGATCACTATACTCCATCTCAGTGTCTGTGTCCAGCGATTGGGTCCCCCTTGCAACAGCGTAACACTATGAACTTACCCGTTCCTTAACCTCTCTGTCGTGGGTGTCAGTTCTTTTCTGCTGGCCAACCTGAGATTCTTTCAGAGCTTAAATAAAAAAAAATTGAACAATTACAAAAAAACAGAATTAAAGATATTTTTCATCAGATAATACCTATAAAAAAGCTTAGTCAACAAAGTACTATTCTTTAAAAAAAAAACGCAAAGTTAATATTTGATCGGAATAATAAGTTTGATTGTGGATGTAAGTTAAGTTAAAATACCACTTGGCCTCATGTAGTAGCAGTAGACCAAGATGGAGGAGAGGAGGGAGGAGAGGAGAATACAGCCGGGACACAGAGTGAAGAGCAGCATCCAACATGGACCACAGTCTGGATCATCACGACCAGGGACTTCAGAGGAACTGGAACCTAGTCATTGACATTGGAAATCTCACTGAGATTGGAACTCATTACAATGAGACACAGGAGAACACAGCCAGAACACAGAGACTGAACAGCAGAAACTAACACATATCACAGTCTGGATCAGGACCCAGGGGTTCTGTGGAACGGGGAGCTGGAATGAAGATTGTAGCACTTAATAAGATTAAAGTAAGTCCATAAATACATAATTAAAGATTGGTTGAGTCTAGCAAAGTCCCCTCTCCAAGTCTACAATGTAAATACCTAGATACAAATATAAAATAATAATAATATAATAAAACACACCAAAAATAGAGTGATCTTTTTCATTGATAATTTGCATTGTAAATCTCACTGAGGTTGGAACTAATAACAATGAGACACAGGAGAACACAGCCATAACACAGAGACTGAACAGCAGAAACTAACACATACCACAGTCTGGATCAGGACCCAGGGGTTCTGTGGAACAGGGAGATAGAGAATGAAGATTGTAAAACTTAATAACATAAAAGAGAGTCAATAAATACATATAGAAAGATTGGTTAAGTCCCCTCTTCAAGTCTACCATGTAAACCTAGTCAAAAAAAAAACTAAAATACAGAATGTATTTGAATGAAACATACTAAATATGATTGTGATTTCATCGGTAATTGAACTATTATATGATTATATATTATTTGGTCAACTCATGAAAATGAGACATAAGAATGAAAAGTTTCATCAAAATAAGTTTAGTCAGACAAACCCCTAACCCTTTTCTCTGTAAATACACAATGTTTATCTAGTTAAGAAAAAATTCTTTCAACAGCACTTACCAAACATAAGTGTGATGTTTATCCCGTAGAGTCGAATCACATTACTTCCTTTGTGTTGACATGTTGAAAACCCTCCCCCGAGTGTCTGGTCACAAACTTCAGTCTCACAGTAGTATGAACCCAGGTCAGATTCAGTAACATTCTTAATCACTAGATCATGAGAAGGAATATCCCGTCTATATAGGAATCTATAGTGTGGATCTGACTTAGAAAACACATCTGGAGTTGAAAGAGTGAAATAGCTTCCATTGCCTCCTAAACGTTTAATATGCCACACAGTTTTATGATCATGTTTGGCATCACAGGGAAGGATGGTGTTGTCTCCTGGTCTGACTGTGATCACCGTCGCCGTGGACACAACACCTGCTGCATCAGATAAACACACAGATGATATTTTGCTACAGCATTCCAATTCCTTTCAGGCAAAATGCAATATTTACAAACCTTTAATTACTTTGAAATACATAGTTATTAATTCAAGCATTGGGCAATATGTTGTATGAAATGGTTTTATTTTGGAGGTTTGGTCTTAGATTTTAGAGCAACGACACCTCTCAATCAACCATATTGACCAACATATGAACGTATAAAAGTTAACTCACCAAGGAGAGCAGTCAGAGCGACACACAGCCGTTCCATCTTGATGTCTAAAACGACTGTCAAAGTCTCAGGGTCTTCGATGCGGATATCCGCAGTCTCTAGTAGATATGCTTTACCATTAAAGGGCATACATGCAGTGATTGGTTAGTTGAGTGGAAAATATTCAGTTGGTAGTCCTTTTTTATAAACCCAAATGATGAACCGAGAGAGAATCTTACTTTGATGTCAACACTGTCAGGTACAAATACAAACCACACAGTAGGCTAGGTACATTGTGAGGAGGGTAAAGGTGAGATATTTTAAAAACTTGGTAAAAGACGAACACTCATAAGCTTCAACGCACGAAAACACAAAGACTAAAATGTTCCCCTCACAACCCACTCACACAAATGCTCTCTCA
The DNA here is from genome assembly GCA_017639675.1 of Aplochiton taeniatus. NCBI lineage: Eukaryota > Metazoa > Chordata > Actinopteri > Galaxiiformes > Galaxiidae > Aplochiton > Aplochiton taeniatus. The sequence goes on from CM030176.1 coordinate 3,807,042, forward strand.
CACACAAACAAACACTTTTCAGTCTCAAGACCAAAGCTACCACAATTTACATTAACGCTCAAAGACCGGCCCAGTGGATTCTCCCTCACATATTCTGATAGCAGCTTCCGTGTGCTCACACGTTGATTTTGATAAGAAGCACAAACAGTTTCATATACCTATTTATGATGTTTGTCTTTATTCAATATTTGTTTGTTTAAATACACGTGTGTGTTTGTGTGTGCGTGGGTTTGCACTCTTTTGTTTGAAGTCATGTGATGTGTACAGCCATCTCTGTCATACAGGAAGGGGCTAGATGATGGAGGATGTCAGGTCTGAAACCGCAACATCTTCCACCATCAGTAGGCTCGCCTCATTGCTATGGGGGTAAAGGTGTTATGCTTTAAAAACTTGCTCACAAACAGAGACAACCAGCAGGTCTGAAACCACAACAGTTTCCATCATCAGTAGGCTCGCTTCATTGCTATGGGGGTGAGGTTGATATGCTTTAAAAACTTGCTCAAAGACTCAGAGACAACCAGCTCACACACACCCACACACACACACACAAACACAATCACACACACACACACGAACACACACACACAGCCCAACAACACCTAGCCCTTCACCCACACACGTACCCACATACACATATTTTTATATAACAATTTATAGTCATGCCAAAAGGCAGGCCCATGAGGATTGATTCCTTCTAAAAGTGTAGGACCGATGCTAATAGCCGGTGCTGTCATGGTTTCCACCTAGTTGCACTTTCTAACTTCTCTTGTTTTTCAGAGCGGGCTCCTCACACCAATCAGCTCACTCATTCCACCTGGTTTACTCAGCTCAGCCTCACACCTGCAACTCATCACCTCATTAGTACTAGTATATATATCACCTCGGTTGTCTTGGTCCTTTGCCAGATTGTCTTGTGTTGTATTGCCAAGCTCTCCAGTTAAGCAAATATTACCTACCCATGTCTGACCTAGTTTTGCCTGTATCGTCATTTGGATTGCCTGCCTGCCCCTTGCCTGCTCTGGTTGCCATCGGACTGATTTCCTGGATTTGGATTGCCTGCCTGCCCCTTGCCTGCTCTGTTTACCATCGGACTGATTTACTGGTTTTTGACCCCCTGCCTGGACTACTCTGAGTAAAAGCCATATTCCTCAAACTACCCTACGTCATCAGTTGTCGTGCTTTTGGGTTCTCTGCCTGTCCCGGCCAAAAGGCGTAACAGAACAATCTGGCCAAAAATGAACCCAGCCGACTCCGCAGCCGTTCGAGCTGAGCTGGAATCTCAGAGAGAAGCTATCAAGCAACTCACCCGGAGCCTTAAAGCCTTGGTGGATGGAATTCAGGATATGGCGATTCTTCACGAAGGAAGAATAGAGAGCCTTCAGAGCCAACTGCCAATTGCCGCCGCACCCTCCCGTCCTCCCATTCCAGAGTCAGAAGCGCGTCTGCATCCCCCGGAACGCTACTCAGGTATGCCGGGTTCTTGCCGGCCATTCTTAATTCAATGTTCACTCGCCTTTGAGCTCCAGCCGTCAGCCTTCCCCACGCAGAGGTCCAGAGTGGCGTATATCGTATCGTTGCTTTCCGGACGAGCCAGAGACTGGGGAACGGCGGAGTGGGAGAAACTATCTTCCATCTGCTCGTCTATCGATCTGTTTTCTGCGGTGCTTCGGAAGGTCTTTGACCACGCAACGCCGGGACGAGAGGCAGCTCGAGGGCTGTTCACCCTGTCACAGGGGGCGAGGTTTGTGGCGGATTACTCCATCGAGCTCCGCACTTTGGCGGCAGAGAGCAACTGGAATGCTTCGGCTCTCTTCGACGCTTTCTACAAGGGACTCTCGGACGGTATCAAAGACGAGTTGGCGTCCAGGGACCTACCGGAAGACCTTGATGCACTAATTGCTCTTGCCATCCGCATAGGTGGTCGTCTGCAGGAGAGGAGGAAGGAGAAGCTTTCCCCCACTCCAGCTTTCCCTTCGGAACGGGGCGTCGACACCGCCAGAGACTCCCCAGAATCCATGCAGCTGGGTAGGACTCGCCTTTCCGCCGAGGAACGACAGCGCCGCTGGCAGGATAAAATGTGCATGTACTGCGGTCGAGATGACCATTTTGTTTCTTCCTGCCCGGTAAAAGGCAGGGCTCCCCAGTCACCCAGAGGGCGCTGGTGAGCCGAACCATGAACTTCCAAATGCCCTCTCAACCTTCGATCCATGCCCAACTCTCCTGTTCGGGGAAGACTCACCAGGTCAACGTCTTCATCGACTCCGGAGCAGATGCCAACCTGCTGGATATAGAGCTAGCCTCTCAGCTAGGGATCGGAAGGGAGGCGTTAAGGAGGCCCATCGAAGCTACAGCCCTGAACGGTTATATCCTGGCCCAGGTTACCCACCAAACTGTTCCTCTCCGGTTGGGCATGTCGGGTAACCACACGGAGACACTCCGCTTTCATTTAATACATGCACCCAGTAATTCTTGGGTTGAGGAGGCATAACCCTCACATAGACTGGGCGTCGGGGACGGTACTGCAATGGAGTGCTCACTGTCATGCGATTTGTCTTAAATCTGCTCTGTCATTGGCTTCCTGGCTGCCTGTTTCCCCGGAGGTCCTGGACCTTTCGGGGGTCCCTAGTGAGTACCTGGACTTCAAGGAGGTGTTCAGCAAATTTCGGGCTTCCTCGCTGCCTCCACACCGCGCCTATGACTGCGCCATTGAGCTCCTTCCAGGCACCACACCTCCCAGAGGACGACTCTTCTCCTTGTCGGCTCCAGAGATCAAGGCGATGGAGGTGTACATCCGCGAGTCCTTGGCGGCGGGACACATTCGCCCTTCCTCGTCCCCGGCAGCAGCGGGATTTTTTTCCGTGGGGAAGAAGGACAAATCGCTTCGCCCGGTCATCGACTACAAAGGGCTGAATGACGTCACCGTCAAAAACAGGTACCCACTCCCCCTGATCTCATCTGCTTTTGAACTCTTGCAAGGGGCGAGGGTCTTCTCCAGATTGGACCTCCGCAATGCTTACCATCTGGTACGGATCTGAGAGGGAGACGAGTGGAAGACGGCCTTCAATACTCCCTCCGGTCACCACGAATACTTGGTGATGCCCTTTGGTCTTACCAACGCTCCCGCGGTGTTTCAAGGTTTAGTAAACGATGTTCTTCGTGCCCTGCTCAATATATCAGTGTTCGTTTACTTGGATGACATCCTGATCCAGTCCACACAGGAGCATGTGGTGCACGTCCGTCAGGTCCTCCAGAGGCTTCTGGAGAATAGGCTGTTTGTGAAAGCTGAGAAATGTGAGTTCCACACCACAAAGGTGTCCTTCCTGGGGTTTGTCATATCCACCGGCAACATCCAGATGGATCCGGACAAGACCCGGGCGGTCACAGATTGGCCTACCCCACTTACTCGCAAGGAGCTCCAACGCTTCCTGGGATTCTCCAACTTTTATCAATGGTTCATTCGGAATTACAGCTCGGTGGCGGCTCCTCTCACCTCCCTGAAGTACCCGTTCCGGTGGTCGTCCGCGGCAGAGGAGGCGTTCAGTAAGCTGAAGGCGCTCTCCTACCGCCCAGGCTTCAAAAAACGTCAAGCCGGACACCTTGTCCCGTCAGTTCCAGCCTGCAAGTGTTCCTTCCCACCCTGAGGAAATCCTGCCTCATCGGAGCAGTATCCTTGGCGGTCATGGACAAGGTAAAGCGTTCCCTGGAGGGGCGTCCTGGTCCCAGTGCTTGTCCCATTAACCGGCTGTTTGTCCAAGCCAGTCTCCGTTCTCAGGTGCTCCAGTGGGGCTGCTCCTCCCGCCTGGCTTGTCATCCGGGGGGGAGACGCACCTTGGCGCTGCTGAAACAACGCTTCTGGTGGTCCTCCATGGAGGAAGACACCAAGGGGTTTGTGGCCGCATGCCAGGTCTGCTCACAGCACAAGAGCTCTCGCCAAGCGCCCTCCGGACTGCTGCGTCCGCTGCCGATTCCCGGTCGGCCCTGGTCCCACATCTCGCTGGATTTTGTCATGGGCCTGCCCTCCTCAGACGGTAACACCACCATCCTCACTCGTGGACAGGTTCTCTAAATCTGCCCACTTAATTCCCTTACCTAAATTACCCAGCGCCAAAGAGACCGCGGAGCTTATGCTTCACCATGTTTTCCGGCTGCATGGCCTCCCTGCGGATGTGGTCTCGACTGAGTTTCTGGACTGAGTTTTGCAGACTTTTAGGGGCCACGGTCAGCCTTTTATCGGGGTTTCACCCGCAGTCGAATGGCCAGGCGGAGCGGATGAACCAGGAGATGGAGACTGCGGTGTCTGGCTTCCCGGGAACCTGCCTCCTGGTCCCCGACAGCTCATCTGGGTGGAGTACGCGCACAACACCCTGCCCAGTTCTGCCACCGGCCTCTCTCCCTTCGAATGCTCGCGGGGTTACCAGCCTCCGTTGTTCCCCGAGCAGGAACAGGAGGCCAGCGTTCCAGCGGTGCAAGTGCACGTGGAGACGGGCCTGCACCGCTCTCCTTCGCTCCTCGGACCGTTACCAGCGGTCCGCCAACCGTCGTCGCATTCCTGCGCTACGCTCCGGGGCAGCGTGTGGCTCTCTACGCGGGACCTGCCTCTCAGGGAGGAGTCCAGGAAGCTGGCCCCGAGGTTCGTGGGTCCTTTCCCGATCATCAGGATGATCAATCCGGCGGCTGTTCGTCTCATCTGCCACGGTCGAGGAGGATCCATCCTACCTTCCACGTGTCCAGGGTCAAGCCTGTCAAGGAGAGTTCCTTGCAGCCCCCCTCTCGTCCCCCGCCGCCCCACCGGCTCGTGGATGGGGCTCCTGCCTACACGGTGCGGCGTCTCCTTGGGTCCCGGCGATGGGGCCGGGGCTTCCAGTATCTGGTGGACTGGGAAGGCTACGGGCCTGAGGAGCGCTCCTGGGTTCCGGCCCGGGACATCCTGGATCCGTCCCTCATTGCGGACTTCCGCCGGGCCCACCCTGATTGGCGGGCTGGAACGTCGGGAGCCGTTCCTGGACGGCGGGGTTCTGTCAAGGTTTCCACCTAGTTGCACTTTCTAACTTCTCTTGTTTTGCCACCAATCAGCTCACTCATTCCACCTGGTTTACTCAGCTCAGCCTCACACCTGCAACTCATCACCTCATTAGTACTTGAAAATATCACCTCGGTTGTCTTGGTCCTTTGCCAGATTGTCTTGTGTTGTATCGCAAAGCTCTCCAGTTAAGCAACTATTACCTATCCGTGTCTGACCTAGTTTTGCCTTTATTGTCATTTGGAATGCTTGCCTGCTCTGGTTGCCATCGGACTGATTTCCTGGATTTTGACCCCCTGCCTGGACTACTCTGAGTAAAAGCCATATTCCTCAAACTACCCTACGTCGTCAGATGTCGTGCTTTTGGGTTCTCTGCAAGTCCCGGCCTAAAGGCGTAACAGGTGCAGACTCCAAGGAAGAACTACAAACCCCATGGTGCCTCAGATGGAAGCTTTGTTTCATCCAATGAAATGAGTAAGTCTTACTGTCTGTATGCCAACACTTGTACTTTGATTTAACCACAAAAATGATATTCCTAATTTACATTGATGTGCTTGTGGTTAATCATTAAATGTTTTGTTTGGGCACATTTTGTATGTGTGTTCTTCAAATGGCAGGCACGTGGTGTGTACAGCCATCTCTGTGATACAGGAAGGGGCTAGATGATAGAGGATTGTCAGTATATAGAAACCACAAGAGTTTCTCTCTTCCAGTGACATCATCATGCCTCACCAGACACTCACATGTCTACTGCTGGTTCAGCCACTGTGACTGAACAATATATTATTAAAGTGAATAAGTCAGGTTTGTGGTAAAGACTAGCACAAAACACAGGACGATAGTTTGGGAATAACCCTTTTGTCATTTTTCCCTCTACGTCAGCCCGAGGATGGGCTCTGTGGCTCTGGATCTCCTTCAGCTCTCTCTGCAACAGCCTTTGTCTCCACCATAGCTCTATCGCGCTCTACTGGGTGGACTACCGCACAACACTCACAATAATATTAATACCTGGTTTGTTCTGCTGCTGTGTTGAGAATGGGGTTGAGCTGTGCTGACTTTGATAAGTTAAAACATGCTCCAATCAAACTGCTGGGATTTTTCCTCACCTCTCACTGACACACTTTGTATTCACATGCTACATACATTTAGTGCGACCCATTGTCATTGAAACAGGGAAATATGAAGATTACTTTAAATATGGTTAAAATAGATAAAGCAGATGAAAAAGACACCATGGTAATTTATTTTAAGAATACAAGATGAAACAAAAGGTAAAAAAAAGCAATACAATAATACAAAAAGGCCACTTAATAGAACTAAAAGGGAGAAAATATTTTATGTAATAGGCTGTTTTATATTAAAACGATCAGCATCTCTAGTAAGAGTATGAATGTTAAATGAGCCTCATAGAAACACAGAGCCTGATCACTGTAGAACCATGGAGAATGACTGTTCTCTTCTTCTCTGCTTCTGGACTTTCTACTTCCTCTTACGACTACCTGGGTTTAAAGAAGCAACGAAAAAAGTCAACGTCTCACGTTTAAGCGTTTATTCATTTAACTGTTCCTGGTTTTGATGTTGTGACCCACCTCGTATGGTACCGATCCAGTAGGCACAGGGCAGGAGGACCACAGTCATAGTTCTGGGTAGAACCAACAGGACCCAGCTCAGAACACAGTCTTTGACGAGATCTCTCTGATCTGATTCAAACTCACAATAACATCAAATAAGTATTTACAATTTAGAATCCCCTTTATTAATACGGTCCCTCCTGTAGTGTCAGTAGACCAAGATGAAGGGGAGGAGAACACAGCCAGAACACAGAGATTGAACAGCAGAAACTAACACATACCACAGTCTGGATCAGGATCCAGGGGTTCTGTGGAACCAGGATATAGAGAATGAAGATTGTAAAATGTAAGATTAAAGCCAATAAATACATATTTAAAGATTGGTCTAGTCTAGCAATGTCCCCTCTCCAAGTCTACAATGTATATACCTAGTAAATAAATAAATGAAAAAAAAATCAAAAATCAAACATGCTAAACGTTAGTGATGTTTTTCATTAATATCTCACATTGTAAATCCCACTGTGATTGAGGAACTCATAAAAAGAAAACAAAAGAATGAAAAGTTACCTCGTGAAGATTAGTTTACTCAGATAAACCCCTGCCCCCTTTTCTCTATAAATATACAATGTATACCTAGTCAAGAGAAACATTTTTTAACAAAGCGTACCAAACTTGAGCGTGATGTTTTTCCCGTAGAGTCGAATCACATTACTTCCTTTGGGTTGACATGTTGAAAACCCTCCCCCGAGTCTCTGGTCACAAACTTCAGTCTCACAGTAGTATAAACCCAGGTCAGATTCAGTAACATTCATAATAACTAGATCATGAGAAATATTATCCTGTGTATATAGGAATCTATAGTGTGGATCTGACATAGAGAACACATCTGGAGTTGAAAGAGTGAAATAGCTTCCATTGTCTCCTAAACGTTTAATGTGCCACAAAGTTTTACGATCATGCTTGGCATCACAGGGAAGGATGGCGTTGTCTCCTGGTCTGACTGTCATCACCGTCGCCGTGGACACAACACCTGCTGCACCAGAAAAACACACAGATGCTATTTTGCTACAGCATTCCAATTCCTTTCAGGCAAAATGTAGAATTTACTAACCTTTCACGACTTGCAAATACATCGTTTTTAATTCGTATATCAGGCAATATGGTGGATACAACCTTTTTGTTTTTTAAGTTTGGTCTTAGATTTTAGGTCAGCTACTTCTCTCAATAAACCAGCTTGACCAATATATGAACGTATAAAAGTTAACTCACCAAGGAGAGCAGTCAGAGCGACACATAGCCATTCCATCTTGATGTCTAACACGATTGTAAAGTGTCAGGGTCTTTGATGCGGATATCCGCAGTCTCTGGTATATAGGCTTTACCATTAAAGGGCATGCCAGCAGTGATTGGTTAGTTGAGTGGAAAATATTCAGTTGGTGGTCATTTTTTTATAACCCCAAATGATGGTAGAGCCGAGAGAGCATCTTACTTTGATGTCAACATTGTCAGGTACAAATATGAAACCACACAGTAGGCAAGGTGCATTGTTAGGAGGGTGGAGGTGTGATCATTTAAAAACCTGGTAACAGACGGACACTCACAAGCTTAAAACACAAAAACACAAAGACTAATATGTTCACCCCATAAGCCACTTCAACAAATGCTCTCGTACACACATATAAACAAACACTTTTCAGTCTCAATACCAAAGCTACCACAATTTACAATAACGTTCAAAGACAGGCCCAGTGGATTCCCCCTCACCTATTCTGATAGCAGCTTCTGTGTGCTCACATTTTGATTTTGATAAGAAGCACAAACAGATTCATGTAAAAATTTAAAACATTGATGTTTGTCTTTATTGAATATGTGTTTGATTAGATACACATGGGTGTGTGTGTGTTTATGTGCGTGGGTTTGCACTCTTTTGTTTGAAGTCATGTGATGTGTACAGCCATCTCTGTCATACAGGAAGGGGCTAGATGATGGAGGATGTCAGGTCTGAAACCACAAAAGTTTCTATCATCAGTAGGCTCGCCTCATTGCTATGGGGGTAAAGGTGTTATGCTTTAAAAACAATCCCCCCCCCCACACACACGCACACACACATAAACGGACACACACACATGCACAGACAAACACACGCAGTCACACACACACAAACAGCGAATCAACCCTACCCCTTCAACCCCCCCCCCACACACACACACACACACACACACACACACAGACACACACACACACACACACACACACACGCAGCGCAACAACACCTACCCCTTCCCCCACACACGTACCCACACACACATATTTTTATATAACAATTTATAGTGATGCCAAAAGGCAGGCCCATGATGATTGATTCCTTCTAAAAGTGTAGGACCGATGCTAATAGCTGGTGCAGACTACAAGCAAGAACTACAAACCCCATGGTGCCTCAAATTAAAGCTTTGTTGCATCCAATGAAAGTAGTAAGTGTAACTGTCTGTATGCAAACACTTGTACTTGATTTAAGCCCAAAAATGATCTTCCTCATTTACATTGATGTACTTGTGGTTAATCAATGAATGTTTGGTCGGATCCATTTTGTATGTGTGTTCTTCAGTTAGCAGGCACGTGGTGTGTACAGCCATCTCTGTGATACAGGAAGGGGCTAGATGATGGAGGATGTCAGTCTACAGAAACCACAAGAGTTTCTCTCCTCCAGTGACATCATCATGTCTCACTCAGCCTCACCAGACACTCTCACTTGTCTACTGCTGGTTCAGCCACTGTGACTGTGAACAATATATTATTAAAGTGAATAAGTCAGAGGTTTGTGGCACAGACTAGCATAACTTACAGGAGGTTAGTTTGGGAATAACCTTCTCTTATAATTTGTCCCTCCATGTCAGCGTGAGGATGGGCTCTGTGGCTCTGGATCTCCTTCAGCTCTCTGCAACAGCCTTTGTCTCCACCATAGCTCTCGCCCGTCATCCTCCCTACTGAGACAAACAGACACCCTTATATAGCCTTCCTCTGACTAATCACTGGAACTCACCTGTTGGAACCTGGTGATCCATCAGAGGAATGCCTCATCACCACCTCGGGCCTCTATCGTCCTCTACTGGACGGATACTGCACAACACCAAAAATAATATTAATACCTGGTTATTTCTGCTTCAGTGTTGAGAATGGGGTTGAGCTGTGCTGACTTTGATAAGTTAAAACATGCTCCAGTCAAACGTCTGGGATTTTGCCTCACCTCTCACTGATACACTTTATATCCACATGCTACATACTTTGTAAGAATACAGAATGAAGCAAACGGTACAAAGAAAGTGTAATAAATCATTTTACAATAAGAACAAAGAGAAAACATGGAAATAATTAGCTGTTTTGCTTTAAAATGATCATCATCTCCAGCCAGAGTATGAATGTAAAAGGAGCCTCATAGAAACACAGAGCCTGATCACTGTAGAACCATGGAGAATGACTGTTCTCTTCTTCTCTACTTCTGGACTTTTTACTTCCTCTTATGACTACCTGGGTTTAAAGAAGCAAAGAAAAAAGTCAACAATGTCTGAAGTTTAATCGTTTATTGATTTAAATGTTCCTGGTTTTGATGTTGTGACCCACCTCGTATGGTACCGATCCAGTAGGCACAGGGCAGGAGGACCACAGTCATAGTTCTGGGTTGAACCAACAGGACCCAGCTCAGAACACAGTCTTTGACGAGATCTCTCTGATCTGATTCAAACTCACAATAACATCAAATAAGTATTTAAAATTTAGAATCCCCTTTATTAATACGGTCCCTCCTGTAGTGTCAGTAGACCAAGATGAAGGGGAGGAGAACACAGCCAGAACACAGAGACTGAACAGCAGAAACTAACACATACCACAGTCTGGATCAAGACCCAGAGGTTCTGTGGAACCGGGATATAGAGAATGAAGATTGTAGAATTTAAGATTAAAGTAAGTCCATAAATACATATTTAAAGATTGGTCTAGTCTAGCAATGTCCCCTCTCCAAGTCTACAATGTATATACCTAGTAAATAAATAAATGAAAAAATAATAAAAAATCAAACATGCTAAACGTAAGTGATGTTTTTCATTAATAACTCACATTGTAAATCCCACTGTGATTGAGGAACTCATAAAAAGAAAACAAAAGAATGAAAAGTTACCTCATGAAGATTAGTTTACTCAGATAAACCCCTGCCCGCTTTTCTCTATAAATATACAATGTATACCCAGTCAAGAAAAAATAATATTTACAACACTTACCAAACTTGAGTGTGATGTTCATCCCGTAGAGTCGAATCACATTACTTCCTTTCTGTTGACATGTTACAAACCCTCCCCCGAGTGTCTGGTCACAAACTTCAGTCTCACAGTAGTATGAACCCAGGTCAGATTCAGTAACATTCATAATCACTAGATCATGAGAAGGAATATCCCGTCTATAGAGGAATCTATAGTGTGGATCTGACTTAGAAAACACATCTGGAGTTGAAAGAGTGAAATAGCTTCCATTGCCTCCTAAACGTTTAATATGCCACAGAGTTTTATGAGCATGTTTGGCATCACAGGGAAGGATGGCGTTGTCTCCTGGTCTGACTGTGATCACTGTCGCCGTGGACACAACACCTGCTGCATCAGATAAACACACAGATGCTATTTTGCTACTGCATTCCAATTCCTTTCAGGCAAAATGTAGAATTTACAAACCTTTCATGACTTGCAAATACATCGTTTTTAATTCGTATATCAGGCAATATGGTGGATACAACTGTTTGTTTTTTAAGTTTGGTCTTAGATTTTAGGTCAGCTACTTCTTTCAATAAACCAGCTTGACCAACATATGAACGTATAAAAGTTAACTCACCAAGGAGAGCAGTCAGAGCGACACACAGCCATTCCATCTTGATGTCTAACACGACTGTCAAAGTGTCGGGGTCTTTGATGCGGATATCCGCAGTCTCTGGTGTATAGGCTTTACCATTAAAGGGCATGCCAGCAGTGATTGGTTAGTTGAGTGGAAAAATTTCAGTTGGTGGTCATTTTTTTTCATACACCCAAATGTTGGTACAGCCGAGAGAGAATCTTACTTTGATGTCAACATTGTCAGGTACAAATACAAACCACACAGTAGGCTAGGTGCATTGTTAGGAGGGTGGAGGTGTGATCATTTAAAAACCTGGTAACAGACGGACACTCACAAGCTAAAAAGCACAAAAACACAAAGATGAATATGTTCACCCCATAAGCCACTTCAACAAATGCTCTCACACACACAAACAAACACTTTTCAGTCTCAAGACCAAAGCTACCACAATTTACAAAAATGTTCAAAGACAGGCCCAGTGGATTCCCCCTCACCTATTCTGATGGCAGCTTCTGTGTGCTCACACTTTCATTTTGATAAGAAGCACAAACAGCTTCATGTACATATTTAAAACATTGATGTTTGTCTTTATTGAATATGTGTTTGATTAGATACACATGGGTGTGTGTGTGTTTATGTGCGTGGGTTTGCACTCTTTTGTTTGAAGTCATGTGATGTGTACAGCCATCTCTGTCATACAGGAAGGGGCTAGATGATGGAGGATGTCAGGTCTGAAACCACAAAAGTTTCTATCATCGGTAGGCTCACTTCATTGCTATGGGGGTCAAGGTGTTATGCTTTAAAAACATGCCCCCCCCCCCCCCCGCACACACCCCCGCACACACATACACAGACACACGCACAAACATGCACACACACATATAAACGGACACACACACATGCACAGACACACGCCCACAGTCATACACACATAAACAGCAAAACAACCCTACCCCTCCCACCCCCCCACCCCCCACACACACACACTCACACTCACACTCACCCTCACACTCACACTCACACTCTCACCCATCCCAACAACACCTACACCTTCACCCACACACGTACCCATATACACAGATTTTTATATAACAATTTATAGTCATGCCAAAAGGCAGGCCCATGATGAATGATTCCTTCTAAAAGTGTAGGACCGATGCTTATAGCCGGTGCAGACTACAATGAAGAACTAGAAACCCCATGGTGCATCAAATTAAAGCTTTGTTGCATCCAATGAAAGTAGTAAGTCTAACTGTCTGTATGCTAACACTTGTACTTTGATTTAAGCCCAAAAATTATCTTCCTCATTTACACTGATGTACTTGCGGTTAATCAATGAATGTTTGGTCGGATCCATTTTGTATGTGTGTTCTTCAATTGGCAGGCACGTGGTGTGTACAGCCATCTCTGTGATACAGGAAGGGGCTAGATGATGGAGGATGTCAGTCTACAGAAACCACAAGAGTTTCTCTCCTCCAGTGACATCATCATGTCTCACTCAGCCTCACCAGACACTCTCACATGTCTACTGCTGGTTCAGCCACTGTGACTGTGAACAACAGATTATAAAAAAATAGAATATTAATCCAACATCTATTTACACCAGAGAAACATTGATCTCCAACATAGAAATAGTTACTGATAGTTTGGATAATGATACCCTCTGGCTGGACTGAAATGAAGAAAGATTGATTTGGCAGCATGCCAAGGTGAGAGAGGAGGCCACATACAATCCTAAGTAGTATAATCACATATCTTCACAGTTTATTATTGTTGTCAAATTTTTTATTTAGATTCTTAAACTGAGTAGGTGATCAAACACAAGAGGCAAAGCAACATGGAGGCACCAGCTGCACTGTATTCAACAAGAGATACACTATCACAGACAAAGCAGATCTCACAATGCTTGGACGGGTGTTTCAACAGAAATCTCCATTTTATGATTTTATTGATAAGTGATAAAGCAGAGTAAAGTGTAAAAGTAAGCGTTATATTTTGAACATGGCTATGACATCATGGCCCTCACACCCTGCTAGTATTGATGGCTGAATAGGTACTGAAGTCAGAGTCCTGGGTTCTCTTCTTCTTTGGTCTCTTCGGTGCCTGACGGATTTCCAACGCAGCGTAACACACACCATCTTTATCCTGCGAGTGTACAGAGAGAGATTTAAAAATGTTATAGTAAGGCTATACATTACATACAGTATATTACCAATAATGTTATATTTCTGGTGTGAGGATAGCGTTGCCACACTCTTGTACAATAGATCTAGATGATGTAAGGACAGAACCTATGAACTTACCCGTTCCTTAAACTCTCTGTCGTGGGTGTCAGTTCTGTTCTGCTGGCCAACCTGAGATTCCTTCAGAGCTTTAAAAAAGAATATAGTACCATTACAGAAAAACAGAATAAAAAATCTTCCCATTTAGATTTTTCCGATATAAAAGCGTAGTCTACACAGTAGTATCCAATATATAAAAAAAAAACGTTAAATATTTGATCGGATTTAAAAATGTGAGTTTGGAGGTAAGTTAAGCTAAAATACCACTTGGCCTCCTGTAGTAGCAGTAGACCAAGATGGAGGAGAGGAGGGAGGAGAGGAGAACACAGCCGGGACACAGAGTGAAGAGCAGCATCCAACATGGACCACAGTCTGGATCATCATGACCAGGGACTTCAGAGGAACTGGAACCTAATAATTCACATTGGAAATCTCACTGCGATTTGAACTCATTACAATGAGACACAGGAGAACACAGCCGGAACACAGAGACTGAACAGAAGAAACTAACACATATCACAGTCTGGATAAGGACCCAGGGGTTCTGTGGAACAGGGAGCTAGAGAATGAAGATTGTAAAACTTAATAACATAAAAGAGAGTCAATAAATACATATAGAAAGATTGGTTAAGTCCCCTCTTCAAGTCTACCATGTAAACCTAGTCAAAAACAACAAAAATACGGAATGTATTTGAATGAAACATACTAAATATGAATGTGATTTCATCGGTAATTGAACTATTATATGATTATATATTATTTGGTCAACTCATGAAAATGAGACATAAGAATGAAAAGTTTCATCAAAATTAGTTTATTCAGACAAACCCCTAACCGTTTTCTCTGTAAATACACAATGTTTATCTAGTTAAGAAAAAATTCTTTCAACAGCACTTACCAAACATAAGTGTGATGTTTATCCCGTAGAGTCGACTCACATTACTTCCATTGGTTTGACATGTTGAAAACACTCCCCCGAGTCTCTGGTCACAAACTTCAGTCTCACAGTAGTATAAACCCAGGTCTGATTCAGTAACATTCATAATCACTAGATCATGAGAAGGAATATAATATTTATAGAGGAAATTATAGCGTGGATCTGACTTAGAAAACACATCTGGAGTTGAAAGAGTGAAATAGCTTCCATTGCCTCCTAAACGTTTAATATGCCACACAGTTTTCACATCATGTTTGGCATTACAGGGAAGGATGGCGTTGTCTCCTGGTCTGACTGTCATCACCGTCGCCGTGGACACAACACCTGCTGCACCACAAAAACACACAGATGATATTTTGCTACAGGATTCCAATTTCTTTAAGGCAAAATGTAGAATATACTAACCTTTCATGACTTGCAAATAGATCGTTTTAATTCGGATATCAGGCAATATGGTGGATACAACTGTTTGTATTTTAAGTTTGGTCTTAGATTTTAGGTCAGCTACTTCTCTCAATAAACCAGCTTGACCAACATATGAACGTATAAAAGTTAACTCACCAAGGAGAGCAGTCAGAGCGACACAAAGCCATTCCATCTTGATGTCTAACACGACTGTCAAAGTGTGAGGGTCTTAGATGCGGATATCCGCAGTCTCTAGTAGATAGGCTTTACCATTAAAGGGCATGTCAGCAATGATTGGTTAGTAGAGTGGAAAATATTCAGTTGGTGGTCATTTTTTTTCATACACCCAAATGTTGGTACAGCCGAGAGAGAATCTTACTTTGATGTCAACATTGTCAGGTACAAATACAAACCACACAGTAGGCTAGGTGCATTGTTAGGAGGGTGGAGGTGTGATCATTTAAAAACCTGGTAACAGACGGACACTCACAAGCTTCAACACACAAAAACACAAAGACTAATATGTTCACCCCATAAGCCACTTCAACAAATGCTCTCACACACACAAACAAACAAACACTTTTCAGTCTCAAGACCAAAGCTACCACAATTTACAATAATGTTCAAAGACAGGCCCACTGGATTCCCCCTCACCTATTCTGATAGCAGCTTCTGTGTGCTCACACTTTGATTTTGCTAAGAAGCACAAACAGCTTCATATGCATATTTAAAACATTGATGTTTGTCTTTATTGAATATTTGTTTGATTAGATACACATGGGTGTGTGTGTGTTTATGTGCGTGGGTTTGCACTCTTTTGTTTGAAGTCATGTGATGTGTACAGCCATCTCTGTCATACAGGAAGGGGCTAGATGATGGAGGATGTCCGGTCTGAAACCACAACAGTTTCCATCATCAGTAGGCTCGCCTCATTGCTATGGGGGTAAAGGTGTTATGCTTTAAAAACATGCCCCCCCCCCCCTGCATACATACACACACACACACACACACACACACACACACACACACACACACACACATAAACGGACACACACACATGCGCAGACACACACACACACACACACACACAATCAGCACAACAACCCTACCACTTCACCCCCCCCACACAAATCCACACACACACGCACACACACACACACAGTCACACACACACAAAGTCACACACAGACACACACACACACACACACACACACACACACACACACACACACACACACACACACACACTCACACACACACACACACACACACACTCACACACAGCCCAACAACCCCTACCCCTTCACCCACACACGTACCCACATACACATATTTTTATATAACAATTTATAGTCAGGCCCATGATTATTGATTCCTTCTAAAAGTGTAGGACCGATGCTAATAGCCGGTGCAGACTACAATGAAGAACTACAAACCCCATGGTTCCTCAAATTAAACCTTTTTGCATCCAATGAAAGCAGTACGTCTAACCGTCTGTATGCTAACACTTGTACTTTGATTTAAGCCCAAAAATTATCTTCCTCATTTACACTGATGTACTTGTGGTTAATCAATGAATGTTTGGTCGGATCCATTTTGTATGTGTGTTCTTCAGTTGGCAGGCACGTGGTGTGTACAGCCATCTCTGTAATACAGGAAGGGGCTAGATGATGGAGGATATCAGTCTACAGAAACCACAAGAGTTTCTCTCCTCCAGTGACATCATCATGTCTCACTCAGCCTCACCAGACACTCTCACATGTCTACTGCTGGTTCAGCCACTGTGACTGTAAACAATATGTTATTAAAGTGAATGAGTCAGAGATTTGTGGCAGAGACTAGCAAAATGCACAGGAGGTTAGTTAGGGAATAACCCTTCTCTTTTAATTTGTCCCTCCATGTCAGCGTGAGGATGGGCTCTGTGGCTCTGGATCTCCTTCAGCTCTCTCTGCAACAGCCTTTGTCTCCACCATAGCTCTCGCCCGTCATCCTCCCTACTGAGACAAACAGACACCCTTATATAGCCTTCCTCTGACTAATCACTGGAACTCACCTGTTGGAACCTGGTGCTCCATCTGTGGAATGCCTCATCACCACCACGGTCCTCTATCTCCCTCTACTGGACGGAAGTCCGCACAACACTCACAATACTATTAATACCTGGTTTGTTCTGCTTCAGTGTTGAGAATGGGGTTGAGCTGCAATGACTTTGCTAAGTTAAAACCTGCTCCAGTCAAACTTCTGGGATTTTGCCTCACCTCTCACTGACACACTTTGTATTCACATGCTACATACTTTTAATGCGACCCATTGTCATTGAAACAGGGAAATATGAAGATTACTTTAAATATGTTTAATTTAGATTTACAAAATGAAACAAAAAGCGTGGTCATTTATTGTAAAAATACAAGATGAAACATATGGTACAAAGAAAGTCATTTTAAAGGCCACTTTTTAGAGCTAAATAAGAACAAAGAGAAAACATGGAAATAATTCGCTGTTTTGCTTTAAAATGGTCATCGTCTAGTCAGAGTATGAATGTAAAATGAGCCTCATAGAAACACAGAGCCTGATCACTGTAGAACCATGGAGAATGATTGTTCTCTTCTTCTCTGCTTCCTGACTTTCTACTTCCTCTTACGACTACCTGGGTTTAAAGAAGCAAAGAAAAAAGTCAACAATGTCTCACGTTTAAACGTTTATACATTTAAATGTTCCTGGTTTTGATGTTGTGACCCACCTCGTATGGTACCGATCCAGTAGGCACAGGGCAGGAGGACCACAGTCATAGTTCTGGGTAGAACCAACAGGACCCAGCTCAGAACACAGTCTTTGACAAGATCTCTCTGATCTGATTCAAACTCACAATAACATCAAATAAGGATTTTCAATTTAGAATCCCCTTCATTAATACTGTCTCTCCTGTAGTGTCAGTAGACAAGGTTGATGGAGAGGAGAACACAGCCAGATCACAGAGACTGAACAGCAGAAACTAACACATACCACAGCCTTGATCAGGACCCAGGGGTTCTGTTGAACCGGGATATAGAGAATGAAGATTGAAGAAGTTATTCATATAAAAGTAAGTATGTGATGCGTGCAGCCATCTCTGTGATACAGGAAGAGGCTAGATGATGGAGGATGTCAGTCTACAGAAACCACAAGAGTTTCTCTCCTCCAGTGACATCATCATGTCTCACTCAGCCTCACCAGACACTCTCACATGTCTACTGCTGGTTCAGCCACTGTGACTGTGAACAATATATTATTAACAAAACATGATATTAATCCTATATCTATTTACACCAGAGAAACATTGATCTCCAACATAGAAATAGTTACTGATGGTTTGGTTAATGAGACCCTCTGGCTGGACTGAAATGAAGTAAAGGTGGATTTGGCAGCATGCCAAGGCGAGATACCACAGGCCACATACAATCCTAAGTAGTATAATCACATATCTTCACAGTTTAATATTATTGTCTAATTTATTATTTAGACACTTGGACTCAGTAGGTGATCAAACACAAAAGGCAAAGCAACATGGAGGCACCAGCTGCACTGTATTCAACAAGAGATACACTATCACAGACAAAGCAGATCTCACAATGCTTGGACGGGTGTTTCAACAGAAACCTCCATTTTATGATTTTATTGATAAGTGATAAAGCAGAGTAAAGTGTAAAAGTAAGAGTTATATTTTGAACCTGGCTCTGTTGCTTCCCGGTCTGTTACTCTATGTGTATGTGTATGTGTCTGTGTTGTGGGGGCGGCACTCCTCTCACTATCCTGCCTCCCTGATTACTCACATGCACAGCCTACACACCTGCCTTCTATCAAGCTCATCCGCCCAACAGTATATGAACCCCGGATTCGCAACCATTCTTCGCCAGATTATTGTTTCAACCCCCGTGGTAGATACCTGTCCTTGGCTCCTCATGAGTTTGCTTCCTGGAAAGAACAATTACTTGTGCTTGTAATTTAACCTTGTTTCCTTGTGTCATAGGATCACTCACTGCCTTTCAATAAGCTTGCCTCACTGCCTACCTGCCTGATCTCGACCTGCTGCTCTGCCTACGTCTCCCGGACTATCCCTTCCACCGACGCTCAGGTTCTCTCCTGTCTCTTCGCCCCCGGATCCACTTCCTCAATTGTTTCATTGACCTCTGCTCTTCCTGACCCACAACCTTCCCGCAATAAACCCTAATCTCTGATCACTATACTCCATCTCAGTGTCTGTGTCCAGCGATTGGGTCCCCCTTGAAACAGCGTAACACTATGAACTTACCCGTTCCTTAAACTCTCTGTCGTGGGTGTCAGTTCTGTTCTGCTGGCCAACCTGAGATTCCTTCAGAGCTTTAAATAAAGAAAATAGAACAATTACAGAAAAACGGAATTAAAGATATTTTTTATCAGATAATGCCTATAAAAAAGCTTCGTCAACAAAGTACTGTTCTTTAAAAAAAACACAAAGTTAATATTTGATCGGAATAATAAGTGTGATTGTGGATGTAAGTTAAGTTCAAATACCGTTTGGCCTCCTGTAGTAGCAGTAGACCAAGATGGAGGAGTGGAGGGAGGAGAGGAGAACACAGCCGGGACACAGAGTGAAGAGCAGCATCCAACATGGACCACAGTCTGGATCATCACGACCAGGGAGTTCAGAGGAACTGGAACCTAATAATTGACATTGGGAATCTCACGAGATTGGAACTCATAACAATTAGACATAGGAGAACACAGCCGGATCACAGAGACTGAACAGCAGAAACTAACACATACCAGGACCCAGGGTTTCTGTGGAACTGGGATATAGAGAATGAAGATTGAAGAACTTATTCATATAAAAGTAAGTATGTGATGTGTGCAGCCATCTCTGTTTTACAGGAAGTGGCTAGATGATGGAGGATGTCAGTCTACAGAAACCGCAAGAGTTTCTCTCCTCCAGTGACATCATGTCACACTCAGCCTCACCAGACACTCTCACATGTCTACTCCTGGTTCAGCCACTGTGACTGTGAACAATATGTTATTACATTTTTTTTAATATTAATCTACTTGCACTAGAGAAACCTTGATCTCCAACATGTAAATAGTTACTGATAGTTTGGATAACTAGACCCTCTTGCTGGACTGAAATGAAGAAAGATTGATTTGGCAGCATGCCAAGGCGAGAGAGGAGGCCACATACAATCCTAAGTAGCATAATCACATATCTTCACAGTTTAATATTATTATCTAATTTATTATTTAGACACTTGGACTGAGTAGTTGATCCAGCACAAGAGGCAAAGCAACATGGAGGCACCAGCTGCACTGTATTCAACAAGAGATACACTATCACAGACAAAGCAGATCTCACAATGCTTGGACGGGTGTTTCAACAGAAACCTCCATTTTATGATTTTAGGGGTTCTGTGGAACGGGGAGCGGGAATGAAGATTGTAGCACTTAATAAGATTAAAGTAAGTCCATAAATACATAATTAAAGATTGGTTGAGTCCCCTCTCCAAGTCTACAATGTAAATACCTAGATAAAAATATAAAATAATAATAATATAATGAAACACACCAAATATAGAGTGATATTTTTCATTGATAATTTGCATTGTAAATCTCACTGAGATTGGAACTAATAACAATGAGACACAGGAGAACACAGCCAGACCACAGAGACTGAACAGCAGAAACGTTCACATACCACAGTCTGGATCAGGATCCAGGGGTTCTGTGGAACGGGGAGATAGAGAATGGAGATTGTAAAACTTAACAATATAAAAGAAAGTCGATAAATACATATATAAAGATTCCCTTCTTCAAGTCTACCATGTAAACCTAGTAAAAAAAAAAAAAAATACAGAATGTATTTGAATGAAACATACTAGATATGAATGTTATTTCATCGGTAATTGAACTATTATATGATTATATATTATTTGGTCAACTCATGAAAATGAGACATAAGAATGAAAAGTTTCATCAAAATAAGTTTAGTCAGACAAACCCCTAACCCTTTTCTCTGTAAATATACATTGTTTATCTAGTTAAGAAAAAAATCTTTCAACAGCACTTACCAAACATAAGAGTGATGTTTATCCCGTAGAGTCGACTCACATTACTTCCTTTGTGTTGACATGTTGAAAAACCTCCCCCGAGTGTCTGGTCACAAACTTCAGTCTCACAGTAGTATGAACCCAGGTCAGATTCAGTAACATTCATAATCACCAGATCATGAGGAGGAATATCCCGTCTATATAGGAATCTATAGTGTGGATCTGACTTAGAAAACACATCTGGAGTTGAAAGAGTGAAATAGCTTCCGTTGCCTCCTAAACGTTTAATATGCCACAGAGTTTTATGAGCATGTTTGGCATCACAGGGAAGGATGGCGTTGTCTCCTGGTCTGACTGTCATCACCGTCGCCGTGGACACAACACCTGCTGCACCACATAAACACACAGCTGATATTTTGCTACAGCATTCCAATTCCTTTCAGGCAAAATGCAATATTTACAAACTTTTAATTACTTTGAAATACATAGTTATTAATTCAAGCATTGGGCAATATGTTGTATGAAATGGTTTTATTTTGGAGGTTTGGTCTTAGATTTTAGAGCAACGACACCTCTCAATCAACCATATTGACCAACATATGAACGTATAAAAGTTAACTCACCAAGGAGAGCAGTCAGAGTGACACACAGCCGTCCCATCTTGATGTCTAACACGACTGTCAAAGTCTCAGGGTCTTTGATGCGGATATCCGCAGTCTTTAGTAGATAGGCTTTACCATTAAAGGGCATACAGGCAGTGATTGGTTAGTTGAGTGGAAAATATTCAGTTGGTAGTGCTTTTTTATAAACCCAAATGATGAACCAAGAGAGAATCTTACTTTGATGTCAACATTGTCAGGTACAAATACAAACCACACAGTAGGCTAGATACATTGTGAGGAGGGTAAAGGTGAGATCATTTAAAAACCTGGTAACAGACGAACACTCATAAGCTTCAACACAAGAAAACACAAAGACTAAAATGTTCCCCTTATAACCCACTCACACAAATGCTCTCACACACACAAACAAAAACTTTTCAGTCTCAAGACCAACGCTACCACAATTTACATTAACGCTCAAAGACAGGCCCAGTGGATTCTCCCTCACCTATTCTGATAGCAGCTTCCGTGTGCTCACACTTTGATTTTGATAAGAAGCACAAACAGTTTCATATACCTATTTATGATGTTTGTCTTTATTCAATATTTGTTTGTTTAAATACACGTGTGTGTTTGTGTGTGCGTGGGTTTGCACTCTTTTGTTTGAAGTCATGTGATGTGTACAGCCATCTCTGTCATACAGGAAGGGGCTAGATGATGGAGGATGTCAGGTCTGAAACCGCAACATTTTCCATCATCAGTAGGCTCGCCTCATTGCTATGGGGGTAAAGGTGTTATGCTTTAAAAACTTGCTCACAGACAGAGACAACCAGCAGGTCTGAAACCACAACAGTTTCCATCATCAGTAGGCTCGCTTCATTGCTATGGGGGTGAGGTTGATATGCTTTAAAAACTTGCTCAAAGACTCAGAGACAACCAGCTCACACACACCCACACACACACACACAAACACAATCACACACACACACACACACACACACACACACACACACACACAGCCCAACAACACCTAGCCCTTCACCCACACACGTACCCACATACACATATTTTTATATAACAATTTATAGTCATGCCAAAAGGCAGGCCCATGCGGATTGATTCCTTCTAAAAGTGTAGGACCGATGCTAATAGCCGGTGCTGTCATGGTTTCCACCTAGTTGCACTTTCTAACTTCTCTGCTTTTTCAGAGCGGGCTCCTCACACCAATCAGCTCACTCATTCCGCCTGGTTTATTCAGCTCAGCCTCACACCTGCAACTCATCACCTCATTAGTACTAGTATATATATCACCTCGGTTGTCTTGGTCCTTTGCCAGATTGTCTTGTGTTGTATCGCCAAGCTCTCCAGTTAAGCAAATATTACCTACCCGTGTCTGACCTAGTTTTGCTTGTATCGTCATTTGGATTGCCTGCCTGCCCCTTGCCTGCTCTGGTTGCCATCGGACTGATTTCCTGGATTTGGATTGCCTGCCTGCCCCTTGCCTACTCTATTTGCCATTGGACTGATTTCCTGGATTTGGATTGCCTGCCTGCCCCTTGCCTGCTCTGTTTACCATCGGACTGATTTACTGGTTTTTGACCCCCTGCCTGGACTACTCTGAGTAAAAGCCATATTCCTCAAACTACCCTACGTCGTCAGTTGTCGTGCTTTTGGGTTCTCTGCCTGTCCCGGCCTAAAGGCTTAACAGAACAATCTGGCCAAAAATGAACCCAGCCGACTCCGCAGCCGTTCGAGCTGAGCTGGAATCTCAGAGAGAAGCTATCAAGCAACTCACCCGGAGCCTTAAAGCCTTGGCGGATGGAATTCAGGACATGGCGATTCTTCACGAAGGAAGAATAGAGAGCCTTCAGAGCCAACTGCCAATTGCCGCCGCACCCTCCCGTCCTCCCATTCCAGAGTCAGAAGCGCGTCTGCATCCCCCGGAACGCTACTCAGGTATGCCGGGTTCTTGCCGGCCATTCTTAATTCAATGTTCACTCGCCTTTGAGCTCCAGCCGTCAGCCTTCCCCACGCAGAGGTCCAGAGTGGCGTATATCGTATCGTTGCTTTCCGGACGAGCCAGAGACTGGGGAACGGCGGAGTGGGAGAAACAATCTTCCATCTGCTCGTCTATCGATCTGTTTTCTGCGGTGCTTCGGAAGGTCTTTGACCACGCAACGCCGGGACGAGAGGCAGCTCGAGGGCTGTTCACCCTGTCACAGGGGGCGAGGTTTGTGGCTGATTACTCCATCGAGCTCCGCACTTTGGCGGCAGAGAGCAACTGGAATGCTTCGGCTCTCTTCGACGCTTTCTACCAGGGACTCTCGGACGGTATCAAAGACGAGTTGGCGTCCAGGGACCTACCGGAAGACCTTGATGCACTAATTGCTCTCGCCATCCGCATAGGTGGTCGTCTGCAGGAGAGGAGGAAGGAGAAGTGTCACGGTTCCACGCGATCACCCCTCGACTCAGGACGTGTAATTCTCCAGCACAAACTCACGCCTTAAGCACAAACGGTTAAATATAAAAATATAGCTTTATTACACATTTGATAAAACATGGACATAAAACACTACCCCAGCTCGCTCTTTGACCCTCCCCTCTGTGACTGGGTGACCTTAGCGCCTGAAGGTGAGTGACCCTGTCCCTACCCCAATAATCCACTGCACTCGCCTAAACTGAAAGGCACATCACACTGGTCACTGCACGCATGACTGTTTTCCACAAAATAGCACACACAAAAGGGAGAATAACTCCATTCAAACCACTACAAAGTATGAGGAGGAAAAAGCTCCACTATGGGCCTAAGCACAACACACGTGTTCCTGGATCCCTGGGGCCCACCCTTAACGCTATCCCACACCGGATCACAAAGGGGATTCAATAAGCAATGTTAAGGAGGGTGAAATATGGACACACAAGACAGCACAACAAACAAAATAGTAGTGGGGATAGGTTCTCTTCCCCTGCACTGCGGAGAACCAAATCCCCACAAAAAGGATAAGACCAACGTTCGGTTGGGAGCATGCAGCTCACTGAAGTCGTCCAGGGGACACTGAAGTCGTCAAGGCCACGCCCCCCCGCCTTTTCTGACAGTCCGCTGGAACAATCGCTGATGTCGTGCAGGGCTCCGCCCCCTCGTTGTTGACAGTCACACTGGAACGAAGCTGCTGTCGCGCAAGGCCACGCCCCCTCGTTGCTGAAAGTCACAGTGGAACTAAGCTGCTGTACCGCACCACTCTGGCAGACCTGGTTGGGCTCTCGACGTCCGACCCTTGATTTCCCTCTCAACGCCACAGTCGTAATCACCAGTCCTTTGCCGCCCTAGGAGAGAAAGACTCACACCAACACATGCATCCACTGATTGCTTGCTCACTCGGTCGCTCGCTCACTCACTCGCTCGTTCATCTCGTGCCAACCCAGGGCATATACTCAGGTCCACAACAGCTACCGCTACGAGCATCAATACGTTATCCCCCTTCTTCCGCCCCCTCAACCACCCAAACACAATGCCTTTTACCCAATCCTCCCACCAATCCCAGGGCTGCCTCGCTAATAAGCTGATACCGCACAGCTTGTTGCCAATTTGTTCCCACCCCGTGACAGAAGCTTTCCCCCACTCCAGCTTTCCCTTCGGAACGGGGCGTCGACACCGCCAGAGACTCCCCAGAACCCATGCAGCTGGGTAGAACTTGCCTTTCCGCCGAGGAACGACAGCGCCGCTGGCAGGATAAACTGTGCATGTACTGCGGTCGAGATGACCATTTTGTTTCTTCTTGCCCGGTAAAAGGCAGGGCTCCCCAGTCACCCAGAGGGCGCTGGTGAGCCGAACTATGAACTTCCAAATGCCCTCTCAACCTTCGATCCATGCCCAACTCTCCTGTTCGGGGAAGACCCACCAGGTCAACGTCTTCATCGACTCCGGAGCAGATGCCAACCTGCTGGATATAGAGCTAGCCTCTCAGCTAGGGATCGGAAGGGAGGCGTTAAGGAGGCCCATCGAAGCTACAGCCCTGAACGGTTATATCCTGGCCCAGGTTACCCACCAAACTGTTCCTCTCCGGTTGGGCATGTCGGGTAACCACACGGAGACACTCCGCTTTCATTTAATACATGCACCCAGTCATTCTGGGGTTCCCCTGGCTGAGGACGCATAACCCTCACATAGACTGGGCGTCGGGGACGGTACTGCAATGGAGTGCTCGCTGTCATGCGATTTGTCTTAAATCTGCTCTGTCATTGGCTTCCTGGCTGCCTGTTTCCCCGGAGGTCCTGGACCTTTCGGGGGTCCCTAGTGAGTACCTGGACCTCAAGGAGGTGTTCAGCAAAGTTCGGGCTTCCTCGCTGCCTCCACACCGCGCCTATGACTGCGCCATTGAGCTCCTTCCAGGCACCACACCTCCCAGAGGACGACTCTTCTCCTTGTCGGCTCCAGAGATCAAGGCGATGGAGGTGTACATTCGCGAGTCCTTGGTGGCGGGACTCATTCGCCCTTCCTCGTCCCCGGCAGGAGCGGGATTTTTTTTCGTGGGGAAGAAGGACAAATCCCTTCGCCCGGTCATCGACTACAAAGGGCTGAATGACGTCACCGTCAAAAACAGGTACCCACTCCCCCTGATATCATCTGCTTTTGAACTCTTGCAAGGGGCGAGGGTCTTCTCCAGGTTGGACCTCCGCAATGCTTACCATCTGGTACGGATCCGAGAGGGATCCGAGTGGAAGACAGCCTTCAATTCTCCCTCCGGTCACTACGAATACTTGGTGATGCCCTTTGGTCTTACCAACGCTCCCGCGGTGTTTCAAGGTTTAGTAAACGATGTTCTTCGTGACCTGCTCAATATATCAGTGTTCGTTTACTTGGATGACATCCTGATTTTTTTTCTAAGTCCACACAGCAGCATGTGGTGCACGTCCGTCAGGTCCTCCAGAGGCTTCTGGAGAATAGGCTGTTTGTGAAAGCTGAGAAATGTGAGTTCCACACCACAAAGGTGTCCTTCCTGGGGTTTGTCATATCCACCGGCAACATCCAGATGGATCCGGACAAGACCCGGGCGGTCACAGATTGGCCTACCCCACTTACTCGCAAGGAGCTCCAACGCTTCCTGGGATTCTCCAACTTTTATCAATGGTTCATCCGGAATTACAGCTCGGTGGCGGCTCCTCTCACCGCTCTCACCTCCCTGAAGTACCCGTTCCGGTGGTCCTCCGCGGCAGAGGAGGCGTTCAGTAAGCTGAAGGCGCTCTCCTACCGCCCAGGCTTCAAAAACGTCAAGCCGGACACCTTGTCCCGTCAGTTCCAGCCTGCAAGTGTTCCTTCCCACCCTGAGGAAATCCTGCCTCGTCGGAGCAGTATCCTTGGCGGTCATGGACAAGATAAAGCGTTCCCTGGAGGGGCGTCCTGGTCCCAGTGCTTGTCCCATTAACCGGCTGTTTGTCCAAGCCAGTCTCCGTTCTCAGGTGCTCCAGGTGCTCTCAGGTCCTCCCGCCTGGCTTGTCATCCGGGGGCGAGACGCACCTTGGCGCTGCTGAAACAACGCTTCTGGTGGTCCTCCATGGAGGAAGACACCAAGGGGTTTGTGGCCGCATACCAGGTCTGCTCACAGCACAAGAGCTCTCGCCAAGCGCCCTCCGGACTGCTGCGTCCGCTGCCGATTCCCGGTCGGCCCTGGTCCCACATCTCGCTGGATTTTGTCACGGGCCTGCCCTCCTCAGACGGTAACACCACCATCCTCACTGTCGTGGACAGGTTCTCTAAATCTGCCCACTTAATTCCCTTACCTAAATTACCCAGCGCCAAAGAGACCGCGGAGCTTATGCTTCACCATGTTTTCCGGCTGCATGGCCTCCCTGCGGATGTGGTCTCGACTGAGTTTCTGGACTGAGTTTTGCAGACTTTTAGGGGCCACGGTCAGCCTTTTATCGGGGTTTCACCCGCAGTCGAATGGCCAGGCGGAGCGGATGAACCAGGAGATGGAGACTGCGGTGTCTGGCTTCCCGGGAACCTGCCTCCTGGTCCCCGACAGCTCATCTGGGTGGAGTACGAGCACAACACCCTGCCCAGTTCTGCCACCGGCCTCTCTCCCTTCGAATGCTCGCGGGGTTACCAGCCTCCGCTGTTCCCCGAGCAGGAACAGGAGGCCAGCGTTCCATCGGTGCAGTCGTTCATCCAGCGGTGCAAGCGCACGTGGAGACGGGCCTGCACCGCTCTCCTTCGCTCCTCGGACCGTTACCAGCGGTCCGCCAACCGTCGTCGCATTCCTGCGCTACGCTCCGGGGCAGCGTGTGGCTCTCTACGCGGGACCTGCCTCTCAGGGTGGAGTCCAGGAAGCTGGCCCCGAGGTTCGTGGGTCCTTTCCCGATCATCAGGATGATCAATCCGGCGGCTCTTCGTCTCGTCTGCCACGGTCGATGAGGATCCATCCTACCTTCCACGTGTCCAGGGTCAAGCCTGTCAAGGAGAGTTCCTTGCAGCCCCCCTCTCGTCCCCCGCCGCCCCACCGACTCGTGGATGGGGCTCCTGCCTACACGGTGCGGCGTCTCCTTGGGTCCCGGCGACGGGGCCGGGGCTTCCAGTATCTGGTGGACTGGGAAGGCTACGGGCCTGAGGAGCGCTCCTGGGTTCCGGCCCGGGACATCCTGGATCCGTCCCTCATTGCGGACTTCCGCCGGGCCCACCCTGATTGGCGGGCTGTAACGTCGGGAGCCGTTCCTGGACGGCGGGGTTCTGTCAAGGTTTCCACCTAGTTGCACTTTCTAACTTCTCTTGTTTTGCCACCAATCAGCTCACTCATTCCACCTGGTTTACTCAGCTCAGCCTCACACCTGCAACTCATCACCTCATTAGTACTTGAAAATATCACCTCGGTTGTCTTGGTCCTTTGCCAGATTGTCTTGTGTTGTATCGCAAAGCTCTCCAGTTAAGCAACTATTACCTATCCGTGTCTGACCTAGTTTTGCCTTTATCGTCATTTGGATTGCTTGCCTGCTCTGGTTGCCATCGGACTGATTTCCTGGATTTGGATTGCCTGCCTGCCCCTTGCCTGCTCTGTCTGCCATCGGACTGATGTCCTGGTTTTTGACCCCCTGCCTGGACTACTCTGAGTAAAAGCCATATTCCTCAAACTACCCTACGTCGTCAGTTGTCGTGCTTTTGGGTTCTCTGCCAGTCCCGGCCTAAAGGCGTAACAGGTGCAGACTCCAAGGAAGAACTACAAACCCCATGGTGCCTCAGATGGAAGCTTTGTTTCATCCAATGAAATTAGTAAGTCTTACTGTCTGTATGCCAACACTTGTACTTTGATTTAACCACAAAATTGATATTCCTAATTTACATTGATGTGCTTGTGGTTAATCATTAAATGTTTTGTTTGGGCACATTTTGTATGTGTGTTCTTCAAATGGCAGGCACGTGGTGTGTACAGCCATCTCTGTGATACAGGAAGGGGCTAGATGATAGAGGATTGTCAGTCTACAGAAACCACAAGAGTTTCTCTCTTCCAGTGACATCATCATGTCTCACTCAGCCTCACCAGACACTCACATGTCTACTGCTGGTTCAGCCACTGTGACTGAACAATATATTATTAAAGTGAATAAGTCAGGTTTGTGGTAAAGACTAGCACAAAACACAGGACGATAGTTTGGGAATAACCCTTTTGTCATTTTTCCCTCTACGTCAGCCCGAGGATGGGCTCTGTGGCTCTGGATCTCCTTCAGCTCTCTCTGCAACAGCCTTTGTCTCCACCATAGCTCTATCGCGCTCTACTGGGTGGACTACCGCACAACACTCACAATAATATTAATACCTGGTTTGTTCTGCTGCTGTGTTGAGAATGGGGTTGAGCTGTGCTGACTTTGATAAGTTAAAACATGCTCCAATCAAACTGCTGGGATTTTTCCTCACCTCTCACTGACACACTTTGTATTCACATGCTACATACATTTAGTGCGACCCATTGTCATTGAAACAGGAAAATATGAAGATTACTTTAAATATGGTTAAAATAGATAAAGCAGATGAAAAAGACACCATGGTAATTTATTTTAAGAATGCAAGATGAAACAAAAGGTTAAAAAAAGCAATACAATAATACAAAAAGGCCACTTAATAGAACTAAAAGGGAGAAAATATTTTATGTAATAGGCTGTTTTATATTAAAACGATCAGCATCTCTAGTAAGAGTATGAATGTTAAATGAGCCTCATAGAAACACAGAGCCTGATCACTGTAGAACCATGGAGAATGACTGTTCTCTTCTTCTCTGCTTCTGGACTTTCTACTTCCTCTTACGACTACCTGGGTTTAAAGAAGCAACGAAAAAAGTCAACGTCTCACGTTTAAGCGTTTATTCATTTAACTGTTCCTGGTTTTGATGTTGTGACCCACCTCGTATGGTACCGATCCAGTAGGCACAGGGCAGGAGGACCATAGTCATGGTTCTGGGGAGAACCAACAGGACCCAGCTCAGAACACAGTCTTTGACAAGGTTTCTCTGATCTGATTCAAACTCACAATAACATCGAATAAGTATTTACAATTTAGAATCCCCTTTATTAATACGATCCCTCCTGTAGTGTCAGTAGACCAAGATGAAGGTGTGGAGAACACAGCCAGAACACAGAGACTGAACAGCAGAAACTAACACATACCACAGTCTGGATCAGGACCCAGGGGTTCTGTGGAACCGGGATATAGAGAATGAAGATTGAAGAAGTAATTCATATAAAAGTAAGTATGTGATGCGTGCAGCCATCTAGTGAATATAGTATATCAAGAAGTGGCTAGATGATGGAGGACGTCAGTCTACAGAAACCACAAGAGTTTCTCTCCTCCAGTGACATCATCATGTCTCACTCAGCCTCACCAGACACTCTCACATGTCTACTGCTGGTTCAGCCACTGTGACTGTGATTAATATATTATGAAAAAATAGAATATTAATCCTACATCTATTTACACCAGAGAAACATTGATCTCCAACATAGAAATTATTCCTGATGGTTTGGTTAATGAAACCCTCTGGCTGGACTGAAATGAAGAAAGGTGGATTTGGCAGCATGCCAAGGTGAGAGAGGAGGCCACATACAATCCTAAGTATTTATATATATATTTAGACACTTGGACTCAGTAGGTGATCAAACACAAGAGGCAAAGCAACATGGAGGCACCAGCTGCACTGTATTCACCAAGAAATACACTATAACAGACAAAGCAGATCTCACAATGCTTGGACGGGTGTTTCAACAGAAACCTCCATTTTATGATTTTATTGATGAGTGTTAAAGCAGAGTAAAGTGTAAAATTAAGCGTTATATTTTTAACCTGGCTAAGACATCATGGCCCTCACACCCTGCTAGTATTGATGGCTGAATAGGTACAGGTACTGAAGTCATGGTCCTGGGTCCTCCACTTCTTCTTTGGTCTCTTCGGTGCCTGACGGATTTCCAACGCAGCGTAACACACACCCTCTTTATCCTTAAAGTGTACAGAGAGAGATTTAAAAATGTTATAGTAAGGCTATACATTACATACAGTATATTACCAATAATGTTATATTTCTGGTGTGAGGATAGCGTTGCCACACTCTTGTACAATAGATCTAGATGATGTAAGGACAGAACCTATGAACTTACCCGTTCCTTAAACTCTCTGTCGTGGGTGTCAGTTCTGTTCTGCTGGCCAACCTGAGATTCCTTCAGAGCTTACATAAAGAATATAGTTATATTGTATAAAAATGTCTTAAAAAAAATTCAGTATATAATATTCAGATTTTCTGGTCAACACAGTAGTATATAAAAAAACAGTAAATGTTTGATCGGATAAAAAAATGTGAGTGTGGAGGTAAGTTAAGTTAAAATACCACTTGGCCTCCTGTAGTAGCAGTAGACCAAGATGGAGGAGAGGAGGGAGGAGAGGAGAAAACAGCCGGGACACAGAGTGAAGAGCAGCATCCAACATGGACCACAGTCTGGATCATCACGACCAGGGACTTCAGAGGAACTGGAACCTAATAATTCACATTGGAAATCTCACTGCGATTGGAAATCATTACAATGAGACACAGGAGAACACAGCCGGAACACAGAGACTACTACTAATATACCACACAGTTTTACGATCATGTTTTGCATCACAGGGAAGGATGGCGTTGTCTCCTGGTCTGACTGTCATCACCGTGGACACAACACTTGCTGCACCAGAAAAACACACAGATGATATTTTGCTACAGGATTCCACTTTCTTTCAGGCAAAATTTAGGACATACTAACCTTTAATGACTTACAAATACATAGATTTAAATTCATGCATTGGCAATATTGTTGATACAACAGTTTATTTATGAGGTTTGGTCTTAGATCTTAGATCAGCGAAAACTCTCAATAAACCATCTTCACAAACATATGAACGTATAAAAGTTAACTCACCAAGGAGAGCAGTCAGAGCGAAACACAGCCATTCCATCTTGATGTCTAACACGACTGTCAAAGTGTGAGGGTCTTTGATGCGGATATCCGGAGTCTCTAGTAGATAGGCTTTACCATTAAAGGGCATGTCAGCAATGATTGGTTAGTAGAGTGGAAAATATTAAGTTGGTGGTCCTTTTTTTATAAACCAAACTCAAGCTACAGCCGTGAGAGAATCTTACTTTGATGTCAACATTGTCAGGTACAAATGATAAACCACACAGTAGGCTATTGTTAGGAGGTCATAGGTCACCAAACGATACTCACCAACTTTCACACACAAACACACAGACCAACACCTCCACCAAGTAACATACACACATTCTTTACCTCTCTCTCTCTCTTTCTCTCTCTCTCTCTCTCTCTCTCTCTCTCTCTCTCTCTCTCTCTCTAGCTCTCTCTCTCTCTCTCTCTCTCTCTCTCTCTCTCTCTCTCTCTCTCTCTCTCATTCTCTGTCTCTCTCTCTCTCTCTCTATCTCTCTATCTATCTCTCTCTCTCTCTCTCTCTCTCTTTTTCTCTCTCTCTCTGCCTATCACGCACAACACATATACACACGTATGCACACACACACACACGTACACACGCGCGCACTCACGCACACACGCATGCACACACACACATACACACACACACACACACACACGTGCGCACACACACACACACACACACACACACACACACACACACACATTCACACACACACACACACACACACACACACAGACAACTGACCAAATGTATTCCTCCTAACCTATGCTAATAGAAGCTATTGAGACTGCTATCAATAACTACAAAACCCATCATTTATGAGTTGAGGCTGTGGTGCATCCTTTGAAATCAGTTAGTGTAAATGTTCGTCTGCTAACGTAGGTAATCATTATTTGTTTGTTTAAATACCTCTCTATGTTTATGTACATGTGTAAACATACGTGTGTGTGCGTTCATTCTTCAGCTTGCAGTCATGTGATATGTACAGCGGTCTCTGCGATACAGGAAGAGGCTAGATGATGGAGGACGTCAGTCTACAGAAACCACAAGAGTTTCTCTCCTCCAGTGACATCATCATGTCTCACTCGGCCTCACCAGACACTCTCACATGTCTACTGCTGGTTCAGCCACTGTGACTGTGAACAACAGATTATAAAAAAAATAGAATATTAATCCTACATCTATTTACACCAGCGACACATTGATCTCCAACATAGAAATACTTCCTGATGGTTTGGTTAATGAAACCCTCTGGCTGGACTGAAATGAAGAATGGTGGATTTGGCAGCATGCCAAGGTGAGAGAGGAGGCCACATACAATCCTACGTAGTATAATCACATATCTTCACAGTTTAATATTATTGTCTAATTTATTATTTAGACACTTGGACTCAGTAGGTGATCAAACACAAGAGGCAAAGCAACATGGAGGCACCAGCTGCACTGTATTCAACAAGAGATACACTATCACATACAAAGCAGATCTCACAATGCTTGGACGGGTGTTTCAACAGAAACCTCCATTTTATGATTTTATTGATGAGTGATATGACAGAATAAAGCGTAAAAGTAAGCGTTATATTTTGAACCTGGCTATGACATCATGGCCCTCACACCCTGCTAGTATTGATGGCTGAATAGGTACTGAAGTCAGAGTCCTGGGTTCTCTTCTTCTTTGGTCTCTTCGGTGCCTGACGGATTTCCAACGCAGCGTAACACACACCATCTTTATCCTGAGAGTGTACAGAGAGAGATTTAAAAATGTTATAGTAAGGCTATACATTACATACAGTATATTACCAATAATGTTATATTTCTGGTGTGAGGATAGCGTTGCCACACTCTTGTACAATAGATCTAGATGATGTAAGGACAGAACCTATGAACTTACCCGTTCCTTAAACTCTCTGTCGTGGGTGTCAGTTCTGTTCTGCTGGCCAACCTGAGATTCCTTCAGAGCTTTAAAAAAGAATATAGTACCATTACAGAAAAACAGAATAAAAAATCTTCCCATTT
Organism: Aplochiton taeniatus; assembly: GCA_017639675.1. NCBI lineage: Eukaryota > Metazoa > Chordata > Actinopteri > Galaxiiformes > Galaxiidae > Aplochiton > Aplochiton taeniatus. Next base: position 3,841,253 of record CM030176.1, read on the forward strand.
AGATTTTTCCGATATAAAAGCGTAGTCTACACAGTAGTATCCTATATATAAAAAGAAAAACTTTCAATATTTGATCGGATTTAAAAATGTGAGTGTGGAGGTAAGTTAAGTTAAAATACCACTTGGCCTCCTGTAGTTATAATAGACCAAGATGGAGGAGAGGAGGGAGGAGAGGAGAACACAGCCGGGACACAGAGTGAAGATCAGCATCCAACATGGACCACAGCCTGGATCATCACGACCAGGGAGTTCAGAGGAACTGGAATCTAGATGATTGACATTGGATAACTCATTTAAAATAGACAAAAGAATGAAAAGTTAACTCATCAAGATTAGTTTATACCTTGTATATACCATATATTAGGTTATATGATGTATACCCAGTCATGAGAAAATGTTTTTTTCAACATTTACCAAACTTGAGCGTGATGTTTATCCCGTACAGTTGAATCACATTAGTGCCTTGATGTTGACATGTTGAAAACCCTCCCCTGAGTCTCTGGACACAAACTTCAGTCTCACAGTAGTATAAACCCAGGTCAGATTCAGTTACATTCATAATCACTAGATCATATGAAGGAATTTCCCATCTATATAGAAAAAATATAGTGTGGATCAGACTTAGAAAACACATCTGGAGTTGAAAGAGTGAAATAGCTTCCATTGCCTCCTAAACATTTAATATGCCACACAGTTTTATGATCATTTTTGGCTTCACAGGGAAGGATGGCGTTGTCTCCTGGTCTGACTGTCATCACCGTCGCCGTGGACACAACACCTGCTGCACCAGAAAAACACTCAGATGATGTTTTGCTACAGGATTCCACTTTCTTTCAGGCAAAATGGAGTATTTACAAACCTTTAATTACTTTGAAATACATAGTTATTATTTCACGCATTTGGCAATATGTTGTATGAAATGGTTTTATTTTGGAGGTTTGGTCTTAGATTTTAGAGCAACATCACCTCTCAATCAACCATCTTGACCAACATATGAACGGATACAATTTTACTCACCAAGGTTGGCAGTCAGAGCGACACACAGCCATTCCATCTTGATGTCTAACACGAGTGTCAAAGTCTCAGGGTCTAAGATGCGGATATCCGCAGTCTCTAGTAGATAGGCTTCACCATTAAAGGGCATGCCAGCAGTGATTGGTTAGTTGAGTGGAAAATATTCAGTTGGTGGCCATTTTTTTAAAACCCAAATTATGGTACAGCCGAGAGAGAATCTTACTTTGATGTCAACATTGTCAGGTACAAATATGAAACCACACAGTAGGCTAGGTGCATTGTTAGGAGGGTGGAGGTGTGATCATTTAAAAACCTGGTAACACACGGACACACAAGCTTCAACACACAAAAAATCAAAGACTAAAATGTTCCCCTCATAACCCACTCACACAAATGCTCTCAGACACACAATAAAAACACTTTTCAGTCTCAAGACTAAAGCTACCACAATTTTGGTTGAAATCATGTGATGTGTACAGCAATCTCTGTTATACAGGAAGGAGCTAGATGATGGAGGATGTCAGGTCTGAAACCACAACAGTTTCCATCATCGGTAGGCTCGCTTCATTGCCATGGTGGTAAAGGTCTTATGCTTCAAAAACATGCTCACATACAGAGGCAACCAGTTCACCCCCCCCCCCCCCACACACACACACACACATTCCAACACACACACACAGACACACACACTCACAACCACGCATACATACACACACAGCCCAACAACCCCTACCCCTTTACCCACACACGTACCCACACACACATATATTTTATATGACCCTATCTGGCACCCTTTCGTGGGCTGACCAACATGTCCCACTGGAGGCCTTTGTGGACTCAGGAGCGGCGGGGAACTTCATTGACCAGACCACGGCACGGCACCTCCGGATACCGGTCCGGTCCCTTCCTGCGCCGCTTCCAGTGACGGCGCTGGATGGGCGGCCCCTCGGTCCAGGGGTGGTGTCCCAGGTGACTGTGCCTCTTCATCTTCACATCGGTCCCTGCCATAACGAAACCATACAGCTACATGTCATACCCTCTCCCAAGACCCCGCTCATCCTAGGTCACCCCTGGCTGGCTACACACAACCCGCACATCAACTGGGCTACGGGGTCCGTGGTCAGCTGGGGAGCCTCCTGCGAGACTACCTGCCTCCTGTCACCTGAGCGTCCATTGGACTTTGAAACAGAGGGTTCTGTGGACTTGGGGGGGGTGCACCCAGAATACCATCATCTGGCGGCAGTATTTAGCAAGCGGCGGGCATCCAGGTTGCCGCCTCACCGCTCCTACGACTGCGCCATAGACTTGCTGCCCGGCTGCACCCCACCAAGGGGTGGGCTGTACTCCCTGTCTGGCCCAGAGGAGAAGGCCATGACAGAGTACATCCGAGAGGCCCTGGCATCGGGCTTCATCCGGCCATCAACTTCGCCGGCAGGGGCGTGGTTCTTTGTGGACAAGAAGGGCGGGGATCTGAGGCCCTGCATCGATTACCGTGGACTCAACAGAATCACGTTGAAGAATCGATACCCCGTGCCCTTGATGACGGCTGCCTTCGAGAGACTGCAGGGCGCCTCTGTCTACACCAAGCTGGATCTTCGCAGCGCGTACAATCTTGTACGGATCCGAGAAGGTGAGTGGAAGACGGCCTTTAACACCCCGAACGGCCACTACGAATACCTGGTCATGCCGTTCGGGCTCACCAACGCCCCTGCTGTCTTCCAGACCCTCATCAATGACGTCCTCCACGACATACTGGGCCGCTATGTGTTTGTCTACCTTGATGACAAGCTGGTCTTTCCGCAGACCCTCGAGGAGCACCGCCAGCACGTCCGGAGGGTCCTCGACCGCCTCCTGCAGCACCACTTGTATGTGAAACCGGAGAAGTGTTCGTTTCATACCTCCAGCACCCAATTTCTGGGATATGTGGTGTCTGCAGGGGTGTTGGAGATGGATCCCTCGAAGGTGCAGGCGCTCGTCACTGTGCGGCAGGTGCAGCAATTCCTGGGCTTTGCCAAATTCTACCGGCGCTTCATCCGGAATTTCAGCACCATCGCTGCACCCCTCGCCGCCCTGACCCGCAAGACCGCTGGTCCTTTCCGCATGATCCCCAGAAGCCCAGCAGGCTTTCATGGGGTCAAAGGAGCGGTTCACCTCTGCTCCGGTTTTGCAGCTCCCTGATCCCTCCTTGCCTTTTACCGTGGAGGTCGACGCGTCCAGCTGGGGAGTAGGTGCCATTCTGTCGCAGAGGAACAGGCGTGACCAGAAGCTCCATCCCTGCGTCTTCTTCTCACGCCGGTTGACCCCCGCTGAAAGGAATTACGACGTGGGGGATCGAGAGCTGCTCGCCATCAAGTTGGCATTCGAGGAGTGGAGGCACTGGCTCGAGGGTTCCCAGCACCCGGTGGCAATGTGTACCGACCACCGGAACCTGGAGTATATCGGGGCCACGAAGCGACGGAACTCCAGGCAGGCCCGATGGGCTCCGATCTTCACTCGCTTCGACTACCTCATCACTTACCGGCCTGGATCCAAGAACCAGAAGGCCGATGCCCTCTCCCGCATCCACGACCCCCTGGACTCGTTGGTTGCATCTGAGCCAGTCATCCCCTCGGCCCGATTGGTGGCTCCTGTCCGGTGGGGTATCGAGGCCACCGTCCGGGAGGCTCTCCGGGGGGTCACGCCGCCCGCTAACGCTCCTGCGGATCGCCTCTTCGTTCCTCCGGTTGCCCGGGGGCCTGTTCTTAGCTGGGGTCACACCTCCTTGTTCTCGTGTCACCCGGGCCGCCTTCGGACCCGGGAGTTCATTGGCCGACGGTTCTGGTGGCCTCGGATGCGGGAGGACGTTGACGCCTTTGTGGGGGCGTGTTCAGTGTGCGTCCAGAACAAGAGCCTCCGGAGCAGGCCGGCGGGGACCCTGCTGCCTCTACCTGTGCCCCGTCGTCCTTGGTCCCATCTGTCCCTGGACTACGTCACGGGGCTGCCAGAGTCCCACGGTTACACGGGGATTACTGTGGTGGTGGACAGGTTTTCGAAGGGGGCTGTTTTTGTCCCTTTTTCCCGTCTGCCCTCCGCTCGGGAGACTGCAGACCTCATGCTCCAGCACGTGTTCCGGCTGCACGGGTTCCCGCTGGATGTGGTCAGCGACCGCGGTCCCCAGTTTACCTCTGGGTTCTGGAAAGCCTTTTGCCGGCTGGTCGGTGCCTCTGTCAGTCTCTCGTTCGGTTTCCACCCCCAGAGCAACGGCCAGACGGAGAGGGTGAACCAGGACCTGGAGACCACCCTACGCTGCCTTGCGTCCGAACACCCCAGCACCTGGAGCTAGCGCCTTGTCTGGGCGGAGTATGCCCACAACACCCTCCTCCACTCCTCCCTTGGGATGTCCCCATTTGAGTGTCAGTTTGGATATGCTCCTCCTCTGTTCCCCGAGCAGGAGGAGGCGGTGGGGGTTCCATCTGCTGCGGCCCTGGTCCGGCGCTGCCGGCGAGCCTGGAGTCGGGCACGGGACTCCCTACTTCGTACGTCTCGTCAGCGAGAGGTCCAGGCAAACCGGAGAAGGAGGGTAGCTCCGGTCTATCGTCCGGGGCAGAGAGTGTGGCTGTCCACCAAGGATCTGCCGCTCCGGGGGGAAAAGCACAAGCTGGCGAGGAGGTATGTGGGGCCCTTTAAAGTTGCTAGGAGGATTAACCGGGTGTCGTATGGACTTGTGCTCCCCAGGACCATGAGGGTGCACCCCGTGTTCCACGTCTCTCATCTCCAACCGGTGTTGGTTGGCACAGGGGGTTCTTGCCCCATGCCTGCTCCTCCGCCTCCCAGACTGGTGGCTGGGGGGCCGGTTTACACCGTCCGGCGGATCCTGGACTCCCGGCTGTCACGGGGCCGGGTCCAGTACCTCATTGACTGGGAGGGGTATGGCCCAGAGGAGCGGCAATGGGTTCCGGCCGCCGATGTTCTGGACCCTGCCCTGATTGGGGCGTTCCATCGGTCCCGGCCGGGATTGCGCGTCGGGCGCCGCGCCCCGGGGGAGGGGTCCTGTGACGATCTGGAACAGCCCCGTGCTAGACGTCGGCCATAATGACTTCTCTCTTGATTAGGGATTATGTGTTTCACCTGTGTGTCTGTGTCCTGTCTTTTCATTGGTGATCCTTGTGGATATATGTTTCCTGGGAATAGGTCTTGTTGTGCGGTCATTGTCGTGTGTAGCGTGTTATTGTGCAGAAAATAAAGCACAACGTATATTCTTTCAACCAAGGAACCTGTGTCTGCCTAATTCTTCGGTGTCTGACTGCAAGTGGGTCTCTTAGTTTGTTTCCTGAGGAAATCGTGACACACGCGCGCACTCACACAGACATACACGCACACACACACAGACAACAGACAACAGACCCAATGTATTCCTCCTAACCTATGCTCATTGCAGCTGTTGAGACTGCTATCAAAAACTACAAAACCCATCATTTATGAGTTGAAGCTTTGGTGCATCCTTTGAAATCAGTTAGTGTAAATGATCGTCTGCTAACGTAGGTAATCATTATTTGTTTGTTTAAATACCTCTCTATGTTTATGTACGTGTGTGAAAATGCGTTCAGCTTGCAGTCATGCGATATGTACAGCGGTCTCTGTGATACAGGAAGAGGCTAGATGATGAAGGATGTCAGTCTACAGAAACCACAAGAGTTTCTCTCCTCCAGTGACATCATCATGTCTCACTCAGCCTCACCAGACACTCTCACATGTCTACTGCTGGTTCAGCCACTGTGACTGTGAACAATATATTATAATAAAAAGATATGATATTAATCCTACATCTACTTGCACTAGAGAAAAATTGATCTCCAACATGTAAGTAGTTACTGATAGTTTGGATGATGAGACCCTCTGGCTGGACTGAAATGAAGAAAGGTTGATTTGGCAGCATGCCAAGGCGAGAGAGGAGGCCAAATAAGATCCTAAGTAGAATCCTCACGTATCTTCACAGTTTAATATTATTATCTAATTTATTATTTAGACACTTAGACTGAGTAGTTGATCCAGCACAAAAGGCAAAGCAACATGGAGGCACCAGCTGCACTGTATTCAACAAGAGATACACTATCACAGACAAAGCAGATCTCACAATGCTTGGACGGGTGTTTCAACAGAAACCTCCATTTTATGATTTTATTGATAAGTGATAAAGCAGAGTAAAGTGTAAAAGTAAGCGTTATATTTTGAACCTGCCTATGACATCATGGCCCTCACACCCTGCTAGTATTGATGGCTGAATAGGTACAGGTACTGAAGTCAGAGTCCTGGGTTCTCTTCTTCTTCTTTGGTCTATTCGGATTCTGACGGATTTCCAACGCAGCGTAACACACACCATCTTTATCCTGAGAGTGTACAGAGAGAGATTTAAAAATGTTATAGTAAGGCTATACATTACATACAATATAATACACATAATGCTATAATTCTAGTGTGAGTCTAGAATTGCCTGGCTAGATGATGTAAGGACATAACCTGAACTTACCCGTTCCTTAAACTCTCTGTCGTGGGTGTCAGTTCTGTTCTGCTGGCCAACCTGAGATTCCTTCAGAGCTTTAAAAAAGAATATAGTACCATTACAGAAAAAAAGAATAAAAAATCTTCCTATTTAGATTTTGCCGATAAAAAAGCGTAGTCTACACAGTAGTGTCCTATATTAAAAAAAAAACTTTAAATATTTGATCGGATTTAAAAATGTGAGTTTGGAGGTAAGTTAAGTTAAAATACCACTTGGCCTCCTGTAGTAGCAGTAGACCAAGATGGAGGAGAGGAGGGAGGAGAGGAGAACACAGCCGGGACACAGAGTGAAGAGCAGCATCCAACATGGACCACAGTCTGGATCATCACAACCAGGGAGTTCAGAGGAACTGGAGCCTAATAATACACATTGGAATACTCTCTGACATTGGGAAATTCATAAAAATAAGACAAAATAATGAAAAGTTAACTTATCAAGATTAGATTAGTAAAAATTAAAACTAACTCTTTTTCTCTGTAAATTTACAATGTTAATCTGTTAAGAAAAACTTCTTTCCACAACACTTACCAAACGTAAGTGTGATAGTTTTCCCGTATTGTCGGGTCATAACAATTCCATGAAGCTAACATTTTGAAACCCTTCCCCCGGGACTCTGGTCACAAACTTCAGTCTCACAGTAATATGAACCCAGGTCAGATTCAGTAACATTCTTAATCAGTAGATCATAAGAAAGAATATCTAGTCTATACAGGAAAATATAGTGTGGATCTGACCTAAGCAACACATCTGGAGTTGAAAGAGTGAAATAGCTTCGATCGCCTCCTAAACGTTTAATATGCCAGACAGTTTTACGATCATGTTTGGCATCACAGGGAAGGATGGCGTTGTCTCCTGGTCTGACTGTGATCACCGTCGCCGTGGACACAACACCTGCTGCACCAGAAAAACACACAGATGATAGTTTCCTACAGGATTCCATTGTCTTTAAGGGGAAATGTAGAATCTACTAAACGTTAATTACTTGCAAATAGATCGTTTTAAATTCATGCATTGGGAAATATGGTGGATACAACAGGTTTATTTTTAAAGATTGGCCTTAGATTATAGATCAGATACTGATAAGATCCTCTCAATTAACCATCTTGACCAACTTATGAACCGTATAAAAGTTAACTCACCAAGGAGAGCAGTCAGAGCAACACACAGCCATTCCATCTTGATGTCTAACACGACTGTCAAAGTATCAGGGTCTTTGATACGGATATCCGCAGTCTCTAGTAGATAGGCTTCACCATTAAAGGGCATGCCAGCAGTGATTGGTTAGTTGAGTGGAAAATATTCAGTTGGTGGTCCTTTTTTTTAAACCAAAATGATGAACCAAGAGAGAATCTTACTTTGATGTCAACATTGCCAGGTACAAATACAAACCACACAGTTGGCTAGGTACATTGTTAGGAGGGTAAAGGTTAGATCATTTATAAACCTGGTAAAAGAGAAACACTCACAAGCTTCAACACAAGAAAACACAAAGACTAAAAGTTTCCACTCATAACCCACACACACAAACAAACACTTTTCAGTGTTAAGACCAAAGCTACCGCAATCTACATTAACACTCAAAGACAGACCCAGTGGATTCTCCCTCACCTATTCTGATAGCAGCTTCTGTGTACTCACATTTCTATGTTGATAAGAAGCACAAACAGCTTCATATTAAGATCTAAGACATTGATGTTTGTCTTTATTCAATATTTGTTTGTTTAAATACACATGGGTGTGTGTGTTTGTTTATTTTGTGTGGGTTTGAACTCTTTTGTTTGAAGTCATGTGATGTGTACAGCCATGTTGTTGTGACCCAACTCGTATGGTACCGATCCAGTAGGCACAGGGCAGGAGGACCACAGTCATAGTTCTGGGTAGAACCAACAGGACCCAGCTCAGAACACAGTGTTTGACAAGGTTTCTCTGATCTGATTCAAACTCACAATAACATCAAATAAGTATTTACAATTTAGAATCCCCTTTGTTAATACGGTCCCTCCTCTAGTTTCAGTAGACCAAGCTGATGGAGAGGAGAACACAGCCAGAACACAGAGATTGAACAGCAGAAACTAACACATACCACAGTCTGGTTCAGGATAAAAGGGTTCTGTGAAACGGGAATATAGAGAATGAAGACTGAAGAAGTTATTCAGATAAAAGTAAGTATGTGATGTGTGAAGCCATCTTTGTTATACAGGAAGGGGCTAGATGATGGAGGATTTCAGTCTACAGAAACCACAAGATTTTCTCTCCTCCAGTGACATCATCATGTCTCACTGAGCCTCACCAGACACTCTCACATGTCTACTGCTGGTTCAGCCAATGTGACTGTGAACAATATATTATCATAAAAAGATATGATATTAATCCTACATCTTCTTGCACTAGAGAAACATTGATCTCCAACATGTAAATAGTTACTGATAGTTTGGTTAATGAGACCCTCTGGCTAGACTGAAATGAAGAAAGGTTGATTTGGCAGCCTGCCAAGGCGAGAGAGGAGGCCACATACAATCCTAAGTAGTATAATCACATATCTTCACAGTTTATTATTATTATCTAATTTATTATTTAGACACTTGGACTCAGTAGGTGATCAAACACAAAAGGCAAAGCAACATGGAGGAAAAAAAACTCCATTTTATGATTTTATTGATGAGTGATAAAGCAGAGTAAAGTGTAAAAGTAAGCGTTATATTTTGAACCTGGCTATGAATCATGGCCCTCGAACCCTGCTAGTATTGATGGCTTAAAATGGTACTGCAGTCAGAGTCCTGGGTTCTCTTCTTCTTTGGTCTCTTCGGTGTCTGACGGATTTCCAACGCAGCGTAACACACACCATCTTCATCATGAGAGTGTACAGAAAGAAATTTAAAAAATATATATAGTAAGGCTATACATTACATACAGCATAATGCGAATAATCTTATATTTCTAGTGTGAGGCTAGCATTGCCACACTCTTGTACAATAGATCTAGATGATGTAAGGACAGAACCTATGAACTTACCCGTTCCTTAAACTCTCTGTCGTGGGTGTCAGTTCTGTTCCACTGGCCAACCTGAGATTCCTTCAGAGCTTAAATAAAGAAAATAGAACAATAACAGAAAAACGGAATTAAAGATATTTTTTTTTATCAGATAATGCCTATAAAAACGCTTAGAACACAAAGCACTATTCTTACAAAAAACAAAAAAGTCCGTATTTGATCGGAATAATAAGTGTGATTGTGGAGGTAAGTTAAGTTAATATAAAACGCTTGGCGTCCTGTAGTAGCAGTAGACCAAGATGGAGGAGAGGACGGAGGAGAGGAGAACACAGCCGGGACACAGAGTGAAGAGCAGCATCCAACATGGACCACAGTCTGGATCATCACGACCAGGGGAACTGGAATCTAGATGATTGACATTGGATAACACAAAAAAAAAAAAAATAGACAAAAGAATGATCAGTTAACTCATCAAGATTAGTTTAGTTAGATAAACCCCTGCCCCCCTCTAGGAATCTACAATGTTTACCAAGTCAAGAGAAAATATTTTTTACAACTCTTACCAAACCTGAGTGTGATGTTTTTCCCGTAGAATCGAATCACATTAGTTCCATTGGGTTGACATGTTGAAAACCTTCCCCCGAGTCTCTGGTCACAAACTTCAGTCTCACAGTAGTATAAACCCAGGTCAGATTCAATAACATTTATAGTCAACAGATCATGAGAAGGAATATCATGTTTATAGAGGAAATGATAGTGTGGATCTGACTTAGAAAACACATCTGGAGTTGAAAGAGTGAAATAGCTTCCATTGCCTCCTAAACGTTTAATATATCACACAGTTTTCAGATCATGCTTGGCATCACAGGGAAGGATGGCGTTGTCTCCTGGTCTGACTGTCATCACCGTCGCCGTGGACACAACACCTGCTGCACCAGAAAAACACATTGATGATATTTTGCTACAGGATTCCAACTTCTTTTAGGCAAAATGTAGAATTTACTAACCTTTCATGCAAATAGATAGTTTTTAATTAGTATATCAGGCAATATGGTGGATACAACTGTTTATTTTTTACGTTTGGTCTTAGATTTTAGGTCAGCTACTTCACTCAATAAACCAGCTTGATCAACAAATGAACGTATAAAAGTTAACTCACCAAGGAGAGCAGTCAGAGCGACACACAGCCATTCCATCTTGATGTCTAACACGAGTGTCAAAGTGTCAGGGTCTAAGATGCGGATATCCGCAGTCTCTGCTAAATATGCTTTACCATTAAAGGGCATGCCAGCAGTGATTAGTTAGTTGAGTGGAAAATATTCAGTTGGTGGTCATTTTTTTCATACACCCAAATGTTGGTACAGCCGAGAGAGAATCTTACTTTGATGTCAACATTGTCAGGTACAAATACAAACCACACAGTAGGCTAGGTGCATTGTTAGGAGGGGGGAGGTGTGATCATTTTAAAACCTGGTAAAAGACGGACACTCACAAGCTTCAACACACAAAAACACAAAGATGAATATGTTCACCCCATAAGCCACTTCAACAAATGCTCTCACACACACAAACAAACACTTTTCAGTCTCAAGACCAAAGCTCCCACAATTTACAATAATGTTCAAAGACAGGCCCAGTGGATTCCCCCTCACCTATTCTGATAGCAGCTTCTGTGTGCTCACACTTTGATTTTGATAAGAAGCACAGACAGCTTCATGTACATATTTAAAACATTGATGTTTGTCTTTATTGAATATGTGTTTGATTAGATACACATGGGTGTGTGTGTGTGTTTATGTGCGTGGGTTTGCACTCTTTTGCTTGAAGTCATGTGATGTGTACAGCCATCTCTGTCATACAGGAAGGGGCTAGATGATGGAGGATATCAGGTCTGAAACCACAAAAGTTTTTATCATCAGTAGGCTCGCTTCATTGCTATGGGGGTCAAGGTGTTATGCTTTAAAAACATGCCCCCCCATCCCCACCCCAGCACACACACACACACACACATAAACGGACACACACACATGCACAGACACACACACACACAGTCACACACACACAAACGACAAAACAACCCTACACCTCCCCCCCCCTCACACACACACACACACACACACACACACACACACACAACACCTACCCCTTCACCCACACACGTATTCACATACACATATTTTTATATAACAATTTATACTCATGCCAAAAGGCAGGCCCATGATGATTGATTCCTTCTGAAAGTGTAGGACCGATGCTTATAGCCGGTGCAGACTACAATGAAGAACTACAAACCCCATGTTCCCTCAAATTAAAGCTTTGTTGCATCCAATGAAAGTAGTAAGTCTAACTGTCTGTATGCTAACACTTGTACTTTGATTTAACCCCCAAAATGATCTTCCTCATTTACACTGATGTACTTGTGGTTAATCAATGAATGTTTTGTCGGATCCATTTTGTATGTGTGTTCTTCAGTTGGCAGGCACGTGGTGTGTACAGCCATCTCTGTGATACAGGAAGGGGCTAGAAGAAATGAGGATGTCAGTCTACAGAAACCACAAGAGTTTCTCTCCTCTAGTGACATCATCATGTCTCACTCAGCCTCACCAGACACTCTCACATGTCTACTGCTGGTTCAGCCACTGTGACTGTGAACAACAGATTATAGAATAATAGAATATTAATCCAACATCTATTTACACCAGAGAAACATTGATCTCCAACATAGAAATAGTTACTGATAGTTTGGATAATGATACCCTCTGGCTGGACTGAAATGAAGAAAGATTGATTTGGCAGCATGCCAAGGCGAGAGAGGAGGCCACATACAATCCTAAGTAGTGTAATCACATATCTTCACACTTTATTATTATTGTCAAATTTTTTATTTAGATTCTTAAACTGAGTAGGGGATCAAACACAAGAGGCAAAGCAACATGGAGGCACCAGCTGCACTGTATTCAACAAGAGATACACTATCACAGACAAAGCAGATCTCACAATGCTTGGACGGGTGTTTCAACAGAAACCTCCATTTTATGATTTTATTGATGAGTGATATGACAGAGTAAAGTGTAAAAGTAAGCGTTATATTTTGAACCTGGCTATGACATCATGGCCCTCACACCCTGCTAGTATTGATGGCTGAATAGGTACTGAAGTCAGAGTCCTGGGTTCTCTTCCTGTTTGGTCTCTTCGGTGCCTGACGGATTTCCAACGCAGCGTAACACACACCATCTTCATCCTGAGAGTGCACAGAGAGAGATTTAAAAATGTTATAGTAAGGCTATACATTACATACAGTATATTACCAATAATGTTATATTTCTGGTGTGAGGATAGCGTTGCCACACTCTTTTACAATAGATCTAGATGATGTAAGGACAGAACCTATGAACTTACCCGTTCCTTAAACTCTCTGTCGTGGGTGTCAGTTCTGTTCTGCTGGCCAACCTGAGATTCCTTCGGAGCTTTAAAAAAGAATATAGTACCATTACAGAAAAACGGAATAAAAAATATTCCCCTTCAGATTTTGCCTATATAAAGCCTATGTCTACACAGTAGTATTCTATTTAAAAAAAACAGTAAATGTTTGATTGGAATAATAAGTGTGATTGTGGATGTAAGTTAAGTTAAAATACCGTTTGGCCTCGTGTAGTAGCAGTAGACCAAGATGGAGGAGAGGAGGGAGGAGAGGAGAACACAGCAGGGACACAGAGTGAAGAGCAGCATCCAACATGGACCACAGTCTGGATCATCACGACCAGAGGAACTGGAATCTAGATGATTTACATTGGAACACTTTCTGAGATCGGGCAACTCATAAAAGTAAAGACAAATGAATGAAAAGTGAACTCATCAAGTTTAGTTTCTACCTTGTATATACCATATATACGTTTAGAAAATGTATACCTAGTCAAGAGAAAATATTTTTTACAACTCTTACCAAACTTGAGCGTGATGTTTTTCCCGTAGAGTCGAATCACATTAGTTCCTTTTTGTTGACATTTTGAAAACCCTCCCCCGAGTGTCTGGACACAAACTTCAGTCTCACAGTAGTATAAACCCAGCTCAGATTCACTAACATTTATAATCACCAGATCATGAGAAGGAATATCATATTTATAGAGGAAATAATAGTGTGGATCTGACTTAGAAATCACATCTGGAGTTGAAAGAGTGAAATAGCTTCCATTGTCTCCTAAACGTTTAATGTGCCACAAAGTTTTCAGATCATGCTTGGCATCACAGGGAAGGACAGCGTTGTCTCCTGGTCTGACTGTCATCACCGTCGCCGTGGACACAACACCTGCTGCACCAGAAAAACACACAGATGATATTTTGCTACAGGATTCCAATTTCTATAAGGCAAAATGTAGAATATACTAACCTTTCATGACTTGCTAATATATCGTTTTTAATTAGTATATCAGGCAATATGGTGGATACAACTGTTTATTTTTTAAGTTTGGTCTTAGATTTTAGGTCAGCTACTTCTCTCAATAAACCAGCTTGACCAACATATGAATGTATAAAAGTTAACTCACCAAGGAGAGCAGTCAGAGCGACACACAGCCATTCCATCTTGATGTCTAACACGACTGTCAAAGTGTCGGGGTCTTTGATGCGGATATCCGCAGTCTCTGGTAGATAGGCTTTACCATTAAAGGGCATGCCAGCAGTGATTGGTTAGTTGAGTGGAAAAATTTCAGTTGGTGGTCATTTTTTTTCATACACCCAAATGTTGGTACAGCCGAGAGAGAATCTTACTTTGATGTCAACATTGTCAGGTACAAATACAAACCACACAGTAGGCTAGGTGCATTGTTAGGAGGGTGGAGGTGTGATCATTTAAAAACCTGGTAACAGACGGACACTCACAAGCTAAAAAGCACAAAAACACAAAGATGAATATGTTCACCCCATAAGCCACTTCAACAAATGCTCTCACAGACACAAACAAACATTTTTCAGTCTCAAGACCAAAGCTACCACAATTTACAAAAATGTTCAAAGACAGGCCCAGTGGATTCCCCCTCACCTATTCTGATGGCAGCTTCTGTGTGCTCACACTTTGATTTTGAGAAGAAGCACAAACAGCTTTATGTACATATTTAAAACATTGATGTTTGTCTTTATTGAATATGTGTTTGATTAGATACACATGGGTGTGTGTATGTGTTAATGTGCGTGGGTTCGCACTCTTTTGTTTGAAGTCGTGATGTGTACAGCCATCTCTGTCATACAGGAAGGGGCTAGATGATGGAGGATGTCAGGTCTGAAACCACAAAAGTTTCTATCATCAGTAGGCTCGCTTCATTGCTATGGGGGTCAAGGTGTTATGCTTTTAAAACATGCCCCCCCCCCCACACACCCCCTCACACACATACACACACACACACACACACATGAACACACACACATAAACGGACACACACACATGCACAGACACACGCCCACAGTCATACACACATAAACAGCAAAACAACCCTACCCCTCCCACCCCCCCACCCCCCACACACACACACTCAAACTCACACTCACCCTCACACTCACACTCACACTCACACTCACACCCATCCCAACAACACCTACCCCTTCACCTACACACGTACCCATATACACAGATTTCTATATAACAATTTATAGTCATGCCAAAAGGCAGGCCCATGATGATTGATTCCTTCTAAAAGTGTAGGACCGATGCTTATAGCCGGTGCAGACTACAATGAAGAACTACAAACCCCATGGTGCATCAAATTAAAGCTTTATTGCATCCATTGAAAGTAGTAAGTCTAACTGTCTGTATGCTAACACTTGTACTTTGATTTAAGCCCAAAAATGATCTTCCTCATTTACACTGATGTACTTGCGGTTAATCAATGAATGTTTGGTCGGATCCATTTTGTATGTGTGTTCTTCAGTTGGCAGGCACGTGGTGTGTACAGCCATCTCTGTGATACAGGAAGGGGCTAGATGATGGAGGATGTCAGTCTACAGAAACCACAAGATTTTCTCTCCTCCAGTGACATCATCATGTCTCACTGAGCCTCACCAGACACTCTCACATGTCTACTGCTGGTTCAGCCAATGTGACTGTGAACAATATATTATCATAAAAAGATATGATATTAATCCTACATCTTCTTGCACTAGAGAAACATTGATCTCCAACATGTAAATAGTTACTGATAGTTTGGTTAATGAGACCCTCTGGCTGGACTTAAATGAAGAAAGGTTGATTTGGCAGCATGCCAAGGCGATAGAGGAGGCCACATACAATCCTAAGTAGAATCATCAAATATCTTCAGACTTTATTATTATCGTCTAATTTATTATTTAGACACTTGGACTCAGTAGGTGATCAAACACAAAAGTTAAAGCAACATGGAGGAAAAAAACTCCATTTTATGATTTTATTGATGAGTGATAAAGCAGAGTAAAGTGTAAAAGTAAGCGTTATATTTTGAACCTGGCTATGACATCATGGCCCTCACACCCTGCTAGTATTGATGGCTGAATAGGTACTGAAGTCAGAGTCCTGGGTCCTCTTCTTCTTTGGTCTCTTCGGTGCCTGACGGATTTCCAATGCAGCGTAACACACATCATCTTTGTCCTGAGAGTGCACAGGGAGAGATTTGAAAAATATATATAGTCAGGCTACACATTACCCACAGTAAAATTCTAATGATATTATATTTCTGGTTTGAGGATAGCGTTGCCACACTCTTGTACAATAGATCTAGATGATGTAAGGACAGAACCTATGAACTTACCCGTTCCTTAAACTCTCTGTCGTGGGTGTCAGTTCTGTTCTGCTGGCCAACCTGAGATTTCTTCAGAGCTTTAAAAAAGGTTTAGCAACATTACAGAACACCAGAATACAAAACAAAACTGTTATGACATTTATACATTTTGATTATGTTATAAAAAAGCATTTTCTATAGTCGTATTTTTGGAAAGTCAGTAAATATTTGATCGGAATAAAAAGTACAAGTAAAATGTTTGAGTGTGGATGTAAGTTAAGGTAAAATACCGCATGGCCTCCTGTAGTAGTTGTAGACCAAGATGGAGGAGAGGAAGGAAAGGAGGAGAACACATCCGGGACACAGAGTGAAGAGCAGCATCCAACATGGACCACAGTCTGGATCATCACGACCAGGGACTTCAGAGGAACTGGAACCTAATAATTCACATTGGAAATCTCACTGCGATTGGAACTCATTACAATGAGACACAGGAGAACACAGCCGGAACACAGAGACTGAACAGCAGAAACTAACACATACCACAGTCTGGATCAGGACCCAGGGGTTCTGTGGAACGGGGAGCTAGAGAATGAAGATTGTAGAACATAATAAGATTAAAGTGAGTCAATAAAGACATATTTATAGATTGGCTAAGTCTAGCGATGTCCCCTCTCCAAGTTTACAATGTAAACCTGGTGAAAATAAAAAATCTAATAAAACATACCCAAAATAGAGTGATGTTTGTCATTTATAAATTGCATTATAAATCTCACTGAGATTGGAGAACTCATAAAGATGACACAGAAGTTTGAGAAGATAACTCATCAAGATCAGTTTAGTTGGGCAAACCCCTGGTCCCTTTCTTTATAAATATAAAATGTTTACCTAGTCAAGAGAAAATATTTTTTAACAAAGCTTACCAAACTTGAGCGTGATGTGTTTCCCGTAGAGTTGAATCACATTAGTTCCTTTGGTTTGACATGTTGAAAACCCTCCCCCGAGTCTCTGGTCACAAACTTCAGTCTCACAGTAGTATAAACCCAGGTCAGATTCAGTAACATTCATAATCACCAGATCATAAGAAAGAATATCATGTCTATATAGGAAAATATAGTGTGGATCAGACTTAGAAAACACATCTGGAGTTGAAAGAATGAAATAGCTTCCATTGCCTCCTAAACGTTTAATATGCCACACAGTTTTACGATCATGTTTGGCATCACAGGGAAGGATGGCGTTGTCTCCTGGTCTGACTGTCATCACCGTCGCCGTGGACACAACACCTGCTGCACCAGAAAAACACACAGATGATATTTTGCTACAGGATTCCACTTTCTTTCAGGCAAAATGTAGAATATACTAACCTTTAATGACTTACAAATACAAAGATTTAAATTCATGCATTGGCAATATGGTTGATACAACGGTTTATTTATGAGGTTTGGTCTTAGATCTTAGATCAGCGAAAACTCTCAATAAACCATCTTCAAAAACATATGAACGTATAAAAGTTAACTCACCAAGGAGAGCAGTCAGAGCGACACACAGCCATTCCATCTTGATGTCTAACACGACTGTCAAAGTGTGAGGGTCTTTGATGCGGATATCCGCAGTCTCTAGTAGATAGGCTTTGCCATTAAAGGGCATGTCAGCAATGATTGGTTAGTAGAGTGGAAAATATTCAGTTGGTGGTCCTTTTTTTATAAACCAAACTCAAGCTACAGCCGAGAGAGAATCTTACTTTGATATCAACATTGTCAGGTACAAATGATAAACCACACAGTAGGCTATTGTTAGGAGGTTATAGGTCACCAAACGATACTCACCAACTTTCACACACGAACACACAGACCAACACCCCGACCAAGTAACCTACACACATTCTCTCTCTCTCTCTCTCTCTCTCTCTCTCTCTCTCTCTCTCTCTGCATGTCACGCACCACACATATACACACGCATGCACACACACACACACACGTACACACGCGCGCACTCACGCACACACGCATGCACGCACACACACACACACACACACACACGTGCGGGCACACACACACACACGCACACACACACACACAGACGCACACACACACACACAGACAAATGACCAAATGTATTCCTCCTAACCTATGCTCATAGCAGCTATTGAGACTGCTATCAGTAACTACAAAACCCATCATTTATGAGTTGAGGCTGTGGTGCATCCTTTGAAATCAGTTAGTGTAAATATTCGTCTGTCAACGTAGGTAATAATCATTTGTTTGTTTAAATACCTCTCTATATTTATGTACATGTGTAAACATGCGTGTGTGTGTGTGTGTGTGTGTTCAATCTTCAGCTTGCAGTCATGTGATATGTACAGCGGTCTCTGCGATACAGGAAGAGGCTAGATGATGGAGGATGTCAGTCTAAACCCCATCGTGCCTCAAATTAAAGCTTTGTTGCATCCTATGAAAGTCTAACTGTCTGTATGCTAACATTTGTACTTTGATTTAAGCCCAAAAATTATCTTCCTCATTTACACTGATGTACTTGTGGTTAATCAATGAATGTTTGGTCGGATCCATTTTGTATGTGTGTTCTTCAGTTGGCAGGCACGTGGTGTGTACAGCCATCTCTGTGATACAGGAAGGGGCTAGATGATGGAGGATGTCAGTCTACAGAAACCACAAGAGTTTCTCTCCTCCAGTGACGTCATCATGTCTCACTCAGCCTAACCAGACACTCTCACATGTCTAATGCTGGTTCAGCCACTGTGACTGTGAACAATATATTATTAAAGTGAATAAGTCAGAGGTTTATGGCACAGACTAGTAAAATACACAGGAGGTTAGTTTGGGAATAACCCTTCTCTTATAATTTGTCCCTCCATGTCAGCGTGAGGATGGGCTCTGTGGCTCTGGATCTCCTTCAGCTCTCTCTGCAACAGCCTTTGTCTCCACCATAGCTCTCGCCTGTCATCCTCCCTACTGAGACAAACAGACACCCTTATATAGCCCTCCTCTGACTAATCACTGGAACTCACCTGTTGGAACCTGGTTATCCATCAGAGGAATGCCTCATCACCACCACAGTCCTGTAGCGCCCTCTACTGGAGGAATGACCGCACAACACTCACAATACTATTTATACCTGGTTTGTTCTGCTGCTGTGTTGAGAATGGGGTTGAGCTGCGCTGACTTTGGTAGGTTAAAACATGCTCCAGTCAAAGTGCTGGGATTTTTCCTCACCTTTAACCGACACATTTTATATTCACATGCTACATACTTTTAGTGTCACCCTCTGTCTTTTAAACGGGGACATATGAAGATGACTTTAAATATGTTTAAGATAGATAAAGCAGATGAAAAAGATTTTATGGGAATTTATTTCAAGAATACAATGTGAAACAAACGGTACCAAAAAATCAATACAATCATGTCAAAGGCAACTTACTAAAACGAAAAAGAGATAAAGAGAAAATATGAAAGTAATACGCAGTTTTGCATAATAAATACTCAGCATATCTGGTCAGAGTATGAATTTAAAATGAGCCTCAGAAACACAGAGCCTGATCACTGTAGAACCATGGAGAATGACTGTTCTCTTCTTCTCTGCTTCTGGACTTCCTGCTTCCTCTCATGACTACCTGGGTTTGAAGAAGCAAAGAAAAAAGTCAACAATGTCTTACGTTTAAACGTTTATTCATTTAAATGTTCCTGGTTTTGATGTTGTGACCCACCTCGTATGGTACCGATCCAGTAGGCACAGGGCAGGAGGACCACAGTCATAGTTCTGGGTAGAACCAACAGGCCCCAGCTCACAACACAGTCCTCCTCACAGAGACAGTCAGGATCCTTGTAGGTCTCAACTGTGCACACGTTACATAGAGAGACAGAGAGCAGAGAAAGGGACCACGTTAGCTGTCTTATTAAAGTGAGAGAGAGACACACCAACCGGATCCAAATCAGAAGAATACAGTCCTGCTCACAGAGACAGTATATGAACATTCTGTAACACAAAGACACTGTTTGACAATATTTTACTATTTAACTTCTAGTTGGAACCGGTATAATATTCCTTAATGTGGGAGTATGTTCTTCTTTTTGCAAACACACATATGTAATGTGTTCAAGCATAAAAAAGTTGATCATAGCACACATTCATTTTGATTAATTAGCATGATTCATATACAGACATGCAAGATTTAAGATATTTCTTAAGCTAAATATGTTTTCTCTTACCAAACGAAAGCCTTCTAAGCATACTTCCATATTTGTAGATATTTTTCTGGTAACTCGTTGAGTTATCCTCCACCTTTGTCTCCTCAGTCCCACAGTAGTAGAGTCCCATGTCAGATTCAGTCACGTTCTCTATCAGCAGATCATAAGTGCTGTTAGGCTGGTTCCAGACCAGTTTGAAACGAGGGAAAGGGCTAAAAAAAGTTTTGAAAGTTTTGTAAAAGTTGTCGCTCGAGAACTTCTTCATATGTGTCGACATGACTAGAGGGGGTTGGTTGTCATGAGAGCAGTTCCTAAACCACACGATGTAGACTCCACTAGGTATCTCACAGTCACAGTAGAGAGTGATGTCGTCTCCTGGTCTGACTCTCAGCTCCGTCTCTGTGGACACAACACCTGCTGCACAAAGAAGATAAAGAACAGATTCTTTTGAAATAAACAAAAGAATCCATGGATTACCGTTTCCACTATATTACAGCTTGATTGTACCATTAAGTTGTGAACAACTTCAAAAGGGCATTTCTCATCATTCTAGAGGTTTTCATTTGGAGGCCAGTTGAAAGCTTTTCCTTTCAGTCTCCGTCACCAGCAACATGTTGAATCTGTCTGACCCTGCTTTGATTGTCTGGCGCCAAACCTCACCAACTGGACCAAGATAATAAAAGTGAACTCACCAAGGAGAGCAGTCAGAGCAACACACAGCCATTCCATCTTGATGTCTAACACGACTGTTAAAGTGTCAGGGTCCAAGATGCGGATATCCGCAGTCTCTAGTAGATAGGCTTCACCATTAAAGGGCATACAGGCAGTGATTGGTTAGTTGAGTGGAAAATATTCAGTTGGTGGTCCTTTTTTATAAACCCAAATGATGAACCAAGAGAGAATCTTACTTTGATGTCAACATTGTCAGGTACAAATACAAACCACACAGTAGGCTAGGTGCATTGTTAGGAGGGTGGAGGTGTGATCCTTTAAAAACCTGGTAACAGACGGACACTCACAAGCTTAAAACACAAAAACACAAAGACTAAAATGTTCCCCTCATAACCCACTCACACAAATGCTCTCAGACACACAATAAAAACACTTTTCAGTCTCGAGACTAAAGCTACCACAATTTGGGTTGAAATCATGTGATGTGTACAGCAATCTCTGTTATACAGGAAGGAGCTAGATGATGGAGGATGTCAGGTCTGAAACCACAACAGTTTCCATCATCGGTAGGCTCGCTTCATTGCAATGGTGGTAAAGGTCTTATGCTTCAAAAACATGCTCACAGACAGAGGCAACCAGTTCACCCCCCCCAACACACACACACACACACACACACACACACACACACACACACATTCCAACACACACACACACACACAGACACACACACTCACAACCACGCATACATACACACACAGCCCAACAACCCCTACCCCTTTACCCACACACGTACCCACACACACATATTTTTATATAACAATTTATAGTCATGCCAAAAGGCAGGCCCATGATGATTGATTCCTTCTAAAAGTGTAGGACCGACGCTAATAGCCGGTAAAGACTCCAATGAAGAACTACAAATCCCATGGTGCATCAGTTTGAAGCATTGCTTTATCCAATGAAATTAGTAAGTCTTACTGTCTGTATGCTAACACTTCTACTTTGATTTAAGCACAAAAATTATATTCCTCATTTACATCGATGTTCTTGTGGTTAATCATTGAGTGTTTGGTCGGATCCATTTTATATGTGTGTTCTTCAGGTGGCAGGCACGTGGTGTGGACAGCCATCTCTGTTATACACGAAGAGGCTAGATGATGGAGGATGTCAGTCTACAGAAACCACAAGAGTTTCTCTCCTCCAGTGACATCATCATGTCTCACTCAGCCTCACCAGACACTCTCACATGTCTACTGCTGGTTTAGCCACTGTGACTGTGAACAATAAATTATAATAAAAAGATATGATATTAATCCTACATCTACTTGCACTAGAGAAAAATTGATCTCCAACATGTAAATAGTTACTGATAGTTTGGATGATGAGACACTCTGGCTGGACTGAAATGAAGAAAGGTTGATTTGGCAGCATGCCAAGGCGAGAGAGGAGGCCAAATAAGATCCTAAGTAGAATCCTCACGTATCTTCACAGTTTAATATTATTATCTAATTTATTATTTAGACACTTAGACTGAGTAGTTGATCCAGCACAAAAGGCAAAGCAACATGGAGGCACCAGCTGCACTGTATTCAACAAGAGATACACTATCACAGACAAAGCAGATCTCACAATGCTTGGACAGGTGTTTCAACAGAAACCTCCATTTTATGATTTTATTGATAAGTGATATGACAGAGTAAAGCTTAAAAGTAAGCGTTATATTTTGAACCTGGCTATGACATCATGGGCCTCACACCCTGCTAGTATTGATGGCTGAATAGGTACAGGTACTGAAGTCAGAGTCCTGGGTTCTCTTCTTCTTCTTTGGTCTATTCGGATTCTGACGGATTTCCAACGCAGCGTAACACACACCATCTTTATCCTGAGAGTGTACAGAGAGAGATTTAAAAATGTTATAGTAAGGCTATACATTACATACAATATAGTACACATAATGCTATATTTCTAGTGTGAGGCTAGAATTGCCTGGCTAGATGATGTAAGGACAGAACCTATGAACTTACCCTTTCCTTAAACTCTCTGTCGTGGGTGTCAGTTCTGCTCTGCTGGCCAACCTGAGATTCCTTCAGAGCTTTAAAAAAGAATATAGTACCATTACAGAAAAAAAGAATACAAAATCTTCCTATTTAGATTTTGCCGATAAAAAAGCGTAGTCTACACAGTAGTATCCTATATTCAAAAAAAAACTTTAAATATTTGATCGGATTTAAAAATGTGAGTTTGGAGGTAAGTTAAGTTAAAATACCACTTGGCCTCCTGTAGTAGCAGTAGACCAAGATGGAGGAGAGGAGGGAGGAGAGGAGGACACAGCCGGGACACAGAGTGAAGAGCAGCATCCAACATGGACCACAGTCTGGATCATCACGACCAGGGAGTTCAGAGGAACTGGAACCTAATAATTCACATTGGAATACTCTCTGAGATTGGGAAATTCATAAAAATAAGACAAAATAATGAAAAGTTAACTTATCAAACATTAGATTAGTCAAAATTAAAACTAACTCTTTTTCTCTGTAAATTTACAATGTTAATCTGTTAAGAAAAAATTCTTTCCACAACACTTACCAAACGTAAGTGTGATAGTTTTCCCGTATTGTTGGGTCATAACAATTCCACGAAACCCTTCCTTGAAACCCTTCCCCAGGGACTCTGGTCACAAACTTCAGTCTCACAGTAATATGAACCCAGGTCAGATTCAGTAACATTCTTAATCAGTAGATCATAAGAAAGAATATCTTGTCTATACAGGAAAATATAGTGTGGATCTGATCTAAGCAACACATCTGGAGTTGAAAGAGTGAAATAGCTTCGATCGCCTCCTAAACGTTTAATATGCCACACAGTTTTACGATCATGTTTGGCATCACAGGGAAGGATGGCGTTGTCTCCTGGTCTGACTGTCATCACCGTCGCCGTGGACACAACACCTGCTGCACCAGAAAAACACACAGATGATAGTTTCCTTCAGGATTCCATTGTCTTTAAGGGGAAATGTAGAATCTACTAAACGTTAATTACTTGCAAATAGATCGTTTTAAATTCATGCATTGGGAAATATGGTGGATACAACTGTTTATTTTTAAAGATTGGCCTTAGATTATAGATCAGATACTGATAAGATCCTCTCAATTAACCAGCTTGACCAACTTATGAACCGTATAAAAGTTAACTCACCAAGGAGAGCAGTCAGAGCAACACACATCCATTCCATGTTGATGTCTAACACGACTGTCAAAGTCAGGGTCTTTGATACGGATATCCGCAGTCTCTAGTAGATAGGCTTCACCATTAAAGGGCATGCCAGCAGTGATTGGTTAGTTGAGTGGAAAATATTCAGTTGGTGGTCCTTTTTTTTAAACCAAAATGATGAACCAAGAGAGAATCTTACTTTGATGTCAACATTGTCAGGTACAAATAAAAACCACACAGTTGGCTAGGTACATTGTTAGGAGTGTAAAGGTTAGATCATTTATAAACCTGGTAAAAGACAAAACACTCACAAGCTTCAACACAAGAAAACACAAAGACTAAAAGTTTCCACTCATAACCCACACACACAAACAAACACTTTTCAGTGTTAAGACCAAAGCTACCGCAATCTACATTAACACTCAAAGACAGGCCCAGTGGATTCTCCCTCACCTATTCTGATAGCAGCTTCTGTGTACTCACATTTTGATGTTGATAAGTGTTACGGAATTTCTATGTTCCCGTACTCCAGTGAGATCGAAATAATTAAATACTTTGAGAAATAACGTCCGCTTGCTTTTAGTGGTTTTAATGGAGATGAGTAAAAAGGTAACAGAGTTGCTTTACAATATATCAACTGCAAAGTAACAAAATAAAACTGATCAGACAAAAGAAAATCCTAGCTGCAGCCTAAAGTCATACAAAATGAGGATGCATGACTGGTGCGCACAAAATCACAATCCCCCTAACGTCCCTTATATACACGTTTCCTTAGGAATGTTGATTTAGTACAATTGCAGTCAGCATCTCTTATCTCTCGGACCTCCCTAGGTCAAAGAGTTCTTTTACACAGGGCAATAAACAATGCCATCTGGCTGACCGGTCCTCAAGTCTGACATCTTGTTTACATCTAAACAGGAAGAATACACAAACCTATAAGTCACTAAGTTACTTGTGATGACTGTTAGGTGAAAAGATTAACCCTAAGGGTTCAATCTAACTACAAAGGGAACTTTGTTTGAACTCATAGGAAAAACACAGAGTAACATTTCATAGTTAAGGCTAAATTACATTTTTCCCATCACATAAGAAGCACAAACAGCTTCATATTAAGATCTGAGACATTGATGTTTGTCTTTATTCAATATTTGTTTGTTTAAATACACATGGGTGTGTGTGTTTGTTTATTTTGCGTGGGTTTGAACTCTTTTGTTTGAAGTCATGTGATGTGTACAGCCATCTCTGTCATACAGGAAGGGGCTAGATGATGGAGAGTGTCTGGTCTGAAACCACAACAGTTTCCATCATCAGTAGTCTCGCCTCATTGCTATGGGGGTAAAGATTTTATGCTTTAAAAACATGCTCACAGACAGAAAGCACCAGGTCACACACACCCACCCACACACACACACACACGCGCAGGCACGCACGCACGCACACACGCACGCACGCACTTACGCACACACACAGACACACAAACATACACTGACACACACAGACACAGTCACATACACACACACAGCCCAAAATCCCTACCCCTTCTCGCCCCTCCCCCCACACGCACACACACAGTCACACACACTAACACACACACACACACACACACACACACACACACACACACACACACACATACACACACACACACACACACACACACACACACACACACACACACACACACACACACACAGCCCAAAAACCCCTACCCCTTCACCCACACACGTACCCACATACACATATTTTTATATAACAATTTATAGAGATGCCAAAATGCAGGCCCATGATGATTGATTCCTTCTAAAAGTGTAGGACCGATGCTAATAGCCGGTGCAGACTACAATGAAGAACTATAAACCCCATGGTGCCTCAAATTAAAGCTTTGTTGCATCCAATGAAAGTAGTAAGTCTAACATTCTGTATGCTAATACTTGTACTTTGATTTAAGCCCAAAAATGATCGTCCTCATTTACACTGATCTACTTGTGATTAATCAATGAATGTTTGGTCGGATCCATTTTGTATGTGTGTTCTTCAATTGGCAGGCACGTGGTGTGTACATCCATCTCTGTGATACAGGAAGGAGCTAGATGATGGAGGATTTCAGTCTACAGAAACCACAAGAGTTTCTCTCCTCCAGTGACATTATCATATCTCACTCAGCATCACCAGACACTCTCACATGTCTACTGCTGGTTCAGCCACTGTGACTGTAAACAATATATTATTAAAGTGAATAAGTCAGAGGTTTGTGGCACAGACTAGCATAACTTACAGGAGGTTAGTTTGGGAATAACCCTTCTCTTATAATTTGTCTCTCCATGTCAGCGTGAGGATGGGCTCTGTGGCTCTGGATCTCCTTCAGCTCTCTCTGCAACAGCCTTTGTCTCCACCATAGCTCTCGCCCGTCATCCTCCCTACTGAGACAAACAGACACCCTTATATAGCCTTCCTCTGACTAATCACTGGAACTCACCTGTTGGAACCTGGTGATTCATCAGAGGAATGCCTCATCACCACCACAGTCCTGTAGCGCCCTCTACTGGAGTAATGACTGCACAACACTCACAATACTATTAATACCTGGTTTGTTCTGCTGCTGTGTTGAGAATGGGGTTGAGCTGTGCTGACTTTGATAAGTTAAAACATGCTCCAGTCAAACTGCTAGGATTTTGCCTCACCTCTCACTGACACACTTTGTATTCACATGCTACATATTTTTTGTGTCATCCTTTGTCTTTCAATCGGGGAAATATGAAGATTACTTTAAATATGTTTAAGATAGATAAAGCAGATGAATCGGAAAGCATGGGAATTTATTTTAAGAATACAAAATGAAACAAACGTTACAAAAAATCAATCCAATCATGTTAAAGGACACTTATTCAAACTAAAAAGAGATCAAGAGAAATTATGAAAGTAATACACCGTTTTTCATTAGAAATGATCACCATCTCTAGTCAGAGTATGAATGTAAAATGAGCCTCATAGAAACACAGAGCTTGATCACTTAAGAACCATGGAGAATGACTGTTCTCTTCTTCTCTGCTTCTGGACTTTCTACTTCCTCTTATGACTACCTGGGTTTAAAGAAGCAAAGAAAAAAGTCAACAATGTCTTACGTTTAAACATTTATTCATTTAAATGTTCCTGGGTTTGATGTTGTGACCCACCTCGTATGGTACCAATCCAGTAGGCACAGGGCAGGAGGACCACAGTCATAGTTCTGGGTAGAACCAACAGGACCCAGCTCAGAACACAGTCTTTGACAAGATCTCTCTGATCTGATTCAAACTCACAATAACATCAAATAAGTATTTACAATTTAGAATCCCCTTTATTAATACGATCCCTCCTGTAGTGTCAGTAGACCAACATGAAGGGGAGGAGAACACAGCCAGAACACAGAGACTGAACAGCAGAAACTAACACATACCACAGTCTGGATCAGGATCCAGGGGTTCTGTGGAACGGGGAGCTAGAGAACAAAGATTGTAGAACTTAAGATTAAAGTAAGTCCATAAATACATATTTAAAGATTGTTTTAGTCTAGCAAAGTCCCCGCTCCAAGTCTACAATGTAAATACCTCGATAAAAAATTAAATAATAATAATATAATAAAACATACAAAAAATTGAGTGATGTTTTTCATTGATCATTTGCATTGTAAATCCCACTGAGATTGGAACTCATAACAATGAGACACAGGAGAACACAGCCATAACACTGAACAGCAGAAACGTTCACATACCATAGTCTGGATCAGGATCCAGGGGTTCTGTGGAACGGGGAGCTAGAGAATGAAGATTGTAAAACTTAAGATTCAAGTAAGTCCATAAATACATATATATAGATTACTTTAGTCTATATATGTCCCCTCTCCAAGTCTACAATGTATATACCTAGTGAAAAAAATGTATAATAAATATTAAAACATACTAAACATAAGTGATGTATTGAATTGATAATTTACATTGGAAATCACACTGACATTGGCGAACTCATAAAATTAAGACAAAAGAATGAAAAGTTAACTCATCAAGATTAGATTAGTCAAACATACACCTGCCCCCTTTTCTCTATTAATCTACAATTTATAACTAGTCAAGAGAAAACATTTTTTAACACTTACCATACTTGAGCGTGATGTGTTTCCCGTACAGTTCAATCACATTAGTTCCATGAAGTTGACATGTTGAAAACCCTCCCCCGAGTCTCTGGTCACAAACTTCAGTCTCACAGTAGTATAAACCCAGGTCAGATTCAGTAACATTCTTAATCACTAGATCATAAGAAAGAATATCATGTCTATATAGGAAAATATAGTGTGGATCAGACTTAGAAAACACATCTGGAGTTGAAAGAGTGAAATAGCTTCCATTGCCTCCTAAACGTTTAATATGCCACACAGTTTTACGATCATGTTTGGCATCACAGGGAAGGATGGCGTTGTCTCCTGGTCTGACTGTCATCACCGTCGCCGTGGACACAACACCTGCTGCATCAGATAAACACACAGATGATATTTTTCTACAGGATTCCAATTTCTTTAAGGCAAAATGTAGAATATACTAACCTTTCATGACTTGCAAATAGATCGTTTTAAATTCATGCATCGGCAATATGGTGGATACAACGGTTTATTCATGAGGTTTGGTCTTAGATTTTAGATCAGCAAAAACTCTCAATAAACCAACTTGACCAACATATGAACGTATAAAAGTTAACTCACCAAGGAGAGCAGTCAGAGCGACACACAGCCATTCAATCTTGATGTCTAACACGACTGTCAAAGTGTCAGGGTCTTTGATGCGGATATCCGCAGTCTCTAGTAGATATGCTTTACCATTAAAGGGCATACCACCAGTGATTTTTTAGCTGAGTGGAACATATTCAGTCGGTGGTCCTTTTTTTATAAACCAAACTCAAGTTACAGCCGTGAGAGAATCATTGTCAACATATTCAGGTACAAATGATAAACCACACAGTAGGCTATTGTTAGGAGGTTATAGGTCACCAAAAGATACTCACCAACTTTCACACACGAACAAACGGACTCTCTCTCTCTCTCTCTCTCTCTCTCTCTCTCTCTCTATCTGCCTCTCACGCACACACATACACAGGCAGGCACACAAGCATCCACACACACACACACACACACACATTCACACACACACGTGTTCACACGTGCGCACTCACACAGACATGCATGCACACACACACACACACAAACACACACACACACACACACACACACACACACATACACACACACACACACACACACACACACACACACACACACACACACACACACACACACACAGACAACAGTCAACAGACCCAATGTATTCCTCCTAACCTA
Organism: Aplochiton taeniatus; assembly: GCA_017639675.1. NCBI lineage: Eukaryota > Metazoa > Chordata > Actinopteri > Galaxiiformes > Galaxiidae > Aplochiton > Aplochiton taeniatus. The sequence goes on from CM030176.1 coordinate 3,870,992, forward strand.
TGCTCATTGCAGCTATTGAGACTGCTATCAAAAACTACAAAACCCATCATTTATGAGTTGAGGCTTTGGTGCATCCTTTGAAATCAGTTAGTGTAAATGTTCGTCTGCTAACGTAGGTAATCATTATTTGTTTGTTTAAATACCTCTCTATGTTTATGTGTGTGTGAACATGCGTGTGTGTGTGTGTTCATTCTTCAGCTTGCAGTCATGTGATATGTACAGCGGTCTCTGTGATACAGGAAGAGGCTAGATGATGAAGGATGTCAGTCTACAGAAACCACAAGAGTTTCTCTCCTCCAGTGACATCATCATGTCTCACTCAGCCTCACCAGACACTCTCACATGTCTACTGCTGGTTCAGCCACTGTGACTGTGAATAACAGATTATTAAAACCATAATATGAATACTAAATCTACTTACACTAGAGACACATTGATCTCCAACATTCATACATCCATAACTACTTTGTATGATGAGGGACTCTGACTGAACTTAAATGACGAAAGGCTGATTGGGCAGAGTGCAGAGGTGAGAGAGGAAGGCCAAATACAATCCAAATATATGTATCCCCCCCCCCCCCCCCCCAAAATGTCTAATTAATGATTTAGATACTCTGCCAATTGCCAATTTAGACACTTGCCAAAGATTTTCCACACAAGAGGCAAAGCAACATGGAGGCACCAGCTGCACTGTATTCAACAAGAGATACACTATCACAGACAAAGCAGATCTCACAATGCTTGGACGGGTGTTTCAACAGAAACCTCCATTTTATGATTTTAGGTCAGAGAATGACGTGGCACGTAGCCATGGTATCCTGTAGTAGGCCGTCAATAGTAATCACTCCATCTCGCCTGTTTTGTGAAGAGAGATTGAGACGGTGGTTAAGTTGTGCTACTTTTCAGGTGTTGAGAACATACAGTAGTGAAACTGCGTTGGTTTTGCCCCGAGTCTCTTTGACATAGTTTTCGCCCACATTCTTTTGTTTGTTTTCAAATCAAGGAGACAACAGTAATTACCCACAGGGGACAATCTCTTGAAGATAAACTAAAACGGATTCACATGACAGTTTTTTTTTTATTTTTTATCGATTGCACCCCTCAAATTTGTTGTTAGCACGTCAGGTCTACAGAAACCACAGCACTCTCTCCTCCAGTGACACCATCATGTCTCAGCCTCTTCTTGAATGACGATGAGGTTTAGCTTAACTGACTGTGATTTTGACTCTCCTCCCTCTGATGCACTTTGTATTCACAAGCTACAGACACTTATTGAGACTGTGGTACAAAGAAAACCAATACAATAATGCAAAATGACAGAATATTGGAACAAAATATGGTAAAGAGCAAACATTATAAAAATGATGCTTTATTGCATAATCTTAGAGAAACACAGAAACACCACCCAGCTCAAGGCGTTGGTAGCCTCACAGAGACAGTGTAAGGAAGAGTTCATGTTAACAGCACACTTGAGATCTGCCTCGACCACCCCCAAAATGTGATGTAGCCATAAACACAGTTTGACAATACTTTACAGTTCAACTAAATGCTATAGAACAATTGATGATTGTCGCGATCCATCACTCTGCTTAAATTACATTGTGGTATTTTACGGCCTTTGAATATGCATAGTTACTTTAGTTGTTGGTCTGTGTTTGTGTGTGTGCGTATGTGTGTGTGTGTGTGTGTGTGTGTGTGTGCGTGTGTGTGGGCATATGTGTGTGTGGGTTTGTGTGCGTGTGTGTGTGTGTGTGTGTGTGTGTATGTATGTATGTGTGTGTGTGTGTGTGTGTGTGTGTGTGTGTGCGTGTGTGCGTGAGTGCTGACAAAGTGGATGGACGTGTGCATCTACCCAATGACAGACATGATCACACACTGTCGCTCTTTTGCACTGTGACCAGCTGACTAACCCTGATCCAGGCTGCAGTTCCCTTTTCTACCACTAGAATGCGATGCAGCCTTTTACTAGGAAGTTTCAATATTTGTATTTTCTTTGTTTGCTGAACACTCACGTTGGCAAGAGAACGTTTTGTCATTCTTCCTCGCGTGGGCTGCTACTGAAGTAGCTATCTGTGACACTCACATGTAAGACGCAGGGCCCTTTTTTGAACCTCAAACTTTGGCTGTATGAAGTACTAAGCCGGGTTTAACAAGCCGAATCACGTGATCCCATTATGTTTCACACGACTGCACCTCATTGAAACGGTCGCTATTTGGCGATTGCGAACTAGACCAGGACGTGCCGAGCTGTCTCGAGATCAGTGAGAGAAATCCGACTAAAAGTGTTAGTCTACTGAAGGCATCTTTTTGGAAGGGGAGCCAGTAATAGTTATGTATAAGTGACTGTTGGCTTTGGTGTGTGTGGGCAGGGTGCTTCAGGTAAGCTCCATGTATAAAAGACACCTCTTTGAAGTGGATACACCAGTGAGTCGTCCAGTTCCAAAGCACAAAGAAATGAGATAGAGACCGTTGAGGTTTTCAAAACGAAGGCCGTATACAGACACAGTCGTGAAGCGAACTTGTCGATGTTTGGTTTCGGTAATGCTTTACGGGAATCAGGCTGAACAATGGCAGTGGGTTAGCGACATCTCTAGACAAACTGTGGTTCAATTACAAAACGTGGGGTTTCCAACTCATCAAGTACGTTCAGGGGTCAGCCACCGCTATTTGCACTGGATTCAAACTTACAGGACATACAAATTTAAGATGTAAAAAATAGCTGAAGATAAGGTCCATTGTGTTACACAGACTCTTCTGTGTTATGATGCTGTTGAGGCATCATGGCCCTCACCCTGCTAGTATTGATGGCTGAATAGGTACTGAAGTCAGAGTCCTGGGTTCTCTTCTTGGTGGTATGTTTCTTTGGTGCCTGACGGATATCCAACGCAGCGTAACACACACTATCGTCATTCGCCTCCTGAGAGAGAGAAAGAGAGAGAGAGAGAGAGAGAGAGAGATAGAGAGAGAGAGAGAGAGAGAGAGAGAGAGAGAGAGAGAGAGAGAGAGAGAGAGAGAGAGAGAGAGAGAGAGAAAAAACGAGAGAAATAGAAATACAATAATCCACAGTTTTAGTCATTTTGTTATCTATTTGTAACGTTTTTTTTTTAGCAACAACGAATCAACAATGAAATTATGCTATTAAGTAATGTTATTTCATAACTACGTATTGTAAAATGTTTAATACATCTTTTCCCCGATCAAATATGTAGTTCTAGAAAAAGAAAAGGGCAACCTATCATGGAACTACATTACCCATGCTAATTTAAAGCGTACCTGTCTTTTGCTGGTACGTTCACTCCGGCAATTTGTATTCTGTTGAGCCTGGCATTGGTTTGAGCCTCAAGAAAAGACATGCGACAGGTTACACAGTTGTTGATAAATAACAACGTTTATAAACAAAAAAATAGGCTAGCAAGAGCAACTTCAACAATTTCAACAGGAGTGAAGCGACTTTACCTGTTTTATTGCAGAAGTGATAGACCAAGACAGAGGAGAGGAGGGAGGAGAGGAGAACACAGCCAGGGCATAGAGAGAAGAGCAACATCTAACAGAGGCTGCATCTTTGGTCAATACGCTCAGCTTCAGTAGAAATGGATCCTGGGGGAATTAACATTAAAAGTTCATGAAAAATCTACCGAATGGAATCTACGTCTCTCCAAAAGAGCAGAATTGTGTGAATACATTTGAGATTGTTTAAAAAAGAAAAGGCTAGCCCGAACATTATCTGGAAAGTCTTTATATCAAGACCGCTGTTAATGTCAATTTCATTACGCCCTGTTTAAGATTAAAGGACAAAAAAATAAATACAAATTCAGAAATATTTCAGAATGCAGACACTGTATATTTCCTGGTTCTGGAGATTGAAAGTGGACTGCGTCAGACTTACAGAATATCTGTGTTAATACAGATTGGAGTGTATTTTGACAGGCAAAGTAAAAAAAAAATTACAAAAAAAAACTCACGAAACGACAGTCTTCTGACCATATCTCCGTATTTGAAGATATTTTTCGGGTAACTCGTTGAGTTATCCTCCATCTTTGTCTCCTCAGTCCCACAGTAGTAGAGTCCCATGTCAGATTCAGTCACGTTCTCTATCAGCAGATCATAGGTGCTGTTAGGCTGGTTCCAGACCAGTTTGAAATGAGGGAAAGGGCTAAAAAAAGTTTTGAAAGTTTTGTAAAAGTTGTCGCTCGAGAACTTCTTCATATGTGTCGACATGACTAGAGGGGGTTGGTTGTCATGAGAGCAGTTCCTAAACCACACTATGTGGGCTCCACTAGGTATCTCACAGTCACAGTAGAGAGTGATGTCGTCTCCTGGTCTGACTCTCAGCTCCGTCTCTGTGGACACAACACCTGCTGCACAAAGAAGATAAAGAACAGATTCTTTTGAAATAAACAAAAGAATCCATGGATTACCGTTTCCACTATATTACAGCTTGATTGTACCATTAAGTTGTGAACAACTTCAAAAGGGCATTTCTCATCATTCTAGAGGTTTTCATTTGGAGGCCAGTTGAAAGCTTTTCCTTTCAGTCTCCGTCACCAGCAACATGTTGAATCTGTCTGACCCTGCTTTGATTGTCTGGCGCCAAACCTCACCAACTGGACCAAGATAATAAAAGTGAACTCACCAAGGAGAGCAGTTAGAGCGACACACAGCCATTCCATCTTGATGTCTAACACGACTGTTAAAGTGTCAGGGTCTTTGATGCGGATATCCGCAGTCTCTAGTAGATAGGCTTCACCATTAAAGGGCATACAGGCAGTGATTGGTTAGTTGGGTGGAAAATATTCAGTTGGTAGTCCTTTTTTATACACCCAAATGATGAACCAAGAGAGAATCTTACTTTGATGTCAACATTGTCAGGTACAAATACAAACCACACAGTAGGCTAGGTGCATTGTTAGGAGGGTGGAGGTGTGATCATTTAAAAACCTGGTAACACACGGACACACAAGCTTCAACACAAAAAAACATAAAGACTAAAATTTTCCCCTCATAACCCACTCACACAAATGCTCTCAGACACACAAACAAACACTTTTCATTCTCAAGACCAAAACTACCACAATTTGGGTTGAAGTCATGTGATGTGTACAGCAATCTCTGTTATACAGGAAGGGGCTAGATGATGGAGGACGTCAGGTCTGAAACCACAACAGTTTCCATCGTCAGTAGGCTCGCTCCATTGCTATGGGGGTAAAGGTCTTATGCTTCAAAAACATGCTCACAGACAGAGGCAACCAGCTCACACACACACACACACACACACACACACACACACACACACACACACGTGACACCTTATATATAATATATATATATTACTACTGTGCACCAATTTGCTTTATATATATACTTTGAACATTGTGGCTGGGTCTTATTTATTGCATAATTTGACAGTAACCTTTGTTTGTTTAAGGCAATCCTGTTATACAAGTGAGTTTTGACAAAAGTGATTTCTACAATGCCAGAAGCTGCAAAGAATTAAAGGACAGCCATAGAGTTAACATAGGTAAGGACTTAAATGGCGACTGAGACATTTTTATTTAGAAGATAGATAGAATATAATTTCTATAAATTGAAGAAAATAGCAGTTTGCCGGTTTATCAATTTGTGAGACAAGTAAGCTTAAAGAGGTTGGAATACTCATTGATAATGGACAGGCCTACAGCTGTTATCAAAGAATACATTTCGACGGTGAGTGACAATTTTCAAATGGAGAACAATCTGTTTCAAGTTATATTTGAAAGTACCTGACCATTTTCAGATTTGTATCCCTCCATCAGACGGCATAAGGGAGCAATCGCTGCCGAGTTACATTTAATAGCGCCAGACGATAAAGAGCCTACTTGGTGATAATTGTACCTGACTGTTTTTAAACTTCTCCGTAATCCATCAGATGGCATCTACACTTTGACCTCTGGCAGTGGGATTGTCTACCAGACCTTCTGTGACATGACGACCGCTGGCGGTGGCTGGACACTGGTGGCGAGCGTGCACGAGAACAACATGTATGGGAAGTGCACGGTGGGCGATCGTTTGTCCAGCCAGCAAGGCAACGACGAAAACCAACCCGAAGGAGACGGGAACTGGGCCAACAGGAACACGTTTGGAACAGCAGAGGGCGCCACTTCTGATGATTTCAAGGTTAGAATTTAAAAGTGTTGTAGGCTATTTGGCAAAATATATATAGATATATACACATACATTTCCCTGCATATATTTCTCTTCATAATCCAGGGTATTTTGACATAGCGGCTCAAGACATTTCTGTGTGGCACGTGCCCAACAATTTAGAGATGGGAGAGTGGAGAAGTGACGCCATACTACGCTACCACACTGTCCAGCGATTCTTCTTGAACAACGGAGGAAATCTGTATGGACTGTTTAAGGTATAAGTGTAGGTGACCAATAAGCAGTGCACCAACATCGTATACTTACGAATTACAACGGTCACAGTGGATATACATAGAAAAGCAATGGTCTCGACATTTAGGAGGGAAATATAACCAAAGAGCGTTCGAAAATGGTGTCAAAGTAAAGAAACTATTCTGGGTCTGTCATAGTGTACTCTCTTGACGTTTACAGCGTTTTCCTGTGAAATATGATGCGGGCACAGGCCCAGAGGATCATGGACCTTCTATTCCAATCATCTATGATCGTGGCAACAAACATTTCAACGAAAATCTCTTCTAAAGCGACACACTCAAATGTAGTTACATTACTCACACAGTCATTTCGCTAGATGTCTAAATGTATGACACAGAGGAACTTCAAGTTGGCTTCATCAGTTTCAGAGCAATAAACAAAGAGAGTGCTGCCACTGCTATCTGCTCTGGAGTCAGACCGATAGGAGGGGACTGCAACGTGGAACACGTAAGTGGAGTAATCGGAACTTTCCTATCAGAAAACATTCATAGTGTAGGTTTGTATAAACTATTTAAGTGTTTGGAGCAGTTTGGAGTGCTTTTATTTCGAGGTGCGGTTGTGTCCAGGATAGAAATGTTCTGTGGTTTGACAGTACTGCATCGGAGGAGGTGGATACTTTCCCCAGGGGGCTCCCAGACAGTGTGGCGACTTCACCGCATTCGACTTTGATGGCTACGGAGCAACCAACCAATCCAGTGCATCCCCGGATATTATAGAGGCCGCCATGATGATATTCTACCGTTAGGATTTACAGTCGAGATCCAAGCCGTTTCTTGCTATCATTGTTTGCTAGTTTTGAGGAACTGTGACACAATAGAGAGCTGCGGGAGTAACTTTGATGATTAGTTACGAAATGTAACTCTCTTAGTCATCTTCCTCCCATTAGGAATAATGGTATGAATCAAATCAGTCACCATAAATATTGTCAAATGATTGTTCTTTGGTGTTGTCATTTTACCAAATGTAACTAATAAAGCGTTATATCTTTGATGATACAGCAATGGCATACACATTTGGTGACCCTATACATTATCAAACGTTTCACATAGTTCGTTTGAGAATAGGCCTACTAAAGTGTCGTGCATTTACTTCAAATGTATTTGGATTAGATTACACATGTTTAAGTAACCCAGAGATTTAAGTAAACTCATTTTTTAGTCATGCAATTTGTAATCCACCCAACACCTTTAGCCTGTGTATAGTTCACGAGGTCACACCTACACTCACCGGCAGATGTATTACACACTCAGGTGTAAATAAGTGCATTTAATCTTGTACTGGTACTTTTACTTGTTGCATGTGGCAAATAAACTCTTGAACTTGAATCATCTATGATCATAGCAGAAAAAATTCAACAAAAATATCTGTGGAAAAGCTGAAAGTAGGATCAATAAAAAGCGACACATTCAGATGTAGATACATTTCAAAAATGTATTTAGCTAAAATAACAAGCATTGTATATTCTGCGACAAGGATACAGGATCAGGATGGTTTGTTTTGTAGTGATAATGATCTTTTTTTCATGAAGATAAAGATCAGCTGTGACACTTATGAAAAGTACTGTGTTGTAATTTGAAGATCGAATTACTGCATGACTTTTCAACTTACTTGGCTATAAAAGAAGATTCCATCGGGTGTTTTTTACAGTCTCGGGTAAAAAGAGAAAAAGGATCTTGTTCTTTTCAGCTCCACAATAGTGCTAAGGATTTTATAGTAAGTCTTCTGCTTTAGCAAAAAGGTTTCTATTCTTTATGGATTTAAAATTCATGTTTTACAATGAAGTCTGCTGCTATAGCTGCTTATCCAATACTGTTATCTCTGCAGAAATGCGGCCTTGGGAGGTTCTGCTGTTGCTGTCTACCCTGCTGTCTCTTCACTGGGTATCAGGTAATTCCCCAGAGATGGCCACAGTAAAAAAATGTCATATTGGACAGAAACAAATATATACTTTTATTATGATTTCTGGTAGAAACAAGCCAAACGTGAATGGCAGCAAGCCAATTATTTATCTACTACTGTTATAACTTATCAAAGAATCAACACAAAAACAACTGTAGTTTTTAAACTAAAAAAGTTCGTTTTAAAGAGAAGCGATTGAACACTAGTAATAAATAATGATTCGTTATATTTCCTTATAAATAGTTTGTCGCCGTTCATCGGATCTTTGCATTAAAGCTGTTGACATAACTATTCATTTTTGCTGAAGGCCATGATGTGGAAGTAAATGTGAATGTTGACATGGACAAGGACTGCACTCGCAATACAGTAAAAGCTTGCCCAGCAAGAAGCTGCAAAGAATTATTGGAGAAATTCAAAATTAACAAAGGTAAAATATAAGTTGCAAAACACTAGTGTTTGGGGATTTAGCATGTGCTTTACCGGAATAAGGAAGCAATCGCTGCCGAGTTAGATTTAATAGCGCCAGACGAGAAAGAGCCTACTTGGTGATAATTGTACCTGACTGTTTTTAAACTTTTCCGTAATCCATCAGATGGCATCTACACTCTGACCTCTGGCAGTGGGATTGTCTACCAGACCTTCTGTGACATGACGACCGCTGGCGGTGGCTGGACACTGGTGGCGAGCGTGCACGAGAACAACATGTATGGGAAGTGCACGGTGGGCGATCGTTGGTCCAGCCAGCAAGGCAGCGACCAAAACCAACCTGAAGGAGACGGGAACTGGGCCAACAGGAACACGTTTGGAACAGCAGAGGGCGCCACTTCTGACGATTTCAAGGTATTATTTTAACTTGGCAACAACAACCCAACAATCTATGAATTTATTCATATTGATATTTTAGAAATAGAAAACAACTATCATGAGGGTAAAGGTAGATTATCTTCTACAATGTTTATTCATAGTGTGAAGATTGCTTTTTAAATTCAAAGGTGTGGGGGGGGGGGGGACAAAGTTAGTGGCTGGAAATGGTGGGGGGAGGGGGGCAAGTCCCCCTGTGTGGTGTGTATCCCATTACATTTTGCCCCTGGTAAGATTGGGTTGCGTAACATTTTTGGAAATAAAGTTTACTGAGAAACATTTGATATCTCAATGTTTTATAAAACATCCATCTTTTCTGTGCTTTCTCAGAATCCAGGATATTTTGACATAGAAGCTCAAGATGTTTCCGTGTGGCACGTACCCAACAACTCACCGACAGCTGAATGGAGAAGTGCTGCCATCTTACGCTACCACACTGAGGAGAAATTCCTCACCAGCAAGGGAGGAAACCTTTATGGACTGTTCCAGGTATAATATAACAGCCACACACAGACAACACTGGTCTTATTTGTATTATGCTTTTATATTCAACTGCTGGCAGGCTAAACCAAAAATGAATGACTTTAAGCATAGGCCTAGTTGGCAAAATAACTGGTTAAGAGAATGGGTAAAAATGATTGATGTGGAGATCTCTTGACGTGGAGAACAGCGTTTTCCGATTAAATTTGGAGTTGTAACGTGCCCCACGGATCATGGACCTTCTGTTCCCATTGTCTACGACTTTGGCAGTAAAGATTCCAGCAGAAATTTCTATGGACCGAATTCAAGAGGTATGATCAATGAGAAGGACTTAAGGCACCATCCATTTATACTTTACGTTATTAAAGAACACATGATGCCTTACTTATGTGTAATTGTGTGACGTGTGTTTTCCCATCCAGGTGAATTAGAACCGGGCTTCATCTCTTTCAGAGCAGTTAACAGAGAGAGGGCAGCCGCTGCTATTTGCTCTGGAATCAGACCCATAGGTGTAATGCTACTTGTTGATCAGGGAAAAGGCGTCTAAGGTCAATACATTTCTTGTAATCGAATGCAAACAATACTTCTTTACAATACAATTCTTCTCCGTTTTTACTATCACTATAAACAAAATCAATAAATATCTCTCATTGCAAACTGTTGATCCCGGGTTTCATCTGTTGCGAGAGCTGCTTTTAAGCCTTGTGTTAACAATATAGATAGTTTCACGGTTCAAAACATAGAAGTGTACATAGCGTCTCTGTTTTAAATGGCTGCTCCAACTCGTGCCACATCATGATGCAGCAACTTATAATTCAATGCCATCTTATTATCTGAACAGATTTATACATTATGCCATAGGGTTGGCATTTCATGTTTAACCACTGTTCAAATGCGTGATTCACGTGAGTTTGGTGAAGACACTTCTCAAAACTCAGTGTTATCAATTGTATTAATTACTCTCATTTAAATTAGAAGCATTTAACATGATTTTGACCATACATCATTTTTTTAGGTTTTTTTTAAAGTAACAAAAAAACTGTTTTCATGGGTCTTGATGGAGACAGAGAAAGAGAGACACCTGGAGTGTTCGGTGTTAGATTTAATTAAGGGTTTGGGGGAATTTTCAGGCTACAAAATAAATATGAACAAATCATCAATATTATATCTAAATGACCAAGAGAGGTTGCAGCCTGACATACAATCTCCATGTTCATCTCCTAAGGAGGGATTCACCTATTTGTGAATGAAAATTACCTATCTATCTACGGAGCCAAAGAAGCCGGGGGAAAAACACACAAAAACGTTCCAAAAAATATTTTGTGCACCTTGCATGAGCCCCCAAACTATATAGGGGAATACCCCAAGCGTCAGGTTTTATCCCCATATGGGGCAATAGCAGATGAATACCTGGAAGATATGATGCTGGTTTTAAGACGTAGGAACCCAGGGGATTAGGGAAGATAATGGATCAATACAATGAGGAAATGTTATTTACTGATCTACAGGAAAAGTATAATATTCCTTCAAGGCACTTCTTTAAAGTCCCCCCCCCCCCCCCCACCATGGTGTGACGTGGGCAAAGTCTGGCAATTGCTCCTCGGATGAGATGCAGTCAGAAGAGAGCAGGAAACCCAGACTGACTTCCTGTTCTTTGTGTTGCGGCACAAATCAGGCTGACGTTCAAGTTTACACGGCCCTCCAAAAGTCAATGCCTCTTCAGCTTGTGTTAATACATGTCGACTACATTTTAGCGTTAATGTTGGGTTAATGTAATGGTTTTATTCAATGGCCAGGATGTGAAACCAAAGACCTATCAGAAAAAAAAAAAAAAATAATAATAATAATAAATAAAAAAAAATATATATAAAGATGTGTTGCTACCGAAAGCGAAACATTTAAAGATCTCCAAATTCAGATGGGAACGGGCAGGTCAAATCAGTCAACGTTGACATTTAGTGCATTATCTAACTTTATAGCATACAGTAGACTCCCTATCAGCACGAGAGGAGGAGAGGAGAACCCGCCGATGACAACCACAACTCTGAGGTCACATCATTCTCTGTCACACTTCCTGCTCTCCCTGAGGTTCTCAACAGAGGCAGGAGTTTACTTTACATGTCTGTCCACAAAATACCTAAACTGTGTTCAAATATATAACAGATCAAACAATATGACCTCCTATTTAAAAAAAAGTGAAATGAGAGGTCACAGTCAGGCCAAAAAACATGACAACTATATTTATCCTGACATTTAGCACATACAAGCCTGGATATAAAGATTCCATAATGAATACAGACAAATTAATATTTAATAATCTGAATAATGGCAATGTTTCACTTGACCCACCAGAAAGGGATTGGAACTGTTTCAGTTGATTGCTACCTCCGTCAGAACTTCAGAGGTGTGAAACAGACTTTTAGTGTGGGTTTCCTGTGTACCTGTTACCTGTGGCTCAGGCCATTCTCACTGTCAATCTTTTAGCGTGGAGACTGAGGGACTTCCTGGAAGTGTTTCTCTGAAAAAAAGTGGGGTAAATTCTTGTAACTGTTTTGCTTTACAAGAATGGTGAAACGCATTATAGTAGATCAGTGGCTAGCCTGTTATGTGAAAAAAAGAATAAGGTCTATGTGAGGTAATGAATAAAAAAAGCATGTCACATATTTCATTTGGTGGCAGTGGTTGGACACGCCCCCTTGCTTTTTAGCCAATGAGAAGGGCTCATCTTGTCTTGGTTGGATTCAGATCACATGGACCTTTCTAGTAACTGTTGGAGGCTTTTTCAATGAGCCTTACACAATGATAAAGGCTAGGCTAATGTACAGAAGCTAAAGAATCATATAGGACACAGCTCTCTTTACATTCACAAACATCTTTGAGAGTGTTTACTTTCAGGGGTTCAAAGGTCATGCCTCCGTTTCAAAGCTTGATAAAAAACTTTATTTAAACATGACTTGTTCGGAATAGTTCAGTAACTGATAACACTTTGAAGTTAAGCATATGATTACTTGAAAAGGCTTATGGGAAAGGCAGCGCAAAAAAATGTATACAAAAAATGGCATGTTTGAAATTAAAACAGATATAGTAAGTGTAAGATTTGAACCTACCTATGACATGATGGCCCTCACACCCTGCTAGTATTGATGGCTGAATAGGTACTGAAGTCAGAGTCCTGGGTTCTCTTCTTCTTTGGTCTCTTCGGTGCCTGACGGATTTCCAACGCAGCGTAACACACACCATCTTTATCCTGAGAGTGCAGAGAGAGATTTAAAAATGTTATAGTAAGGCTATACATTACATACAGCATGAAACCAATGGTATGAGGATAGCATTGCTACACTCTTGTACAATAAATCTAGATGATGTAAGGACAGAACCTATGAACTTACCCGTTCCTTAAACTCTCTGTCGTGGGTGTCAGTTCTGTTCTGCTGGCCAACCTGAGATTCCTTCAGAGCTTTAAACAAAATGTTAGCAACATGACAGAACACCACATTGCAAAAGAAAACCAATGTGATATTGATATATGTTGATATTTAATAATTAAGCCTAGTATACACTAGGCTACTATTCTATATCATATTTATTAAAGAAGTGTAAATATTTAATAAGAATAAAAAGTGAAAGTGTGAGTATGTAAGGTCAGTTAAAATACCGTTTGGCCTCCTGTAGTAGCAGTAGACCAAGATGGAGGAGAGGAGGGAGGAGAGGAGAACACAGCCGGGACACAGAGTGAAGAGCAGCATCCAACATGGACCACAGTCTGGATCATCACAACCAGGGACTTCAGAGGAACTGGAATCTAGATGATTGACATTGGATAACACAAAAAAAAACAAAATAGACAAAAGAATGAACAGTTAACTCATCAAGATTAGTTTAGTCAGATAAACCCCTGCCCCCCTCTAGGAATCTACAATGTTTACCAAGTCAAGAAAAACATTTTTTTACAACTCTTACCAAACCTGAGTGTGATGTTTTTCCCGTAGAATCGAATCACATTAGTTCCATAGGGTTGACATGTTGAAAATCGTCCCCCGAGTCTCTGGTCACAATCAGTCTCACAGTAGTATAAACCCAGCTCAGATTCAGTAACATTTACAATCACCAGATCATGAGAAGGAATATCAGGTTTATAGAGGAAATTATAGTGTGGATCTGACTTAGAAAACACATCTGGAGTTGAAAGAGTGAAATAGCTTCCATTGCCTCCTAAACGTTTAATATGCCACACAGTTTTACGATCATGTTTGGCATCACAGGGAAGGATGGCGTTGTCTCCTGGTCTGACTGTCATCACCGTCGCCGTGGACACAACACCTGCTGCACCAGAAAAAGACACAGATGATATTCTGCTAGAGGATTCAAATTTTTTTAAGGCAAAATGTAGAATTTACTAACCTTTCATGCAAATAGATCGTTTTTAATTCGTATATCAGGCAATATGGTGGATACAACTGTTTATTTTTTAAGTTTGGTCTTAGATTTTAGGTCAGCTACTTCTCTCAATAAACCAGCTTGACCAACACATGAACGTATAAAAGGTAACTCACCAAGGAGAGCAGTCAGGGCGACACACAGCCATTCCATCTTGATGTCTAACACGATTGTCAAAGTGTCAGGGTCTAAGATGCGGATATCCGCAGTCTCTGGTATATAGGCTTTACCATTAAAGGGCATGCCAGCAGTGATTGGTTAGTTGAGTGGAAAATATTCAGTTGGTGGTCATTTTTTTATAACCCCAAATGTTGGTACAGCCGAGAGAGTATCTTACTTTGATGTCAACATTGTCAGGTACAAATATGAAACCACACAGTACGCTAGGTGCATTGTTAGGAGGGTGGAGGTGTGATCATTTAAAAACCTGGTAACAGACGGACACTCACAAGCTTAAAAGACAAAAACACAAAGACTAATATGTTCACCCCATAAGCCACTTCAACAAATGCTCTCGTAAACACAAATAAACAAACAATTTTCAGTCTCAATACCAAAGCTACCAACATTTACAATAATGTTCAAAGACAGGCCCAGTGGATTCCCCCTCACCTATTCTGATAGCAGCTTCTGTGTGCTCACATTGTGATTTTGAAAAGAAGCACAAACAGCTTTATGTACATATTTAAAACATTGATGTTTGTCTTTATTGAATATTTGTTTGATTAGATACACACGGGTGTGTGTGTGTTTATGTGCGTGGGTTTGCACCCTTTTGTTTGAAGTCATGTGATGTGTACAGCCATCTCTGTCATACAGGAAGGGGCTAGATGATGGAGGATGTCAGGTCTGAAACCACAACAGTTTCCATCATCAGTAGGCTCGCCTCATTGCTATGGGGGTAAAGGTGTTATGCTTTAAAAACATGCCCCCCCCCCCCCCCCCCCGCACACACACACACACACGCACGCACGCACGCACGCACGCACGCACGCACGCACGCACACACACACGCACGCACACACACACACACACACACACACACACAGAGCCAAACAACCCCTACCCCTTCACCCACACACGTACCCACAAACACATATTTTTATATTACAATTTATAGTCATGCCAAAAGCTAGGCCCATGATTATTGATTCCTTCTAAAAGTGTAGGACCGATGCTAATAGCCGGTGCAGACTACAATGAAGAACTACAAACCCCATGGTGCCTCAAATTAAAGCTTTGTTGCATCCAATGAAAGTAGTAAGTCTAACTGTCTGTATGCTAACACTTGTACTTTGATTTAAGCCCAAAAATTATCTTCCTCATTTACACTTGTGGTTAATCAATGAATATTTGGTCGGATCCATTTTGTATGTGTGTTCTTCAGTTGGCAGGCACGTGGTGTGTACAGCCATCTCTGTTATACAGGAAGGGGCTAGATGATGGAGGATGTCAGTCTACAGAAACCACAAGAGTTTCTCTCCTCCAGTGACATAATCATGTCTCACTCAGCCTCACCAGACACTCTCACATGTCTACTGCTGGTTCAGCCACTGTGACTGTAAACAATATATTATTAAAGTGAATAAGTCAGAGGTTTGTGGCACAGACTAGCATAACTTACAGGAGGTTAGTTTGGGAATAACCCTTCTCTTATAATTTGTCTCTCCATGTCAGCGTGAGGATGGGCTCTGTGGCTCTGGATCTCCTTCAGCTCTCTCTGCAACAGCCTTTGTCTCCACCATAGCTCTCGCCCGTCATCCTCCCTACTGAGACAAACAGACACCCTTATATAGCCTTCCTCTGACTAATCACTGGAACTCACCTGTTGGAACCTGGTGATTCATCAGAGGAATGCCTCATCACCACCACAGTCCTGTAGCGCCCTCTACTGGAGTAATGACTGCACAACACTCACAATACTATTAATACCTGGTTTGTTCTGCTGCTGTGTTGAGAATGGGGTTGAGCTGTGCTGACTTTGATAAGTTAAAACATGCTCCAGTCAAACTGCTAGGATTTTGCCTCACCTCTCACTGACACACTTTGTATTCACATGCTACATATTTTTTGTGTCATCCTTTGTCTTTCAATCGGGGAAATATGAAGATTACTTTAAATATGTTTAAGATAGATAAAGCAGATGAAACAGAAAGCATGGGAATTTATTTTAAGAATACAAAATGAAACAAACGTTACAAAAAATCAATCCAATCATGTTAAAGGACACTTATTCAAACTAAAAAGAGATCAAGAGAAATTATGAAAGTAATACACCGTTTTTCATTAGAAATGATCACCATCTCTAGTCAGAGTATGAATGTAAAATGAGCCTCATAGAAACACAGAGCTTGATCACTTAAGAACCATGGAGAATGACTGTTCTCTTCTTCTCTGCTTCTGGACTTTCTACTTCCTCTTATGACTACCTGGGTTTAAAGAAGCAAAGAAAAAAGTCAACAATGTCTTACGTTTAAACATTTATTCATTTAAATGTTCCTGGGTTTGATGTTGTGACCCACCTCGTATGGTACCAATCCAGTAGGCACAGGGCAGGAGGACCACAGTCATAGTTCTGGGTAGAACCAACAGGACCCAGCTCAGAACACAGTCTTTGACAAGATCTCTCTGATCTGATTCAAACTCACAATAACATCAAATAAGTATTTACAATTTAGAATCCCCTTTATTAATACGATCCCTCCTGTAGTGTCAGTAGACCAACATGAAGGGGAGGAGAACACAGCCAGAACACAGAGACTGAACAGCAGAAACTAACACATACCACAGTCTGGATCAGGATCCAGGGGTTCTGTGGAACGGGGAGCTAGAGAACAAAGATTGTAGAACTTAAGATTAAAGTAAGTCCATAAATACATATTTAAAGATTGTTTTAGTCTAGCAAAGTCCCCGCTCCAAGTCTACAATGTAAATACCTCGATAAAAAATTAAATAATAATAATATAATAAAACATACAAAAAATTGAGTGATGTTTTTCATTGATCATTTGCATTGTAAATCCCACTGAGATTGGAACTCATAACAATGAGACACAGGAGAACACAGCCATAACACTGAACAGCAGAAACGTTCACATACCATAGTCTGGATCAGGATCCAGGGGTTCTGTGGAACGGGGAGCTAGAGAATGAAGATTGTAAAACTTAAGATTCAAGTAAGTCCATAAATACATATATATAGATTACTTTAGTCTATATATGTCCCCTCTCCAAGTCTACAATGTATATACCTAGTGAAAAAAATGTATAATAAATATTAAAACATACTAAACATAAGTGATGTATTGAATTGATAATTTACATTGGAAATCACACTGACATTGGCGAACTCATAAAATTAAGACAAAAGAATGAAAAGTTAACTCATCAAGATTAGATTAGTCAAACATACACCTGCCCCCTTTTCTCTATTAATCTACAATTTATAACTAGTCAAGAGAAAACATTTTTTAACACTTACCATACTTGAGCGTGATGTGTTTCCCGTACAGTTCAATCACATTAGTTCCATGAAGTTGACATGTTGAAAACTCTCCCCCGAGTCTCTGGTCACAAACTTCAGTCTCACAGTAGTATAAACCCAGGTCAGATTCAGTAACATTCTTAATCACTAGATCATAAGAAAGAATATCATGTCTATATAGGAAAATATAGTGTGGATCTGACTTAGAAAACACATCTGGAGTTGAAAGAGTGAAATAGCTTCCAATGCCTCCTAAACGTTTAATATGCCACACAGTTTTACGATCATGTTTGGCATCACAGGGAAGGATGGCGTTGTCTCCTGGTCTGACTGTCATCACCGTCGCCGTGGACACAACACCTGCTGCACCAGAAAAACACACTGATGATATTTTGCTACAGGATTCCACTTTCTTTCAGGCAAAATGTAGAATATACTAACCTTTAATGACTTACAAATACAAAGATTTAAATTCATGCATTGGCAATATGGTTGATACAACGGTTTATTTATGAGGTTTGGTCTTAGATCTTAGATCAGCGAAAACTCTCAATAAACCATCTTCAAAAACATATGAACGTATAAAAGTTAACTCACCAAGGAGAGCAGTCAGAGCGACACACAGCCATTCCATCTTGATGTCTAACACGACTGTCAAAGTGTGAGGGTCTTTGATGCGGATATCCGCAGTCTCTAGTAGATAGGCTTTACCATTAAAGGGCATGTCAGCAATGATTGGTTAGTAGAGTGGAAAATATTCAGTTGGTGGTCCTTTTTTTATAAACCAAACTCAAGCTACAGCCGTGAGAGAATCTTACTTTGATATCAACACATTGTCAGGTACAAATGATAAACCACACAGTAGGCTATTGTTAGGAGGTTATAGGTCACCAAACGATACTCACCAACTTTCACACATGAACACACAGACCAACACCCCCACCAAGTAACCTACACACATTCTCTCTCTCTCTCTCTCTCTCTCTCTCTCTCTCTCTCTCTCTCTCTCTCTCTCTCTCTCTCTCTCTCTCTCTCTCTCTCTCTCTCTCTCTCTCTCTCTCTCTCTCTCTCTCTCTCTCTCTCTCTCTCTCTCTCTCTCTCTCTCTCTCTCTCTCTCTCTCTCTCTCTCTCTCTCTCTCTCTCTCTCTCTCTCTCTCTCTCTCTGCCTATCACGCACCACACATATACACACGCATGCACACGCACACACACACACGTACACACGCGCGCACTCACGCACACACGCATGCACGCACACACACACACACACACACACACACACACACACACGCACACACACACACAGACGCACACACACACACACAGACAAATGACAAAATGTATTCCTCCTAACCTATGCTCATAGCAGCTCTTGAGACTGCTATCAGTAACTACAAAACCCATTTTTTATGAGTTGAGGCTGTGGTGCATCCTTTGAAATCAGTTAGTGTAAATATTCGTCTGTCAACGTAGGTAATAATAATTTGTTTGTTTAAATACCTCTCTATATTTATGTACATGTGTAAACATGCGTGTGTGTGTGTGTGTGTGTTCATTCTTCAGCTTGCAGTCATGTGATATGTACAGCGGTCTCTGCGATACAGGAAGAGGCTAGATGATGGAGGATGTCAGTCTACAGAAACCACAAGAGTTTCTCTCCTCCAGTGACATCATCATGTCTCACTCAGCCTCACCAGACACTCTCACATGTCTACAACTGGTTCAGCCACTGTGACTATGAATAAAAGATTATCAAAAACAATAAGTATGAGGTTTGTGGCAAAGACTAGCATAACATAGAGGAGGTTAGTTTGTGAATAACCTTTCTCTTGTAATTTGTCCCTCCATGTCAGCGTGAGGATGGGCTCTGTGGCTCTGGATCTCCTTCAGCTCTCTGCAACCGCCTTTTTCTCCACCATAGCTCTCGCCCGTCATCCTCCCTACTGAGACAAACAGACACCCTTATATAGCCTTCCTCTGACTAATCACTGGAACTCACCTGTTGGAACCTGGTGATCCATCAGAGGAATGCCTCATCACCACCACGGTCCTCTATCGCCCTCTACTGGACGGATGACTGCACAACACCCGAAATAATATTAATACCTGGTTTGTTCTGCTTCAGTGTTTAGAATGGGGTTGAGCTGTGCTGACTTTGATAAGTTAAAACATGCTCCAGTCAAACGTCTGGGATTTTGCCTCACCTCTCACTGATACACTTTATATCCACATGCTACATACTTTTAATGCGACCCATTGTGTTTAAAAAAATGAAATATAAAGCGTGGTCATTTATTTTAAGAATACAGAATGAAGCAAACGGTACAAAGAAAGTGTAATAAATCATTTTACAATAAGAACAAAGAGAAAACATGGAAATAATTAGCTGTTTTGCTTTAAAATGATCATCATCTCTAGCCAGAGTATGAATGTAAAAGGAGCCTCATAGAAACACAGAGCCTGATCACTGTAGAACCATGGAGAGTGACTGTTCTCTTCTTCTCTACTTCTGGACTTTCTACTTCCTCTTATGACTACCTGGGTTTAAAGAAGCAAAGAAAAAAGTCAACAATGTCTGACGTTTAATCGTTTATTGATTTAAATATTCCTGGTTTTGATGTTGTGACCCACCTCGTATGGTACCGATCCAGTAGGCACAGGGCAGGAGGACCACAGTCATAGTTCTGGGTTGAACCAACAGGACCCAGCTCAGAACACAGTCTTTGACGAGATCTCTCTGATCTGATTCAAACTCACAATAACATCAAATAAGTATTTACAATTTAGAATCCCCTTTATTAATACGGTCCCTCCTGTAGTGTCAGTAGACCAAGATGAAGGGGAGGAGAACACAGCCAGAACACAGAGACTGAACAGCAGAAACTAACACATACCACAGTCTGGATCAAGACCCAGGGGTTCTGTGGAACCGGGATATAGAGAATGAAGATTGAAGAAGTAATTCATATAAAAGTAAGTATGTGATGTGGGCAGCAATCTCTGTTTTACAGGAAGTGGCTAGATGATGGAGGATGTCAGTCTACAGAAACCACAAGAGTTTCTCTCCTCCAGTGACATCATCACGTCTCACTCAGCCTCACCAGACACTCTCACATGTCTACTGCTGGTTCAGCCACTGTGACTGTGAACCATATATTATGAAAAAATTTAATACTAATCCTACATCTATTTACACCACAGAAGCATTGATCTCCAACATAGAAATAGTTACTGATAGTTTGGTTAATGAGACCATCTGGCTGGACTGAAATGAAGAAAGATTGATTTGGCAGCATGCCAAGGCGAGAGAGGAGGCCACATACAATCCTAAGTAGTATAATCACATATCTTCACAGTTTAATATTATTGTCTGATTTATTATTTAGACACTTGGACTCAGTAGGTGATCAAACACAAGAGGCAAAGCAACATGGAGGCACCACCTGCACTGTATTCAACAAGAGATACACTATCACAGACAAAGCAGATCTCACAATGCTTGGACGGGTGTTTCAACAGAAACCTCCATTTTATGATTTTATTGATGAGTGATATGACAGAGTAAAGTGTAAAAGTAAGCGTTATATTTTGAACCTGGCTATGACATCATGGCCCTCACACCCTGCTAGTATTGATGGCTGAATAGGTACAGGTACTGAAGTCAGAGTCCTGGGTCTTCTTCTTCTTTGGTCTCTTCGGTGCCTGACGGATTTCCAACGCAGCGTAACACACACCATCTTTATCCTGAGAGTGTACAGAGAGAGATTTAAAAATGTTATAGTAAGGCTATACATTACATACAGTATATTACCAATAATGTTATATTTTTGGTGTGAGGATAGCGTTGCCACACTCTTGTACAATAGATCTAGATGATGTAAGGACAGAACCTATGAACTTACCCGTTTCTTAAACTCTCTGTCGTGGGTGTCAGTTCTGTTCTGCTGGCCAACCTGAGATTCCTTCAGAGCTTTAAAAAAGAATATAGTACAATTACAGAAAAACAGAATAAAAAGTATTCCCCTTCAGATTTTGCCTATACAAAGCCTATGTCTACACAGTAGTATTCTATTTAAAAAAAACAGTAAATGTTTGATCGGAATAATAAGTGTGATTGTGGATGTAAGTTAAGTTAAAATACCGTTTGGCCTCGTGTAGTAGCAGTAGACCAAGATGGAGGAGAGGAGGGAGGAGAGGAGAACACAGCAGGGACACAGAGTGAAGAGCAGCATCCAACATGGACCACAGTCTGGATCATCACGACCAGGGGAACTGGAATCTAGATGATTTATATTGGAACACTTTCTGAGATCGGGCAACTCATAAAAGTAAAGACAAATGAATGAAAAGTTAACTCATCAAGTTTAGTTTATACCTCGTATATACCATATATACGTTTAGAAAATGTATACCTAGTCAAGAGAAAATATTTTTTACAACATTTACCAAACTTGAGCGTGATGTTTTTCCCGTAGAGTTGAATCACATTACTTCCTTTGTGTTGACATGTTGAAAACCCTCCCCCGAGTCTCTGGACACAAACTTCAGTCTCACAGTAGTATAAACCCAGGTCAGATTCAGTTACATTCATAATCACTAGATCATATGAAGGAATTTCCCATCTATATAAGAAAATATAGTGTGGATCAGACTTAGAAAACACATCTGGAGTTGAAAGAGTGAAATAGCTTCCATTGCCTCCTAAACGTTTAATATGCCACACAGTTTTATGATCATTTTTGGCATCACAGGGAAGGATGGCGTTGTCTCCTGGTCTGACTGTCATCACCGTCGCCGTGGACACAACACCTGCTGCACCAGAAAAACACACAGATGATATTTTGCTACAGGATTCCACTTTCTTTCAGGCAAAATGGAGTATTTACAAACCTTTAATTACTTTGAAATACATAGTTATTATTTCAAGCATTTGGCAATATGTTGTATGAAATGGTTTTATTTTGGAGGTTTGGTCTTAGATTTTAGAGCAACAACACCTCTCAATCAACCATCTTGACCAACATATGAACGTATACAATTTAACTCACCAAGGTTGGCAGTCAGAGCGACACACAGCCATTCCATCTTGATGTCTAACACGACTGTCAACGTCTCAGGATCTAAGATGCGGATATCCGCAGTCTCTAGTAGATAGGCTTTACCATTAAAGGGCATGCCAGCAGTGATTGGTTAGTTGAGTGGAAAATATTCAGTTGGTGGCCATTTTTTTAAAACCGAAATGATGGTACAGCCGAGAGAGAATCTTACTTTGATGTCAACATTGTCAGGTACAAATACGAAACCACACAGTAGGCTAGGTGCATTGTTAGGAGGGTGGAGGTGTGATCATTTAAAAACCTGGTAACACACGGACACACAAGCTTCAACACACAAAAACACAAAGACTAAAATGTTCCCCTTCATAACCCACTCACACAAATGCTCTCAGACACACAATAAAAACACTTTTCAGTCTCGAGACTAAAGCTACCACAATTTGGGTTGAAATCATGTGATGTGTACAGCAATCTCTGTTATACAGGAAGGAGCTAGATGATGGAGGATGTCAGGTCTGAAACCACAACAGTTTCCATCATCGGTAGGCTCGCTTCATTGCCATGGTGGTAAAGGTCTTATGCTTCAAAAACATGCTCACAGACAGAGGCAACAAGTTCGACCCCCCCCCCCCCCCACACACACACACACATTTCAACACACACACACACACACACACAGACACACACACTCACAACCACGCATACATACACACACAGCCCAACAACCCCTACCCCTTTACCCACACACGTACCCACACACACATATTTTTATATAACAATTTATAGTCATGCCAAAAGGCAGGCCCATGACGATTGATTCCTTCTAAAAGTGTAGGACCGACGCTAATAGCCGGTAGAGACTCCAATGAAGTCCTGCAAATCCCATGGTGCATCAGTTTGAAGTATTGCTTTATCCAATGAAATTAGTAAGTCTTACTGTCTGTATGCTAACACTTCTACTTTGATTTAAGCACAAAAATGATATTCCTCATTTACATTGATGTTCTTGTGGTTAATCATTGAGTGTTTGGTCGGATCCATTTTATATGTGTGTTCTTCAGTTGGCAGGCACGTGGTGTGTACAGCCATCTCTGTTATACAGGAAGGGGCTAGATGATGGAGGATGTCAGTCTACAGAAACCACAAGAGTTTCTCTCCTCCAGTGACATAACCATGTCTCACTCAGCCTCACCAGACACTCTCACATGTCTAATGCTGGTTTAGCCACTGTGACTGTGAACAATATATTATAATAAAAAGATATGATATTAATCCTACATCTACTTGCACTAGAGAAAAATTGATCTCCAACATGTAAGTAGTTACTGATAGTTTGGATGATGAGACCCTCTGGCTGGACTGAAATGAAGAAAGGTTGATTTGGCAGCATGCCAAGGCGAGAGAGGAGGCCAAATAAGATCCTAAGTAGAATCCTCACGTATCTTCACAGTTTAATATTATTATCTAATTTATTATTTAGACACTTAGACTGAGTAGTTTATCCAGCACAAAAGGCAAAGCAACATGGAGGCACCAGCTGCACTGTATTCAACAAGAGATACACTATCACAGACAAAGCAGATCTCACAATGGTTGGACAGGTGTTTCAACAGAAACCTCCATTTTATGATTTTATTGATAAGTGATATGACAGAGTAAAGCTTAAAAGTAAGCGTTATATTTTGAACCTGGCTATGACATCATGGCCCTCACACCCTGCTAGTATTGATGGCTGAATAGGTACAGGTACTGAAGTCAGAGTCCTGGGTTCTCTTCTTCTTCTTTGGTCTATTCGGATTCTGACGGATTTCCAACGCAGCGTAACACACACCATCTTTATCCTGAGAGTGTACAGAGAGAGATTTAAAAATGTTATAGTAAGGCTATACATTACATACAATATAATACACATAATGCTATATTTCTAGTGTGAGTCTAGAATTGCCTGGCTAGATGATGTAAGGACAGAACCTATGAACTTACCCGTTCCTTAAACTCTCTGTCGTGGGTGTCAGTTCTGTTCTGCTGGCCAACCTGAGATTCCTTCAGAGCTTTAAAAAAGAATATAGTACCATTACAGAAAAACAGAATAAAAAATCTTCCCATTTAGATTTTTCCGATATAAAAGCGTAGTCTACACAGTAGTATCCAATATTTAAAAAAAAACTTTCAATATTTGATCGGATTTAAAAATGTGAGTGTGGAGGTAAGTTAAGTTAAAATACCACTTGGCCTCCTGTAGTAGCAGTAGACCAAGATGGTGGAGAGGAGGGAGGAGAGGAGAACACAGCCGGGACACAGAGTGAAGAGCAGCATCCAACATGGACCACAGTCTGGATCATCACGACCAGGGAGTTCAGAGGAACTGGAATCTAGATGATTGACATTGGATAACTCATTTAAAATAGACAAAAGAATGAAAAGTTAACTTATCAAGATTAGTTTATACCTTGTATATACCATATATTAGGTTATATGATGTATACCTAGTCAAGAGAAAATCTTTTTTACAACATTTACCAAACTTGAGCGTGATGTTTATCCCGTACAGTTGAATCACATTAGTGCCTTGATTTTGACATGTTGAAAACCCTCCCCTGAGTCTCTGGACACAAACTTCAGTCTCACAGTAGTATAAGGAGGAGGGAGGAGAGGAGAACACAGCCGGGACACAGAGTGAAGAGCAGCATCCAACATGGACCACAGTCTGGATCATCACAACCAGGGAGTTCAGAGGAACTGGAGCCTAATAATACACATTGGAATGCTCTCTGACATTGGGAAATTCATAAAAATAAGACAAAATAATGAAAAGTTAACTTATCAAGATTAGATTAGTAAAAATTAAAACTAACTCTTTTTCTCTGTAAATTTACAATGTTAATCTGTTAAGAAAAAATTCTTTCCACAACACTTACCAAACGTAAGTGTGATAGTTTTCCCGTATTGTCGGGTCATAACAATTCCATGAAGCTGACATTTTGAAACCCTTCCCCCGGGACTCTGGTCACAAACTTCAGTCTCACAGTAATATGAACCCAGGTCAGATTCAGTAACATTCTTAATCAGTAGATCATAAGAAAGAATATCTAGTCTATACAGGAAAATATAGTGTGGATCTGACCTAAGCAACACATCTGGAGTTGAAAGAGTGAAATAGCTTCGATCGCCTCCTAAACGTTTAATATGCCAGACAGTTTTACGATCATGTTTGGCATCACAGGGAAGGATGGCGTTGTCTCCTGGTCTGACTGTGATCACCGTCGCCGTGGACACAACACCTGCTGCACCAGAAAAACACACAGATGATAGTTTCCTACAGGATTCCATTGTCTTTAAGGGGAAATGTAGAATCTACTAAACGTTAATTACTTGCAAATAGATCGTTTTAAATTCATGCATTGGGAAATATGGTGGATACAACTGTTTATTTTTAAAGATTGGCCTTAGATTATAGATCAGATACTGATAAGATCCTCTCAATTAACCATCTTGACCAACTTATGAACCGTATAAAAGTTAACTCACCAAGGAGAGCAGTCAGAGCAACACACAGCCATTCCATCTTGATGTCTAACACGACTGTCAAAATCAGGGTCTTTGATACGTATATCCGCAGTCTCTAGTAGATAGGCTTCACCATTAAAGGGCATGCCAGCAGTGATTGGTTAGTTGAGTGGAAAATATTCAGTTGGTGGTCCTTTTTTTTAAACCAAAATGATGAACCAAGAGAGAATCTTACTTTGATGTCAACATTGTCAGGTACAAATACAAACCACACAGTAGGCTAGGTACATTGTTAGGAGGGTAAAGGTTAGATCATTTATAAACCTGGTAACAGAGAAACACTCACAAGCTTCAACACAAAAAAACACAAAGACTAAAAGTTTCCACTCATAACCCACACACACAAACAAACACTTTTCAGTGTTAAGACCAAAGCTACCGCAATCTACATTAACACTCAAAGACAGGCCCAGTGGATTCTCCCTCACCTATTCTGATAGCAGCTTCTGTGTACTCACATTTCTATGTTGATAAGAAGCACAAACAGCTTCATATTAAGATGTAAGACATTGATGTTTGTCTTTATTCAATATTTGTTTGTTTAAATACACATGGGTGTGTGTGTTTGTTTATTTTGCGTGGGTTTGAACTCTTTTGTTTGAAGTCATGTGATGTGTACAGCCATCTCTGTCATACAGGAAAGGGCTAGATGATGGAGGGTGTCAGGTCTGAAACCACAACAGTTTCCATCATCAGTAGGCTTGCTTCATTGCTATGGGGGTAAAGATTTTATGCTTTAAAAACATGCTCACAGACAGAAAGCACCAGGTCACACACACCCACCCACACACACTCACACACACACACACGCACACACACACACACAAACGCACACACACACACGCGCACACACACAAACACACGCACGCCCGCCCGCACGCACACACACACACACACACACACACACACACACACACACACACACACACACACACAGCCCAACAACCCCTACCCCTTCACCCACAATTACAATTTATAGTCATGCAAAAAGGAAGGCCCATGATGATCAATTCCTTCTAAAAGTGTAGGACCGATGCTAATAGCCGGTGCAGACTCCAAGGAAGAACTACAAACCCCATGGTGCCTCAGATTGAAGCCATGTTTCCTCCAATGAAATTAGTAAATCTTACTGACTGTATGCCAAAACTTCTACTTTGATTTAACCAAAAAAATTATGTTCCTAATTTACATTGATGTACTTGTGGTTAATCATTAAATGTTTGTTTAGACACATTTTGTATGTGTGTTCTTCAGTTGGCAGGCACGTGGTGTGTACAGCCATCTCTGTGATACAGGAAGGGGCTAGATGATGGAGGATGTCAGTCTACAGAAACCACAAGAGTTTCTCTCCTCCAGTGACATCTTCATGTCTCACTCAGCCTCACCAGACCCTCTCACATGTCTACTGCTGGTTCAGCCACTGTGACTGTGAACAATATATTATTAAAGTGAATAAGTCAGAGGTTTATGGCACAGACTAGCAAAATACACAGGAGCTTAGTTTGGGAATAACCCTTCTCTTATAATTTGTCCCTCCATGTCAGCGTGAGGATAGGCTCTGTGGCTCTGGATCTCCTTCTGCTCTCTCTGCAACAGCCTTTGTCTCCACCATAGCTCTCGCTCGTCATCCTCCCTACTGAGACAAAGAGACACCCTTATATAGCCTTCCTCTGACTAATCACTGGAACTCACCTGTTGCAACCAGGTGATCCATCAGAGGAATGCCTCATCACCACCACAGTCCTCTGGCCCCCTCTACTGGAGTAATGACTGCACAACACTCACAATACTATTAACACCTGGTTTGTTTTGCTGCCGTGTTGAGAATGGGGTTGAGCTGTGCTGACTTTGATAAGTTAAAACATGCTCCAATCAAACTGCTGGGATTTTGCCTCACCTCTCACTGACACACTTTGTATTCACATGCTACATACATTTAGTGCGACCCATTGTCTTTGAAACAGGGAAATATGAAGATTACTTTAAATATGGTTAAAATAGATAAAGCAGATGAAAAAGACACCATGGTAATTTATTTTAAGAACACAAGATGAAACAAAAGGTAAAAAAAAGCAATACAATAATAGAAAAAAGGCCACTTAATAGAACTAAAAGGGAGAAAATATTTTATGTAATAGGCTGTTTTATATTAAAATGATCAGCATCTCTAGTCAAAGTATGAATGTAAAATGAGCCTCATAGAAACACAGAGCCTGATCACTGTAGAACCATGGAGAATGACTTTTCTCTTCTTCTCTGCTTCTGGACTTTCTACTTCCTCTTACGACTACCTGGGTTTAAAGAGGCAAAGAAAAAAGTAAACAATGTCTCACGTTTAAACGTTTATTCATTTAACTGTTCCTGGTTTTGATGTTGTGACCCACCTCGTATGGTACCGATCCAGTAGGCACAGGGCAGGAGGACCACAGTCATGGTTCTGGGTAGAACCAACAGGACCCAGCTCAGAACACAGTCTTTGACGAGATCTCTCTGATCTGATTCAAACTCACAATAACATCAAATAAGTATTTACAATTTAGAATCCCCTTTATTAATACGGTCCCTCCTGTAGTGTCAGTAGACCAAGGTGAAGGTGTGGAGAACACAGCCAGAACACAGAGACTGAACAGCAGAAACTAACACATACCACAGTCTGGATCAGGACCCAGGGGTTCTGTCGAACCGGGATATAGAGAATGAAGATTGTAGAATTTAAGATTAAAGTAAGTCCATAAATACATATTTAAAGATTGGTCTAGTCTATCAATGTCCCCTCTCCAAGTCTACAATGTATATAGCTAGTAACATAAATAAATGAAAAAACAATAAAAAATCAAACATGTGATGTTTTTCATTAATAACTCACATTGTAAATCCCACTGTGATTGAGGAACTCATAAAAAGAAAACAAAAGAATGAAAAGTTACCTCATGAAGATTAGTTTACTCAGATAAACCCCTGCCCCCCTCTAGGAATCTACAATGTTTACCAAGTCAAGAGAAAATATTTTTTACAACTCTTACCAAACCTGAGTGTGATGTTTTTCCCGTAGAATCGAATCACATGAGTTCCATTGGGTTGACATGTTGAAAATCGTCCCCCGAGTCTCTGGTCACAATCAGTCTCACAGTAGTATAAACCCAGGTCAGATTCACTAACATTCATAATCACCAGATCATGAGAAGGAATATCATGTTTATAGAGGAAATGATAGTGTGGATCTGACATAGAAAACACATCTGGAGTTGAAAGAGTGAAATAGCTTCCATTGCCTCCTAAACGTTTAATATGCCACACAGTTTTCAGATGATGTTTGGCATCACAGGGAAGGATGGCGTTGTCTCCTGGTCTGACTGTCATCACCGTGGACACAACACCTGCTGCACCAGAAAAACACACAGATGATATTTTGCTACAGGATTCCAATTTCTTTAAGGCAAAATGTAGAATTGACTAACCTTTCATGCAAATAGATCGTTTTTAATTCGTATATCAGGCAATATGGTGGATACAACTGTTTATATTTTAAGTTTGGTCTTAGATTTTAGGTCAGCTACTTCTCTCAATAAACCATCTTGACCAACACATGAACGTATAAAAGTTAACTCACCAAGGAGAGCAGTCAGAGCGACACACAGCCATTCCATCTTGATGTCTAACACGACTGTCAAAGTGTCGGGGTCTAAGATGCGGATATCCGCAGTCTCTGGTAGATATGCTTTACCATTTAAGGGCATGCAAGCAGTGATTGGTTAGTTGAGTGGAAAATATTCAGTTGGTGGTCATTTTTTTTCATACACCCAAATGTTGGTACAGCCGAGAGAGAATCTTACTTTGATGTCAACATTGTCAGGTACAAATACAAACCACACAGTAGGCTAGGTGCATTGTTACGAGGGTGGAGGTGTGATCATTTAAAACCTGGTAACAGACGGACACTCACAATCTTCAACACACAAAAACACAAAGATGAATATGTTCACCCCATAAGCCACTTCAACAAATGCTCTCACACACACAAACAAACAAACACTTTTCAGTCTCAAGACCAAAGCTACCACAATTTACAATAATGTTCAAAGACAGGCCCAATGGATTCCCCCTCACCTATTCTGATAGCAGCTTCTGTGTGCTCACACTTTCATTTTGCTAAGAAGCAAAAACAGCTTCTTATACATATTTAAAACATTGATGTTTGTCTTTATTTAATATTTATTTGATTAGATACACATGGGTGTGTGTGTGTGTTTATGTGCGTGGGTTTGCACTCTTTTGTTTGAAGTCATGTGATGTGTACAGCCATCTCTGTCATACAGGAAGGGGCTAGATGATGGAGGATGTCAGGTCTGAAACCACAACAGTTTCCATCATCAGTAGGCAGTAGTATTTCTATGGGGGTAAAGGTGTTATGCTTTAAAAACATGCCCTCCACCCCCCCCCCCCCCCCCCCCCCGCACACACACACACACACACACACACACACACACACAGAATCGGACACAGGCGCATGCACAGACACACACACACAGTCACACACACACAAACAGCAAAACAACCCCACCCCCCCTTCCCCCGCAACCCACGCACACACACACACTCACACACACACACACTCACTCACACACACACACCCAAACACACACACACACACACACACACACACACACACACACACAGCCCAACAACCCCTACCCCTTCACCCACACACGTACCCACATACACATATTTTTATATAACAATTTATAGTGATGCCAAAAGGCAGGCCCATGATGATTGATTCCTTCTAAAAGTGTAGGACCGATGCTAATAGCCGGTGCAGACAACAATGAAGAACTACAAACCCCATGGTGCCTCAAATTAAAGCCTTGTTGCATCCTATGAAAGTCTAACTGTCTGTATGCTAACATTTGTGCTTTGATTTAAGCCCAAAAATTATCTTCCTCATTTACATTGATGTACTTGTGGTTAATCAATGAATGTTTGGTCGGATCCATTTTGTATGCGTGTTCTTCAGTTGGCAGGCACGTGGTGCGTACAGCCATCTCTGTGATACAGGAAGGGGCTAGATGATGGAGGATGTCAGTCTACAGAAACCACAAGAGTTTCTCTCTTCCAGTGACATCATCATGTCTCACTCAGCCTCACCAGACACTCTCACATGTCTACTGCTGGGTCAGCCACTGTGACTATGAATAACAGATGATCAAAAACCATAATTATGAGATTTGTGGCACAGACTAGCATAACATAGAGGAGGTTAGTTTGGGAATAACCCTTCTCTTATAATTTGTCCCTCCATGTCAGCGTGAGGATGGGCTCTGTGGCTCTGGATCTCCTTCAGCTCTCTCTGCAACAGCCTTATTCTCCACCATAGCTCTCGCCCGTCATCCTCCCTACTGAGACAAACAGACACCCTTATATAGCCTTCCTCTGACTAATGACTGGAACTCACCTGTTGGAACCTGGTTATCCATCAGAGGAATGCCTCATCACCACCACAGTCCTGTATCGCCCTCTACTGGAGGAATGACCACACAACACTCACAATACTATTTATACCTGGTTTGTTCTGCTGCTGTGTTGAGAATGGGGTTGACTGCGCTGACTTTGCTAAGTTAAAACATGCTCCAGTCAAACTGCTGGGATTTTTCCTCACCTCTAACCGATACATTTTATATTCACATGCTGCATACTTTTAGTGTCACCCTCTGTCTTTGAAACGGGAACATATGAAGATGACTTTAAATATGTTTAAGATAGATAAAGCAGATGAAAAAGATTGCATGGGAATTTATTTCAAGAATACAATGTGAAACAAACGGTACCAAAAAATCAATACAATCATGTCAAAGGCAACTTACAAAAAACTAAAAAGAGATAAAGAGAAAATATGAAAGTAATACACTGTTTTGCATAATAAATACTCAGCATATCTGGTCAGAGTATGAATTTGAAATGAGCCTCATAGAAACACAGAGCCTGATCACTGTAGAACCATGGAGAATGACTGTTCTCTTCTTCTCTGCTTCTGGACTTTCTAATTCCTCTTACGACTACCTGGGTTTGAAGAAGCAAAGAAAAAAGTCAACAAAGTCTTACGTTTAAACGTTTATTCATTTAAATGTTCCTGGTTTTGATGTTGTGACCCACCTTGTATGGTATCGATCCAGTAGGCACAGGGCAGGAGGACCACAGTCATAGTTCTGGGTAGAACCAACAGGACCAAGCTCACAACACAGTCCTCCTCACAGAGAAAGTCAGGATCCTTGTAGGTCTCAACTGTGCACACGTTACATAGAGAGACAGAGAGCAGAGAAAGGGACCACGTTAGCTGTCTTATTAAAGAGAGAGAGAGAAACACCAACCGGATCCAAATCAGAAGAATACAATCCTGCTCACAGAGACAATATATGAACAGTCTGTAACACAAAGACACTGTTTGGTAATATTTTACTATTTAACTTTTAGTTGGAACCGGTATAATATTCCTTAATGTCGGAGTATGTTCTTCTTTTTGCAAATACACATATGTAATGTGTTCAAGCATAAAAAAGTTGATCATAGCACACATTCATTTTGATTAATTAGCATGATTCATATACAGACATGCAAGATTTAAGATATTTCTTACAGTCCATAGTTCCAGACCAGTTTGAAACGAGGGAACGGGCTTGAATTAAATTCTAATGCATTGCCAGGAATTCTTCTTTGCATATCCTCAGGACCCCGAATTGACATGACCAGAGCAGGCTCGTTGCCATGAGAGCAGTTCCTAAACCACACGATGTAGACTCCAGTAGATATCTCACAGTCACAGTAGAGAGTGATGTCGTCTCCTGGTCTGACTCTCAGCTTCGTCTCTGTGGACACAACACCTGCTGCACAAAGAAGAAAAGGAACTGATAGATCATGTATGTTAATTATATAATCTTTATTACATTTCAACAAATGACTTATTCATCGCAAAAGGAATCATTTTGAACAAAGTTTAACAATAAACCTCATTTGCAATGGGGCTTGAATAATTTTTATTGCAAATGTATATATATATTTATATATATATATATATATACATATATATATATATATATATATATATATATATATATATATATATATATATATATATATATACTGTATTGATATATTTATATTTACACTGTATATATAGAGAATAAATATATTAGCTCGATAATCGATTTCCATAAAACCCTTTCCTACAAGAAAATTCGCCCTAGGTCCCTTTCCAAGTCATGGATTAATTAATGCTCAGTCTATGGTCCTCTATAATCTCCTTTATTCAGTCATCAGATCGCAGCACTTTAGACCCAAATATAATTTTTAGGTTTAGAAGTAAAGTAGGTTAAGGCCCGCTTTGTCCTTGGTCTCCTTCCTGGATGTTTTGTTGAATTAAAATTAAAACATCTCTGGAAGGCTCCGCGCATGTTGAACACAGAGCAATATGCATTCATACATATAATAAACAACGTGTTTGTATAGTCCATCGTTTCCCCCTGCTATATTCCTTCTTGCTATATCAATATAGAACTACAAGCAACCTAATAAGACATTCACCCTAAAGTGACGTTCACCATTCTTATAAATGTATTATTTTCCTGCTGAAACCTTTTCATCTTTAGTCTCCGTCACCGGCCAGTCAGTTGGTATGTCTGACCCTGATTTTTAATCTCAATCAAAGTTCACCAACGGGTATAAAAGTTAACTCACCAAGGACAGCAGTCAGAGCGACACACAGCCATTACATCTTGATGTCTAACACGACTGTCAAAGTGTCAGGGTCTCAAGGTGTTCTAGCAGCGATTGGTTAGTTGAGTGGAAAGTGTTCAGGTGGTGTTTTTAGTTTGTTTTTACCAACCGAAGTGGTGGGACGTTTGAGAGAGCGTGCAACTTTGATCTCAGCATTTTCAGGTACAACAAAAAAAACCTCAAAGTAGGCTAGCTGCATTGTTGGGAGGGTCCATGTGTAATACTTAGAAACATGTTCACAGACAGATACCCCAAAAACGCTGACACACAAACACACAGACCAACACCCCAACCCATTAACCCATAAACACACACACACACACACACACAAACACATACACTGAAGCACGCCCCCCCCCCCCCCCCCCCCCCCCAGCAAACCAGCCTCCTCAACCCCAAAAGCTCACATAATTTACAATTGACCCGTGATGTGTATAGGCCTTTGCATGATACAGGAAGGGGCTAGATGATGGAGGATGTCAGTCTACAGAAACCACAAGAGTTTCTCTCCTCCAGTGACATCATCATGTCTCACTCAGCCTCACCAGACACTCTCACATGTCTACTGCTGGTTCAGCCACTGTGACTGTAAACAATATATCATTAAAGTCAATAAGTCAGAGGTTTGTGGCACAGACTAGCAAAATACACAGGAGGTTAGTTTGTGAATAACCCTTCTCTTATAATTTGTCCCTCCATGTCAGCGTGAGGATGGGCTCTGTGGCTCTGGATCTCCTTCAGCTCTCTGCAACAGCCTTTGTATCCACCATGGCTCTCGCCCGTCATCCTCCCTACTGAGACAAACAGACACCCTTATATAGCCTTCCTCTGACTAATCACTGGAACTCACCTGTTGGAACCTGGTGATCCATCAGAGGAATGCCTCATCACCACCACGGTCCTCTATCGCCCTCTACTGGACGGATGACTGCATAACACCCAAAATACTATTAATACCTGGTTTGTTCTGCTTCAGTGTTGAGAATGGGGTTGAGCTGCGCTGACTTTAAGATAAAACATGCTCCAGTCAAACGTCTGGGATTTTGCCTCACCTCTCACTGATACACTTTATATCCACATGCTACATACTTTTAATGCGACCCATTGTGTTTAAAAAAATGAAATATGAAACGTGGTCATTTATTGTAAGAATACAGAATGAAGCAAACGGTACAAAGAAAGTGTAATAAATCATTTTACAATAAGAACAAAGAGAAAACATGGAAATAATTAGCTGTTTTGCTTTAAAATGATCATCATCTCTAGTCAGAGTATGAATGTAAAATGAGCCTCATAGAAACACAGAGCCTGATCACTAGAGAACCATGGAGAACGACTGTTCTCTTCTTCTCTGCTTCTGGACTTTCTACTTCCTCTTATGACTACCTGGGTTTAAAGAAGCAAAGAAAAAAGTCAACAATGTCTTACGTTTAAACGTTTATTGATTTAAATATTCCTGGTTTTGATGTTGTGACCCACCTCGTATGGTACCGATCCAGTAGGCACAGGGCAGGAGGACCACAGTCATAGTTCTGGGTAGAACCAACAGGACCCAGCTCAGAACACAGTCTTTGACAAGATCGCTCTGATCTGATTCAAACTCACAATAACATCAAATAAGTATTTACAATTTAGAATCCCCTTTATTAATACGGTCCCTCCTGTAGTGTCAGTAGACCAAGATGAAGGGGAGGAGAACACAGCCAGAACACAGAGACTGAACAGCAGAAAATAACACATACCACAGTCTGGATCAGGATCCAGGGGTTCTGTGGAACCAGGATATAGAGAATGAAGATTGTAATATGTAAGATTAAAGTCAATAAATACATTTTTAAAGATTGGTCTAGTCTAGCAATGTCCCCTCTCCAAGTCTACAATGTATATACCTAGTAAATACATAAATGAAAAAATAATAAAAAATCAAACATGCTAAACGTAAGTGAAGTTTTTCATTAATAACTCAGAACCCGTAGAGTCGAATCACATTAGATCCTTTGTGTTGACATGTTGAAAACCCTCCCCCGAGTCTCTGGTCACAAACTTCAGTCTCACAGTAGTATAAACCCAGCTCAGATTCAGTAACATTTATAATCACCAGATCATGAGAAGGAATATCATGTTTATAGAGGAAACTATAGTGTGGATCAGACTTAGAAAACACATCTGGAGTTGAAAGAGTGAAATAGCTTCCATTGCCTCCTAAATGTTTAATATGCCACAAAGTTTTACGATCATGTTTGGCATCACAGGGAAGGATGGCGTTGTCTCCTGGTCTGACTGTCATCACCGTCGCCGTGGACACAACACCTGCTGCACCAGAAAAACACACAGATGATATTTTGCTAAAGGATTCCAATTTCTTTAAGGCAAAATGTAGAATTTACTAACCTTTCATGACTTGCAAATAGATCGTTTTAATTCGCATATCAGGCAATATGGTGGATACAACTGTTTGTATTTTAAGTTTGGTCTTAGATTTTAGGTCAGCTACTTCTCTCAATAAACCAGCTTGACCAACATATGAACGTATAAAAGTTAACTCACCAAGGAGAGCAGTCAGAGCGACACACAGCCATTCCATCTTGATGTCTCACACGACTGTCAAAGTGTCAGGGTCTTTGATGCGGATATCCGCAGTCTCTAGTAGATAGGCTTTACCATTAAAGGGCATGTCAGCAATGATTGGTTAGTTGAGTGGAAAATATTCAGTTGGTGGTCATTTTTTTTCATACACCCAAATGTTGGTACAGCCGAGAGAGAATCTTACTTTGATGTCAACATTGTCAGGTACAAATCCAAACCACACAGTAGGCTAGGTGCATTGTTAGGAGGGTGGAGGTGTGATCATTTAAAAACCTGGTAACAGACGGACACTCACAAGCTTCAACACACAAAAACACCGAGATGAATATGTTCACCCCATAAGCCCCTTCAACAAATGCTCTCACACACAAAAACAAACAAACACTTTTCAGTCTCAAGACCAAAGCTACCACAATTTACAATAATGTTCAAAGACAGGCCCAGTGGATTCCCCCTCACCTATTCTGATAGCAGCTTCTGTGTGCTCACACTTTGATTTTGATAAGAAGCACAAACAGCTTCATTTACATATTTAAAAAATTGATGTTTGTCTTTATTGAATATTTGTTTGATTAGATACACATGGGTGTGTGTGTTTGTGTTTATGTGCGTGGGTTTGCACACTTTTGTTTGAAGTCATGTGATGTGTACAGCCATCTCTGTCATACAGGAAGGGGCTAGATGATGGAGGATGTTGGGTCTGAAACCACAAAAGTTTCCATCATCAGTAGGCTCGCTTCATTGCTATGGGGGTAAAGGTCTCATGCTTCAAAAACATGCTCACAGACAGAGGCAACCAGCTCACACACACACACACACACATACACACACACACACACACACACACACACACACTCACACACACACACACACACACACACACACACACACATTCCAACACACACACACAGACAAACACACTCACAACCACGCATACATACACACACATCCCAACAACCCCTACCCCTTCACCCACACGCGTACCCACACACACATATTTTTATATAACAATTTATAGTCATGCCAAAAGGCAGGCCCATGATGATTGATTCCTTCTAAAAGTGTAGGACCGATGCTAATAGCCGGTAGAGACTCCAATGAAGAACTACAAATCCCATGGTGCATCAGTTTGAAGCTTTGCTTCATCCAATGAAATTAGTACGTCTTACTGTCTGTATGCTAACACTTCTACTTTGATTCAAGCACAAAAATTATATTCCTCATTTACATTGATGTTCTTGTGATGTTCTATATTCCTCATTTACATTGATGTTCTTGGTCGGATCCATTTTGTATGTGTGTTCTTCAAATGGCAGGCACGTGGTGTGTACAGCCATCTCTGTGATACAGGAAGAAGCTAGATGATGGAGGATGTCAGTCTACAGAAACACACAAAAAGGCAAAGCAACATGGAGGCACCAGCTGCACTGTATTCAACAAGAGATACACTATCACAGACAAAGCAGATCTCACAATGCTTGGACGGGTGTTTCAACAGAAACCTCCATTTTATGATTTTATTGATGAGTGATATGACAGAGTAAAGTGTAAAAGTAAGCGTTATATTTTGAACCTGGCTATGCCATCATGGCCCTCACACCCTGCTAGTATTGATGGCTGAATAGGTACTGAAGTCAGAGTCCTGGGTTCTCTTCTTCTTTGGTCGCTTCGGTGTCTGACGGATTTCCAATGTAGCGTAACACACACCATCTTCATCCTGAGAGTGTACAGAGAGTAATTTGAAAAATATATATAGTAAGGCTATACATTACATACAGTATAATACAAATAATCCTATATTTCTAGTGTGAGGCTAGCATATCCACACTCTTGTACAAAAGATCTAGATGATGTAAGGACAGAACCTATGTGTCACGGTCTGGGCCGTTCCTCTAGTAGATCCCTTGTGTTTCCTGTGTTTCCCTTTCCCCTGTGTCTCTGTTGCTTCCCGGTCTGTTACTCTGTGTATGTGTATGTGGGTCTGTGTTGTGGGGGCGGCACTCCTCTCACTATCCTGGCTCCCTGATTACTCACCTGCACAGCCTACACACCTGCCTTCTATCAAGCTCATCAGCCAAACTGTATATGAACCCCGGATTCTCAACCATTCTTCGCCAGATTATTGTTTCAACCCGCGTGGTAGATACCTGTCCTTGGCTCCTCTGGAGTTTGCTTCCTGGAAAGAACAATTACTTGTGCTTCTGATTTAACCTTGTTTCCTTGTGTCATAGGATTACTCACTGCCTTTCAATCAGCTTGCCTCACTGCCTGCCTGCCTGCTTCTCGACCTGCTGCTCTGCCTACATCTCCCGGACTATCCCTTCCACCGACGCTCAGGTTCTCTCCTGTCTATTCGCCCACGGATCCACTTCCTCAATTGTTTCATTGACCTCTGCTCTTCCAGACCCACAACCTTCCTGCAATAAACCCTAATCTCTGATCACTATACTCCATCTCAGTGTCTGTGTCCAGCGATTGGGTCCCCCTTGCAGCAGAGTAACACTATGAACTTACCCGTTCCTTAAACTCTCTGTCGTGGGTGTCAGTTCTGTTCTGCTGGCCAACCTGAGATTCCTTCAGAGCTTTAAATAAAGAAAATAGAACAATTACAGAAAAAAGGAATTAAAGATATTTTTAATCAGATAATGCCTAAAAAAAAGCTTAGTCAACAAAGTACTATTCTTCTATTCTGAAAAAAAACACAAAGTTAATACTTGATCGGAATAATAAGTGTGATTGTGAATGTAAGTTAAGCTGAAATACCGCTTGGCCTCGTGTAATAGCAGTAGACCAAGATGGAGGAGAGGAGGGAGGAGAGGAGAACACAGCCGGGACACAGAGTGAAGAGCAGCAGCCAACATGGACCACAGTCTGGATCATCACGACCAGGGACTTCAGAGGAACTGGAACCTAATAATTGACATTGGAAATCTCACTGAGATTGGAACTCATTACAATAAGACACAGGAGAACACAGCCAGAACACAGAGACTGAACAGCAGAAACTAACACATACTACAGTCTGGATCAGGACCCAGGGGTTCTGTGGAACGGGGAGCAAGAGAATGAAGATTGTAGAATTTAAGATTAAAGTAAGTCCATAAATACATATTTAAAGATTGGTTTAGTCTAGCAAAGTCCCCTCTCCAAGTCTACAATGTAAATACCTAGATAAAAATATAAAATAATAATAATATAATAAAACATACCAAAAATAGAGTGATTTTTTTCATTGATAATTTGCATTGTAAATCTCACTGAGATTGTAACTCCTAACAATGAGACACAGGAGAACACAGCCATAACACAGAGACTGAACAGCAGAAACTAACACATACCACAGTCTGGATCAGGATCCAGGGGTTCTTTGGAACGGGGAGCTAGAGAATGAAGATTGTAGAACTTAAGATTAAAGTAAGTCCATAAATACATATTTAAAGATTGTTTTCATCTAGCAAAGTCCCCTCTCCAAGTCTACAATGTAAATACCTAGATAAAAAAATTAAATAATAATAATATAAGATAACATAGCAAAAATAGAGTGATGTTTTTCATTGATCATTTGCATTGTAAATATAACTGAGATTGGAGAACTCATTAAGATGAGACAGAAGTTTGAGAAGTGAACTCTTCAAGATCAGTTTAGTTAGGCAAACCCCTGGCCCATTTCTCTATAAATATACAATGTATACCTATTCAAGAGAAAATGTTTTTAACAAAGCTTACCAAACTTGAGTGAGATGTTTATTCCGTATTGTCGAGTCATACGTGTTCCTTGAAGGTGACATGTTGAAAACCTTCCCCCGAGTCTCTGGTCACAAACTTCAGTCTCACAGTAGTATGAACCCAGGTCAGATTCAGTAACATTCTTAATCACTAGATCATAAGAGAGAATATCATATCTATATAGGAAAATATAGTGTGGATCTGACCTGAAAAACACATCTGGAGTTGAACGCGTGAAATAGCTTCCATTGCCTCCTAAACGTTTAATATGCCACACAGTTTTATGATCATGTTTGGCATCAGAGGGAAGGATGGCGTTGTCTCCTGGTCTGACTGTCATCACCGTCGCCGTGGACACAACACCTGCTGCACCAGAAAAACACACTGATGCTATTTTGCTACAGGATTCCATTTTCTTTAAGTTAAAATGTAGAATTTACTAACCTTTAATGACTTGTAAATACATAGATTTAAATTCATGCATCGGCAATATGGTGGATACAACTGTTTATTTATGAGGTTTGGTCTTAGATTTTTGATCAGCGACACCTCTCAATCAACCATCTTGACCAACATATGAACGTATAAAAGTTAACTCACCAAGGAGAGCAGTCAGAGTGACACACAGCCATTTCATCTTGATGTCTAACACGACTGTCAAAGTCTCAGGGTCTAAGATGCGGATATCCGCAGTCTCTAGTAGATAGGCTTTACCATTAAAGGGCATGCCAGCAGTGATTGGTTAGTTGAGTGGAAAATATTCAGTTGGTTCTCATTTTTTTTCATACACCCAAATGTTGGTACAGCCGAGAGAGAATCTTACTTTGATGTCAACATTGTCAGGTACAAATACAAACCACACAGTAGACTATGTGCATTGTTAGGAGGGTAGAGGTGTGATCATTTAAAAACCTGGTAACAGACGGACACTCATAAGCTTCAACACACGAAAACACAAAGACTAAAATTTTCACTTCATAACCCACTCACACAAATGCTCTCACACACACATACAAACACTTTTCAGTCTCAAGACCAAAGCTACCACAATTTACATTAACGCTCAAAGACAGGCCCAGTGGATTCTCCCTCACCTATTCTGATAGCAGCTTCCGTGTGCTCACACGTTGATTTTGATAAGAAGCACAAACAGTTTCATATACCTATTTATGATGTTTGTCTTTATTCAATATTTGTTTGTTTAAATACACGTGTGTGTTTGTGTGTGCGTGGGTTTGCACTCTTTTGTTTGAAGTCATGTGATGTGTACAGCCATCTCTGTCATACAGGAAGGGGCTAGATGATGGAGGATGTCAGGTCTGAAACCGCAACATTTTCCATCATCAGTAGGTTCGCCTCATTGCTATGGGGGTAAAGGTGTTATGCTTTCAAAACTTGCTCACAGACAGAGACAACCAACAGTACTGAAACCACAACAGTTTCTATCATCAGTAGGCTCGCTTCATTGCTATGGGGGTGAGGTTGATATGCTTTAAAAACTTGCTCAAAGACTCAGAGACAACCAGCTCACACACACACACACACACACAATCACACACACACACATACACACACACACACACACACACACACACACACACACACACACTCACACTCACACACATACACACACACACACACACACACACACACACAGCCCAACAACA
This sequence comes from Aplochiton taeniatus, assembly GCA_017639675.1. Lineage (NCBI taxonomy): Eukaryota > Metazoa > Chordata > Actinopteri > Galaxiiformes > Galaxiidae > Aplochiton > Aplochiton taeniatus. The sequence goes on from CM030176.1 coordinate 3,912,958, forward strand.
CCTACCCCTTCACCCACACACGTACCCACATACACATATTTTTATATAACAATTTATAGTCATGCCAAAATGCAGGCCCATGATGATTGATTCCTTCTAAAAGTGTAGGACCGATGCTAATAGCCGGTGCTGTCACGGTTTCCACCTAGTTGCACTTTCTAACTTCTCTTGTTTTTTAGAGCCGGCTCCTCACACCAATCAGCTCACTCATTCCGCCTGGTTTATTCAGCTCAGCCTCACACCTGCAACTCATCACCTCATCAGTACTTGTATATATATAACCTCGGTTGTCTTGGTCCTTTGCCAGATTGTCTTGTGTTGTATCGCCAAGCTCTCCAGTTAAGCAAATATTACCTACCCGTGTCTGACCTAGTTTTGCCTGTATCGTCATTTGGATTGCCTGCCTGCCCCTTGCCTGCTCTGGTTGCCATCGGACTGATTTCCTGGATTTGGATTGCCTGCCTGCCCCTTGCCTGCTCTGTTTGCCATCGGACTGATTTCCTGGTTTTTGACCCCCTGCCTGGACTACTCTGAGTAAAAGCCATATTCCTCAAACTACCCTACGTCGTCAGTTGTCGTGCTTTTGGGTTCTCTGCCTGTCCCGGCCAAAAGGCGTAACAGGTGCAGACTCCAAGGAAGAACTACAAACCCCATGGTGCCTCAGATGGAAGCTTTGTTTCATCCAATGAAATGAGTAAGTCTTACTGTCTGTATGCCAACACTTGTACTTTGATTTAACCACAAAAATGATATTCCTAATTTACATTGTGGTTAATCATTAAATGTTTGTTTGGGCACATTTTGTATGTGTTCTTCAAATGGCAGGCACGTGGTGTGTACAGCCATCTCTGTGATACAGGAAGGGGCTAGATGATAGTCAGTATACAGAAACCACAAGAGTTTCTCTCTTCCAGTGACATCATGTCTCACTCAGCCTCACCAGACACTCACATGTCTACTGCTGGTTCAGCCACTGTGACTGAACAATATATTATTAAAGTGAATAAGTCATGTTTGTGGTAAAGACTAGCACAAAACACAGGACGATAGTTTGGGAATAACCCTTTTCTCATCATTTTTCCCTCTACTTCAGCCCGAGGATGGGCTCTGTGGCTCTGGATCTCCTTCAGCTCTCTCTGCAACAGCCTTTGTCTCCACCATAGCTCTATCGCCCTCTACTGGATGGACTACCACACAACACTCACCTGGTTTGTTCTGCTGCTGTGTTGAGAATGGGGTTGAGCTGTGCTGACTTTGCTAAGTTAAAACCTGCTCCAATCAAACTGCTGGGATTTTACCTCACCTCTCACTGACACACTTTGTATTCACATGCTACATACATTTAGTGCAACCCATTGTCTTTGAAACAGGGAAATATGAAGATGACTTTAAATATTTTTAAAATAGATAAAAAAGATGAAAAAGAAACCATGGTAATTTATTTTAAGAATACTAGATCAAAAAAAAGGTATAAAAAAAAAAAGTTATACAGAAAGGCCACTTAATAGAACTAAAAGGGAGAACATATTTTATGCAATAGGCTGTTTTATATTAAAATGATCAGCATCTCTAGTAAGAGTATGAATGTAAAATGAGCCTCATAGAAACACAGAGCCTGATCACTAGAACCATGGAGAATGACTCTTCTCTTCTGCTCTGCTTCTGGACTTTCTACTTCCTCTTAAAACTACCTGGGTTTAAAGAAGCAAAGAAAAAAGTCAACAATGTCTTACGTTGAAATGTTTATTCGTTTAAATGTTACTGCTTTTGATGTTGTGACCCACCTCGTATGGTACCGATCCAGTAGGCACAGGGCAGGAGGACCACAGTCATAGTTCTGGGTAGAACCAACAGGACCCAGCTCAGAACACAGTCTTTGACGAGATCTCTGATCTGATTCAAACTCACAATAACATCAAATAAGTATTTACAATTTAGAATCCCCTTTATTAATACGGTCCCTCCTGTAGTGTCAGTAGAGCAAGATGAAGGAAAGGAGAACACAGCCAGAACACAGAGACTGAACAGCAGAAACTAACACATACCACAGTCTGGATCAGGATCCAGGGGTTCTGTGGAACCGGGATATAGAGAATGAAGATTGTAGAATTTAAGATTAAAGTAAGTCCATGAATACATATTTAAAGATTGGTCTAGTCTAACAATGTCCCCTCTCCAAGTCTACAATGTATATAGCTAGTAACATAAATGAAAAAACAATAAAAAATCAAACATGCTAAACGTAAGTGATGTTTTTCATTAATAACTCGCATTGTAAATCCCACTGTGATTGAGGAACTCATAAAAAGAAAACAAAAGAATGAAAAGTTACCTCATGAAGATTAATTTACTCAGATAAACCCATGCCCCCTTTTCTCTATAAATATACAATGTATACCTAGTCAAGAAAAAATAATATTTACAACACTTACCAAACTTGAGTGTGATGTTCATCCCGTAGAGTCGAATCACATTACTTCCTTTGGGTTGACATGTTGAAAACCCTCCCCCGAGTGTCTGGTCACAAACTTCAGTCTCACAGTAGTATAAACCCAGCTCAGATTCAGTAACATTCATAATCACTAGATCATGAGAAGGAATATCCCGTCTATAGAGGAATCTATAGTGTGGATCTGACTTAGAAAACACATCTGGAGTTGAAAGAGTGAAATAGCTTCCATTGCCTCCTAAACGTTTAATATGCCACAGAGTTTTATGAGCATGTTTGGCATCACAGGGAAGGATGGCGTTGTCTCCTGGTCTGACTGTGATCACTGTCGCCGTGGACACAACACCTGCTGCATCAGATAAACACACAGATGCTATTTTGCTACAGCATTCCAATTCCTTTCAGGCAAAATGTAGAATTTACAAACCTTTCATGACTTGCAAATACATCGTTTTTAATTCGTATATCAGGCAATATGGTGGATACAACTGTTTGTTTTTTAAGTTTGGTCTTAGATTTTAGGTCAGCTACTTCTTTCAATAATCCAGCTTGACCAACATATGAACGTATAAAAGTTAACTCACCAAGGAGAGCAGTCAGAGCGACACACAGCCATTCCATCTTGATGTCTAACACGACTCTCAAAGTGTCAGGGTCTTTGATGCGGATATCCGCAGTCTCTGGTATATAGGCTTTACCATTAAAGGGCATGCCAGCAGTGATTGGTTAGTTGAGTGGAAAATATTCAGTTGGTGGTCATTTTTTTTCATACACCCAAATGTTGGTACAGCCGAGAGAGAATCTTACTTTGATGTCAACATTGTCAGGTACAAATCCAAACCACACAGTAGGCTAGGTGCATTGTTAGGAGGGTGGAGGTGTGATCATTTAAAAACCTGGTAACAGACGGACACTCACAAGCTAAAACACACAAAAACACAAAGATGAATATGTTCACCCCATAAGCCACTTCAACAAATGCTCTCACACACACAAACAAACACTTTTCAGTCTCAAGACCAAAGCTACCACAATTTACAATAATGTTCAAAGACAGGCCCAGTGGATTCCCCCTCACCTATTCTGATAGCAGCTTCTGTGTGCTCACACTTTGATTTTGATAAGAAGCACAAACAGCTTCATGTACATATTTCAAACATTGATGTTTGTCTTTATTGAATATGTGTTTGATTAGATACACATGGGTGTGTGTGTGTGTTTACGTGCGTGAGTTTGCACTCTTTTGTTTGAAGTCATGTGATGTGTACAGCCATCTCTGTCATACAGGAAGGGGCTAGATGATGGAGGATGTCAGGTCTGAAACCACAACAGTTTCCATCATCAGTAGGCTCGCCTCATTGCTATGGGGGTAAAGGTGTTATGCTTTAAAAATATGCCCCCCCCCCCCCGCACACACACACACGCACGCACGCACGCACGCACGCACGCACGCACGCACGCACGCACGCACGCACACACACACACACACACACACACACACACACAGAGCCCAACAACCCCTACCCCTTCACCCACACACGTACCCACAAACACATAATTTTATATTACAATTTATAGTCATGCCAAAAGGCAGGCCCATGATTATTGATTCCTTCTAAAAGTGTAGGACCGATGCTAATAGCCGGTGCAGACTACAATGAAGAACTACAAACCCCATGGTGCCTCAAATTAAAGCTTTGTTGCATCCAATGAAAGTAGTACGTCTAACTGTCTGTATGCTAACACTTGTACTTTGATTTAAGCCCAAAAATTATCTTCCTCATTTACACTGATCTACTTGTGGTTAATCAATGAATATTTGGTCGGATCCATTTTGTATGTGTGTTCTTTAGTTGGCAGGCACGTGGTGTGTACAGCCATCTCTGTTATACAGGAAGGGGCTAGATGATGGAGGATGTCAGTCTACAGAAACCACAAGAGTTTCTCTCCTCCAGTGACATAACCATGTCTCACTCAGCCTCACCAGACACTCTCACATGTCTACTGCTGGTTCAGCCACTGTGACTGTGAACAATGTATTATTAAAGTGAATCAGTCAGAGGTTTTTGGCAGAGACTAGCATAACTTACAGGAGGTTAGTTTGGGAATAACCCTTCTGGATCTCCTTCAGCTCTCTCTGCAACAGCCCTTGTCTCCACCATGGCTCTATCGCCCTCTACTGGATGGATTACTGCACAACACTCACAATACTATTAATACCTGGTTATTTCTGCTTCAGTGTTGAGAATGGGGTTGAGCTGTGCTGACTTTGATAAGTTAAAACCTGCTCCAATCAAACTGCTGGGATTTTTCCTCACCTCTCACTGTCACTTTGTGTTCACATGCTAAATACATTTAGTGCGACCCATTGTCTTTGAAACAGGGAAATATGAAGATTACTTTAAATATGGTTAATATAGATAAAGCAGATGAAAAAGACACCATGGTAATTTATTTTAAGAATATAAGATGAAACAAAAGGTAAAAAAAAGCAATACAATAATACAAAAAGGCCACTTAATAGAACTAAAAGGGAGAAAATATTTTATGCATTAGGGTGTTTTATATGAAAATGATCAGCATCTCTAGTAAGAGTATGAATGTAAAATGAGCCTCATAGAAACACAGAGCCTGATCACTGTAGAACCATGGAGAATGACTTTTCTCTTCTTCTCTGCTTCTGGACTTTCTACTTCCTCTTACGACTACCTGGGTTTAAAGAAGCAACGAAAAAAGTCAACAATGTCTCACGTTTAAACGTTTATTCATTTAAATGTTCCTGGGTTTGATGTTGTGACCCACCTCGTATGGTACCAATCCAGTAGGCACAGGGCAGGAGGACCACAGTCATAGTTCTGGGTAGAACCAACAGGACCCAGCTCAGAACACAGTCTTTGACAAGATCTCTCTGATCTGATTCAAACTCACAATAACATCAAATAAGTATTTACAATTTAAAATCCCCTTTATTAATACGATCCCTCCTGTAGTGTCAGTAGACCAACATGAAGGGGAGGAGAACACAGCCAGAACACAGAGACTGAACAGCAGAAACTAACACATACCACAGTCTGGATCAGGATCCAGGGGTTCTGTGGAACCGGGATATAGACAATGAAGATTGTAGAATTTAAGATTAAAGTAAGTCAATAAATACATATTTAAAGATTGGTCTAGTCTAGCAATGTCCCCTCTCCAAGTCTACAATGTATATACCTAGTAAAATAAAGAATTGAAAATATAATAAAAAATCAAACATACTACAGCCATCTCTGTGATACAGGAAGGAGCTAGATGATGGAGGATGTCAGTCTACAGACACCACAAGAGTTTCTCTCCTCCAGTGACATCATCATGTCTCACTCAGCCTCACCAGACACTCTCACATGTCTAATGCTGGTTCAGCCACAGTGACTGTGAACAATATATTATTAAAGTGAATAAGTCAGAGGTTTGTGGCAGAGACTAGCAAAATACACAGGAGGTTAGTTTGGGAATAACCCTTTTCTTATAATTTTTCCCTCCATGTAAGCCTGAGGATGGGCTCTGTGGCTCCTGATCTCCTTCAGCTCTCTCTGCAACAGCCTTTGTCTCCACCATAGCTCTCGCCCGTCATCCTCCCTACTGAGACAAACAGACACCCTTATATAGCCTTCCTCTGACTAATCACTGGAACTCACCTGTTGGAACCTGGTGATCCATCAGAGGAATGCCTCATCACCACCACAGTCCTGTAGCGCCCTCTACTGGAGTAATGACTGCACAACACTCACAATACTATTAATACCTGGTTTGTTCTGCTGCTGTGTTGAGAATGGGGTTGAGCTGTGCTGACTTTGATAAGTTAAAACATGCTCCAGTCAAACTGCTAGGATTTTGCCTCACCTCTCACTGACACACTTTGTATTCACATGCTACATATTTTTTGTGTCATCCTTTGTCTTTCAATCGGGGAAATATGAAGATTACTTTAAATATGTTTAAGATAGATAAAGCAGATGAAACAGAAAGCATGGGAATTTATTTTAAGAATACAAAATGAAACAAACGTTACAAAAAATCAATCCAATCATGTTAAAGGACACTTATTCAAACTAAAAAGAGATCAAGAGAAATTATGAAAGTAATACACCGTTTTTCATTAGAAATGATCACCATCTCTAGTCAGAGTATGAATGTAAAATGAGCCTCATAGAAACACAGAGCTTGATCACTTAAGAACCATGGAGAATGACTGTTCTCTTCTTCTCTGCTTCTGGACTTTCTACTTCCTCTTATGACTACCTGGGTTTAAAGAAGCAAAGAAAAAAGTCAACAATGTCTTACGTTTAAACATTTATTCATTTAAATGTTCCTGGGTTTGATGTTGTGACCCACCTCGTATGGTACCAATCCAGTAGGCACAGGGCAGGAGGACCACAGTCATAGTTCTGGGTAGAACCAACAGGACCCAGCTCAGAACACAGTCTTTGACAAGATCTCTCTGATCTGATTCAAACTCACAATAACATCAAATAAGTATTTACAATTTAGAATCCCCTTTATTAATACGATCCCTCCTGTAGTGTCAGTAGACCAACATGAAGGGGAGGAGAACACAGCCAGAACACAGAGACTGAACAGCAGAAACTAACACATACCACAGTCTGGATCAGGATCCAGGGGTTCTGTGGAACGGGGAGCTAGAGAACAAAGATTGTAGAACTTAAGATTAAAGTAAGTCCATAAATACATATTTAAAGATTGTTTTAGTCTAGCAAAGTCCCCGCTCCAAGTCTACAATGTAAATACCTCGATAAAAAATTAAATAATAATAATATAATAAAACATACAAAAAATTGAGTGATGTTTTTCATTGATCATTTGCATTGTAAATCCCACTGAGATTGGAACTCATAACAATGAGACACAGGAGAACACAGCCATAACACTGAACAGCAGAAACGTTCACATACCATAGTCTGGATCAGGATCCAGGGGTTCTGTGGAACGGGGAGCTAGAGAATGAAGATTGTAAAACTTAAGATTCAAGTAAGTCCATAAATACATATATATAGATTACTTTAGTCTATATATGTCCCCTCTCCAAGTCTACAATGTATATACCTAGTGAAAAAAATGTATAATAAATATTAAAACATACTAAACATAAGTGATGTATTGAATTGATAATTTACATTGGAAATCACACTGACATTGGCGAACTCATAAAATTAAGACAAAAGAATGAAAAGTTAACTCATCAAGATTAGATTAGTCAAACATACACCTGCCCCCTTTTCTCTATTAATCTACAATTTATAACTAGTCAAGAGAAAACATTTTTTAACACTTACCATACTTGAGCGTGATGTGTTTCCCGTACAGTTCAATCACATTAGTTCCATGAAGTTGACATGTTGAAAACCCTCCCCCGAGTCTCTGGTCACAAACTTCAGTCTCACAGTAGTATAAACCCAGGTCAGATTCAGTAACATTCTTAATCACTAGATCATAAGAAAGAATATCATGTCTATATAGGAAAATATAGTGTGGATCAGACTTAGAAAACACATCTGGAGTTGAAAGAGTGAAATAGCTTCCATTGCCTCCTAAACGTTTAATATGCCACACAGTTTTACGATCATGTTTGGCATCACAGGGAAGGATGGCGTTGTCTCCTGGTCTGACTGTCATCACCGTCGCCGTGGACACAACACCTGCTGCACCAGAAAACCCACAGATGATATTTTTCTACAGGATTCCAATTTCTTTAAGGCAAAATGTAGAATATACTAACCTTTCATGACTTGCAAATAGATCGTTTTAAATTCATGCGTCGGCAATATGGTGGATACAACGGTTTATTTATGAGGTTTGGTCTTAGATCTTAGATCAGCAAAAACTCTCAATAAACCAACTTGACCAACATATGAACGTATAAAAGTTAACTCACCAAGGAGAGCAGTCAGAGCGACACACAGCAATTCAATCTTGATGTCTAACACGACTGTCAAAGTGTCAGGGTCTTTGATGCGGATATCCGCAGTCTCTAGTAGATATGCTTTACCATTAAAGGGCATACCACCAGTGATTTTTTAGCTGAGTGGAACATATTCAGTCGGTGGTCCTTTTTTTATAAACCAAACTCAAGTTACAGCCGTGAGAGAATCATTGTCAACATATTCAGGTACAAATGATAAACCACACAGTAGGCTTTTGTTAGGAGGTTATAGGTCACCAAAAGATACTCACCAACTTTCACACACGAACAAACGGACCAACACCCCCACCAAGTAATCTACACATATTCTCTCTCTCTCTCTCTCTCTCTCTCTCTCTCTCTCTCTCTCTCTCTCTATCTGCCTCTCACGCACACACATACACAGGCAGGCACACAAGCATCCACACACACACACACACACACACATTCACACACACACACAGACAACAGTCAACAGACCCAATGTATTCCTCCTAACCTATGCTCATTGCAGCTGTTGAGACTGCTATCAAAAACTACAAAATCCATCATTTATGAGTTGAGGCTTTGGTGCATCCTTTGAAATCAGTTAGTGTAAATGTTCGTCTGCTAACGTAGGTAATCATTATTTGTTTGTTTAAATACCTCTCTATGTTTATGTGTGTGTGAACATGCGTGTGTGTGTGTGTTCATTCTTCAGCTTGCAGTCATGTGATATGTACAGCGGTCTCTGTGATACAGGAAGAGGCTAGATGATGAAGGATGTCAGTCTACAGAAACCACAAGAGTTTCTCTCCTCCAGTGACATCATCATGTCTCACTCAGCCTCACCAGACACTCTCACATGTCTACTGCTGGTTCAGCCACTGTGACTGTGAATAACAGATTATTAAAACCATAATATGAATACTAAATCTACTTACACTAGAGACACATTGATCTCCAACATTCATACATCCATAACTACTTTGTATGATGAGGGACTCTGACTGAACTTAAATGACGAAAGGCTGATTGGGCAGAGTGCAGAGGTGAGAGAGGAAGGCCAAATACAATCCAAATATATATATCCCCCCCCCCCCCCCCCCCCCAAAATGTCTAATTAATGATTTAGATACTCTGCCAATTGCCAATTTAGACACTTGCCAAAGATTTTCCACACAAGAGGCAAAGCAACATGGAGGCACCAGCTGCACTGTATTCAACAAGAGATACACTATCACAGACAAAGCAGATCTCACAATGCTTGGACGGGTGTTTCAACAGAAACCTCCATTTTATGATTTTAGGTCAGAGAATGACGTGGCACGTAGCCATGGTATCCTGTAGTAGGCCGTCAATAGTAATCACTCCATCTCGCCTGTTTTGTGAAGAGAGATTGAGACGGTGGTTAAGTTGTGCAACTTTTCAGGTGTTGAGAACATACAGTAGTGAAACTGCGTTGGTTTAGCCCCGAGTCTCTTTGACATAGTTTTGCGCCCACATTCTTTTGTTTGTTTTCAAATCAAGGAGACAACAGTAATTACCCACAGGGGACAATCTCTTGAAGATAAACTAAAACGGTTTCATATGACAGTTTTTTTTTGTTTTTTATCGATTGCACCCCTCAAATTTGTTGTTAGCACGTCAGGTCTACAGAAACCACAGCACTCTCTCCTCCAGTGACACCATCATGTCTCAGCCTCTTCTTGAATGACGATGAGGTTTAGCTTAACTGACTGTGATTTTGACTCTCCTCCCTCTGATGCACTTTGTATTCACAAGCTACAGACACTTATTGAGACTGTGGTACAAAGAAAACCAATACAATAATGCAAAATGACAGAATATTGGAACAAAATATGGTAAAGAGCAAACATTATAAAAATGATGCTTTATTGCATAATCTTAGAGAAACACAGAAACACCACCCAGCTCAAGGCGTTGGTAGCCTCACAGAGACAGTGTAAGGAAGAGTTCATGTTAACAGCACACTTGAGATCTGCCTCGACCACCCCCAAAATGTGATGTAGCCATAAACACAGTTTGACAATACTTTACAGTTCAACTAAATGCTATAGAACAATTGATGATTGTCGCAATCCATCACTCTGCTTAAATTACATTGTGGTATTTTACGGCCTTTGAATATGCATAGTTACTTTAGTTGTTGGTCTGTGTTTGTGTGTGTGCGTATGTGTGTGTGTGTGTGTGTGTGTGTGCGTGTGTGTGGGCATATGTGTGTGTGTGTTTGTGTGCGTGTGTGTGTGTGTGTGTGTGTGTGTGTATGTATGTATGTGTGTGTGTGTGTGTGTGTGTGTGTGTGTGTGTGTGTGTGTGTGTGTGTGCGTGTGTGCGTGAGTGCTGACAAAGTGGATGGACGTGTGCATCTACCCAATGACAGACATGATCACACACTGTCGCTCTTTTGCACTGTGACCAGCTGACTAACCCTGATCCAGGCTGCAGTTCCCTTTTCTACCACTAGAATGCGATGCAGCCTTTTACTAGGAAGTTTCAATATTTGTATTTTCTTTGTTTGCTGAACACTCACGTTGGCAAGAGAACGTTTTGTCATTCTTCCTCGCGTGGGCTGCTACTGAAGTAGCTATCTGTGACACTCACATGTAAGACGCAGGGCCCTTTTTTGAACCTCAAACTTTGGCTGTATGAAGTACTAAGCCGGGTTTAACAAGCCGAATCACGTGATCCCATTATGTTTCACACTACTGCACCTCATTGAAACGGTCGCTATTTGGCGATTGCGAACTAGACCAGGACGTGCCGAGCTGTCTCGAGATCAGTGAGAGAAATCCTACTAAAAGTGTTAGTCTACTGAAGGCATCTTTTTGGAAGGGGAGCCAGTAATAGTTATGTATAAGTGACTGTTGGCTTTGGTGTGTGTGGGCAGGGTGCTTCAGGTAAGCTCCATGTATAAAAGACACCTCTTTGAAGTGGATACACCAGTGAGTCGTCAAGTTCCAAAGCACAAAGAAATGAGATAGAGACCGTTGAGGTTTTCAAAACGAAGGCCGTATACAGACACGGTCGTGAAGCGAACTTGTCGATGTTTGGTTTCGGTAATGCTTTACGGGAATCAGGCTGAACAATGGCAGTGGGTTAGCGACATCTCTAGACAAACTGGTTCAATTACAAAACGTGGGGTTTCCAACTCATCAAGTACGTTCAGGGGTCAGCCACCGCTATTTGCGCTGGATTCAAACTTACAGGACATACAAATTTAAGATGTAAAAAATAGCTGAAGATAAGGTCCATTGTGTTACACAGACTCTTCTGTGTTATGATGCTGTTGAGGCATCATGGCCCTCACACCCTGCTAGGATTGATGGCTGAATAGGTACTGAAGTCAGAGTCCTGGGTTCTCTTCTTGGTGGTATGTTTCTTTGGTGCCTGACGGATATCCAACGCAGCGTAACACACACCATCGTCATTCGCCTCCTCAGAGAGAGAAAGAGATAGAGAGAGAGAGAGAGGAGGGAGAGAGAGAGAGAGGAGAGAGAGAGAGAGAGAAAAAACGAGAGAAATAGAAATACAATAATCCACAGTTTTAGTCATTTTGTTATCTATTTGTAACGTTTTTTTTTTTAGCAACAACGAATCAACAATGAAGTTATGTTATTAAGTAATGTTATTTCATAACTACGTATTGTAAAATGTTTAATACATCTTTTCCCCGATCAAATATGTAGTTCTAAACAAAGAAAAGGGCAAACTATCATGGAACTACATTACCCATGCTAATTTAAAGCGTACCTGTCTTTTGCTGGTACGTTCACTCCGGCAATTTGTGTTCTGTTGAGCCTGGCATTGGTTTGAGCCTCAAGAAAAGACATGCGACAGGTTACACAGATGTTGATAAATAACAACGTTTATAAACAAAAAAATAGGCTAGCAAGAGCAACTTCAACAATTTCAACAGGAGTGAAGCGACTTTACCTGTTTTATTGCAGAAGTGATAGACCAAGACAGAGGAGAGGAGGGAGGAGAGGAGAACACAGCCAGGGCATAGAGAGAAGAGCAACATCCAACAGAGGCTGCATCTTTGGTCAATACGCTCAGCTTCAGTAGAAATGGATCCTGGGGGAATTAACATTAAAAGTTCATGAAAAATCTACCGAATGGAATCTACCTCTCTCCAAAAGAGCAGAATGGTGTGAATACATTTGAGATTGTTTAAAAAAGAAAAGGCTAGCCCCAACATTATCTGGAAAGTCTTTATATCAAGACCGCTGTTAATGTCAATTTCATTACGCCCTGTTTAAGATTAAAGGACAAAAAAATAAATACAAATTCAGACATATTTCAGAATGCAGACACTGTATATTTCCTGGTTCTGGAGATTGAAAGTGGACTGCGTCAGACTTACAGAATATCTGTGTTAATACAGATTGGAGTGTATTTTGACAGGCAAAGTAAAAAAAAAATTACAAAAAAAAACTCACGAAACGACAGTCTTCTGACCATATCTCCGTATTTGAAGATATTTTTCGGGTAACTCGTTGAGTTATCCTCCACCTTTGTCTCCTCAGTCCCACAGTAGTAGAGTTCCATGTCAGATTCAGTCACGTTCTCTATCAGCAGATCATAGGTGTTGTTAGGCTGGTTCCAGACCAGTTTGAAACGAGGGAAAGGGCTAAAAAAAGTTTTGAAAGTTTTGTAAAAGTTGTCGCTCGAGAACTTCTTCATATGTGTCGACATGACTAGAGGCGGTCTGTTGTCATGAGAGCAGTTCCTAAACCACACTATGTGGGCTCCACTAGGTATCTCACAGTCACAGTAGAGAGTGATGTCGTCTCCTGGTCTGACTCTCAGCTCCGTCTCTGTGGACACAACACCTGCTGCACAAAGAAGATAAGGAAAAGATTCATTTGAAATAAACAAAAAAATCCATGGCTTACCGTTTCCACTATATTACAGCTTGATTGTACCATTAACTTCAAAAGGGCATTTCTCATCATTCTAGAGGTTTTCATTTGGAGGCCAGTTGAAAGCTTTTCCTTTCAGTCTCCGTCACCAGCAACATGTTGAATCTGTCTGACCCTGCTTTGATTGTCTGGCGCCAAACCTCACCAACTGGACCAAGATAATAAAAGTGAACTCACCAAGGAGAGCAGTCAGAGCAACACACAGCCATTCCATCTTGATGTCTAACACGACTGTTAAAGTGTCAGGGTCTTTGATGCGGATATCCGCAGTCTCTAGTAGATAGGCTTCACCATTAAAGGGCATACAGGCAGTGATTGGTTAGTTGGGTGGAAAATATTCAGTTGGTAGTCCTTTTTTATACACCCAAATGATGAACCAAGAGAGAATCTTACTTTGATGTCAACATTGTCAGGTACAAATACAAACCACACAGTAGGCTAGGTGCATTGTTAGGAGGGTGGAGGTGTGATCATTTAAAAACCTGGTAACACACGGACACACAAGCTTCAACACAAAAAAACATAAAGACTAAAATTTTCCCCTCATAACCCACTCACACAAATGCTCTCAGACACACAAACAAACACTTTTCATTCTCAAGACCAAAACTACCACAATTTGGGTTGAAGTCATGTGATGTGTACAGCAATCTCTGTTATACAGGAAGGGGCTAGATGATGGAGGACGTCAGGTCTGAAACCACAACAGTTTTCCATCGTCAGTAGGCTCGCTCCATTGCTATGGGGGTAAAGGTCTTATGCTTCAAAAACATGCTCACAGACAGAGGCAACCAGCTCACACACACACACACACACCACACACACACACACACACACGTGACACCTTATATATAATATATATATATTACTACTGTGCACCAATTTGCTTTATATATATACTTTGAACATTGTGGCTGGGTCTTATTTATTGCATAATTTGACAGTAACCTTTGTTTGTTTAAGGCAATCCTGTTATACAAGTGAGTTTTGACAAAAGTGATTTCTACAATGCCAGAAGCTGCAAAGAATTAAAGGACAGCCATAGAGTTAACATAGGTAAGGACTTAAATGGCGACTGAGACATTTTTATTTAGAAGATAGATAGAATATAATTTCTATAAATTGAAGAAAATAGCAGTTTGCCGGTTTATCAATTTGTGAGACAAGTAAGCTTAAAGAGGTTGGAATACTCATTGATAATGGACAGGCCTACAGCTGTTATCAAAGAATACATTTCGACGGTGAGTGACAATTTTCAAATGGAGAACAATCTGTTTCAAGTTATATTTGAAAGTACCTGACCATTTTCAGATTTGTATCCCTCCATCAGACGGCATAAGGGAGCAATCGCTGCCGAGTTACATTTAATAGCGCCAGACGATAAAGAGCCTACTTGGTGATAATTGTACCTGACTGTTTTTAAACTTCTCCGTAATCCATCAGATGGCATCTACACTTTGACCTCTGGCAGTGGGATTGTCTACCAGACCTTCTGTGACATGACGACCGCTGGCGGTGGCTGGACACTGGTGGCGAGCGTGCACGAGAACAACATGTATGGGAAGTGCACGGTGGGCGATCGTTTGTCCAGCCAGCAAGGCAACGACGAAAACCAACCCGAAGGAGACGGGAACTGGGCCAACAGGAACACGTTTGGAACAGCAGAGGGCGCCACTTCTGATGATTTCAAGGTTAGAATTTAAAAGTGTTGTAGGCTATTTGGCAAAATATATATAGATATATACACATACATTTCCCTGCATATATTTCTCTTCATAATCCAGGGTATTTTTGACATAGCGGCTCAAGACATTTCTGTGTGGCACGTGCCCAACAACTTAGAGATGGGAGAGTGGAGAAGTGACGCCATACTACGCTACCACACTGTCCAGCGATTCTTCTTGAACAACGGAGGAAATCTGTATGGACTGTTTAAGGTATAAGTGTAGGTGACCAATAAGCAGTGCACCAACATCGTATACTTACGAATTACAACGGTCACAGTGGATATACATAGAAAAGCAATGGTCTCGACATTTAGGAGGGAAATATAACCAAAGAGCGTTCGAAAATGGTGTCAAAGTAAAGAAAACTATTCTGGGTCTGTCATAGTGTACTCTCTTGACGTTTACAGCGTTTTCCTGTGAAATATGATGCGGGCACAGGCCCAGAGGATCATGGACCTTCTATTCCAATCATCTATGATCGTGGGCAACAAACATTTCAACGAAAATCTCTTCTAAAGCGACACACTCAAATGTAGTTACATTACTCACACAGTCATTTCGCTAGATGTCTAAATGTATGACACAGAGGAACTTCAAGTTGGCTTCATCAGTTTCAGAGCAATAAACAAAGAGAGTGCTGCCACTGCTATCTGCTCTGGAGTCAGACCGATAGGAGGGGACTGCAACGTGGAACACGTAAGTGGAGTAATCGGAACTTTCCTATCAGAAAACATTCATAGTGTAGGTTTGTATAAACTATTTAAGTGTTTGGAGCAGTTTGGAGTGCTTTTATTTCGAGGTGCGGTTGTGTCCAGGATAGAAATGTTCTGTGGTTTGACAGTACTGCATCGGAGGAGGTGGATACTTTCCCCAGGGGGCTCCCAGACAGTGTGGGCGACTTCACCGCATTCGACTTTGATGGCTACGGAGCAACCAACCAATCCAGTGCATCCCCGGATATTATAGAGGCCGCCATGATGATATTCTACCGTTAGGATTTACAGTCGAGATCCAAGCCGTTTCTTGCTATCATTGTTTGCTAGTTTTGAGGAACTGTGACACAATAGAGAGCTGCGGGAGTAACTTTGATGATTAGTTACGAAATGTAACTCTCTTAGTCATCTTCCTCCCATTAGGAATAATGGTATGAATCAAATCAGTCACCATAAATATTGTCAAATGATTGTTCTTTGGTGTTGTCATTTTACCAAATGTAACTAATAAAGCGTTATATCTTTGATGATACAGCAATGGCATACACATTTGGTGACCCTATACATTATCAAACGTTTCACATAGTTCGTTTGAGAATAGGCCTACTAAAGTGTCGTGCATTTACTTCAAATGTATTTGGATTAGATTACACATGTTTAAGTAACCCAGAGATTTAAGTAAACTCATTTTTTTAGTCATGCAATTTGTAATCCACCCAACACCTTTAGCCTGTGTATAGTTCACGAGGTCACACCTACACTCACCGGCAGATGTATTACACACTCAGGTGTAAATAAGTGCATTTAATCTTGTACTGGTACTTTTACTTGTTGCATGTGGCAAATAAACTCTTGAACTTGAATCATCTATGATCATAGCAGAAAAAATTCAACAAAAATATCTGTGGAAAAGCTGAAAGTAGGATCAATAAAAAGCGACACATTCAGATGTAGATACATTTCAAAAATGTATTTAGCTAAAATAACAAGCATTGTATATTCTGCGACAAGGATACAGGATCAGGATGGTTTGTTTTGTAGTGATAATGATCTTTTTTTCATGAAGATAAAGATCAGCTGTGACACTTATGAAAAGTACTGTGTTGTAATTTGAAGATCGAATTACTGCATGACTTTTCAACTTACTTGGCTATAAAAGAAGATTCCATCGGGTGTTTTTTACAGTCTCGGGTAAAAAGAGAAAAAGGATCTTGTTCTTTTCAGCTCCACAATAGTGCTAAGGATTTTATAGTAAGTCTTCTGCTTTAGCAAAAAGGTTTCTATTCTTTATGGATTTAAAATTCATGTTTTACAATGAAGTCTGCTGCTATAGCTGCTTATCCAATACTGTTATCTCTGCAGAAATGCGGCCTTGGGAGGTTCTGCTGTTGCTGTCTACCCTGCTGTCTCTTCACTGGGTATCAGGTAATTCCCCAGAGATGGCCACAGTAAAAAAATGTCATATTGGACAGAAACAAATATATACTTTTATTATGATTTCTGGTAGAAACAAGCCAAACGTGAATGGCAGCAAGCCAATTATTTATCTACTACTGTTATAACTTATCAAAGAATCAACACAAAAACAACTGTAGTTTTTAAACTAAAAAAGTTCGTTTTAAAGAGAAGCGATTGAACACTAGTAATAAATAATGATTCGTTATATTTCCTTATAAATAGTTTGTCGCCGTTCATCGGATCTTTGCATTAAAACTGTTGACATAACTATTCATTTTTGCTGAAGGCCATGATGTGGAAGTAAATGTGAATGTTGACATGGACAAGGACTGCACTCGCAATACAGTAAAAGCTTGCCCAGCAAGAAGCTGCAAAGAATTATTGGAGAAATTCAAAATTAACAAAGGTAAAATATAAGTTGCAAAACACTAGTGTTTGGGGATTTAGCATGTGCTTTACCGGAATAAGGAAGCAATCGCTGCCGAGTTAGATTTAATAGCGCCAGACGAGAAAGAGCCTACTTGGTGATAATTGTACCTGACTGTTTTTAAACTTTTCCGTAATCCATCAGATGGCATCTACACTCTGACCTCTGGCAGTGGGATTGTCTACCAGACCTTCTGTGACATGACGACCGCTGGCGGTGGCTGGACACTGGTGGCGAGCGTGCACGAGAACAACATGTATGGGAAGTGCACGGTGGGCGATCGTTGGTCCAGCCAGCAAGGCAGCGACCAAAACCAACCTGAAGGAGACGGGAACTGGGCCAACAGGAACACGTTTGGAACAGCAGAGGGCGCCACTTCTGACGATTTCAAGGTATTATTTTAACTTGGCAACAACAACCCAACAATCTATGAATTTATTCATATTGATATTTTAGAAATAGAAAACAACTATCATGAGGGTAAAGGTAGATTATCTTCTACAATGTTTATTCATAGTGTGAAGATTGCTTTTTAAATTCAAAGGTGTGGGGGGGGGGGGGGACCAAGTTAGTGGCTGGAAATGGTGGGGGGAGGGGGGCAAGTCCCCCTGTGTGGTGTGTATCCCATTACATTTTGCCCCTGGTAAGATTGGGTTGCGTAACATTTTTGGAAATAAAGTTTACTGAGAAACATTTGATATCTCAATGTTTTATAAAACATCCATCTTTTCTGTGCTTTCTCAGAATCCAGGATATTTTGACATAGAAGCTCAAGATGTTTCCGTGTGGCACGTACCCAACAACTCACCGACAGCTGAATGGAGAAGTGCTGCCATCTTACGCTACCACACTGAGGAGAAATTCCTCACCAGCAAGGGAGGAAACCTTTATGGACTGTTCCAGGTATAATATAACAGCCACACACAGACAACACTGGTCTTATTTGTATTATGCTTTTATATTCAACTGCTGGCAGGCTAAACCAAAAATGAATGACTTTAAGCATAGGCCTAGTTGGCAAAATAACTGGTTAAGAGAATGGGTAAAAATGATTGATGTGGAGATCTCTTGACGTGGAGAACAGCGTTTTCCGATTAAATTTGGAGTTGTAACGTGCCCCACGGATCATGGACCTTCTGTTCCCATTGTCTACGACTTTGGCAGTAAAGATTCCAGCAGAAATTTCTATGGACCGAATTCAAGAGGTATGATCAATGAGAAGGACTTAAGGCACCATCCATTTATACTTTACGTTATTAAAGAACACATGATGCCTTACTTATGTGTAATTGTGTGACGTGTGTTTTCCCATCCAGGTGAATTAGAACCGGGCTTCATCTCTTTCAGAGCAGTTAACAGAGAGAGGGCAGCCGCTGCTATTTGCTCTGGAATCAGACCCATAGGTGTAATGCTACTTGTTGATCAGGGAAAAGGCGTCTAAGGTCAATACATTTCTTGTAATCGAATGCAAACAATACTTCTTTACAATACAATTCTTCTCCGTTTTTACTATCACTATAAACAAAATCAATAAATATCTCTCATTGCAAACTGTTGATCCCGGGTTTCATCTGTTGCGAGAGCTGCTTTTAAGCCTTGTGTTAACAATATAGATAGTTTCACGGTTCAAAACATAGAAGTGTACATAGCGTCTCTGTTTTAAATGGCTGCTCCAACTCGTGCCACATCATGATGCAGCAACTTATAATTCAATGCCATCTTATTATCTGAACAGATTTATACATTATGCCATAGGGTTGGCATTTCATGTTTAACCACTGTTCAAATGCGTGATTCACGTGAGTTTGGTGAAGACACTTCTCAAAACTCAGTGTTATCAATTGTATTAATTACTCTCATTTAAATTAGAAGCATTTAACATGATTTTGACCATACATCATTTTTTTTAGTTTTTTTTTTAAAGTAACAAAAAAACTGTTTTCATGGGTCTTGATGGAGACAGAGAAAGAGAGACACCTGGAGTGTTCGGTGTTAGATTTAATTAAGGGTTTGGGGGAATTTTCAGGCTACAAAATAAATATGAACAAATCATCAATATTATATCTAAATGACCAAGAGAGGTTGCAGCCTGACATACAATCTCCATGTTCATCTCCTAAGGAGGGATTCACCTATTTGTGAATGAAAATTACCTATCTATCTACGGAGCCAAAGAAGCCGGGGGAAAAACACACAAAAACGTTCCAAAAAATATTTTGTGCACCTTGCATGAGCCCCCAAACTATATAGGGGAATACCCCAAGCGTCAGGTTTTATCCCCATATGGGGCAATAGCAGATGAATACCTGGAAGATATGATGCTGGTTTTAAGACGTAGGAACCCAGGGGATTAGGGAAGATAATGGATCAATACAATGAGGAAATGTTATTTACTGATCTACAGGAAAAGTATAATATTCCTTCAAGGCACTTCTTTAAAGGCCCCCCCCCCCCCCCCACCATGGTGTGACGTGGGCAAAGTCTGGCAATTGCTCCTCGGATGAGATGCAGTCAGAAGAGAGCAGGAAACCCAGACTGACTTCCTGTTCTTTGTGTTGCGGCACAAATCAGGCTGACGTTCAAGTTTACACGGCCCTCCAAAAGTCAATGCCTCTTCAGCTTGTGTTAATACATGTCGACTACATTTTAGCGTTAATGTTGGGTTAATGTAATGGTTTTATTCAATGGCCAGGATGTGAAACCAAAGACCTATCAGAAAAAAAAAAAAAAAAAAAAAAAATAATAAATAAAAAAAAATATATATAAAGATGTGTTGCTACCGAAAGCGAAACATTTAAAGATCTCCAAATTCAGATGGGAACGGGCAGGTCAAATCAGTCAACGTTGACATTTAGTGCATTATCTAACTTTATAGCATACAGTAGACTCCCTATCAGCACGAGAGGAGGAGAGGAGAACCCGCCGATGACAACCACAACTCTGAGGTCACATCATTCTCTGTCACACTTCCTGCTCTCCCTGAGGTTCTCAACAGAGGCAGGAGTTTACTTTACATGTCTGTCCACAAAATACCTAAACTGTGTTCAAATATATAACAGATCAAACAATATGACCTCCTATTTAAAAAAAAGTGAAATGAGAGGTCACAGTCAGGCCAAAAAACATGACAACTATATTTATCCTGACATTTAGCACATACAAGCCTGGATATAAAGATTCCATAATGAATACAGACAAATTAATATTTAATAATCTGAATAATGGCAATGTTTCACTTGACCCACCAGAAAGGGATTGGAACTGTTTCAGTTGATTGCTACCTCCGTCAGAACTTCAGAGGTGTGAAACAGACTTTTAGTGTGGGTTTCCTGTGTACCTGTTACCTGTGGCTCAGGCCATTCTCACTGTCAATCTTTTAGCGTGGAGACTGAGGGACTTCCTGGAAGTGTTTCTCTGAAAAAAAGTGGGGTAAATTCTTGTAACTGTTTTGCTTTACAAGAATGGTGAAACGCATTATAGTAGATCAGTGGCTAGCCTGTTATGTGAAAAAAAGAATAAGGTCTATGTGAGGTAATGAATAAAAAAAGCTTGTCACATATTTCATTTGGTGGCAGTGGTTGGACACGCCCCCTTGCTTTTTAGCCAATGAGAAGGGCTCATCTTGTCTTGGTTGGATTCAGATCACATGGACCTTTCTAGTAACTGTTGGAGGCTTTTTCAATGAGCCTTACACAATGATAAAGGCTAGAACAATGTACAGAAGCTAAAGAATCATATAGGACACAGCTCTCTTTACATTCACAAACATCTTTGAGAGTGTTTACTTTCAGGGGTTCAAAGGTCATGCCTCCGTTTCAAAGCTTGATAAAAAACTTTATTTAAACATGACTTGTTCGGAATAGTTCAGTAACTGATAACACTTTGAAGTTAAGCATATGATTACTTGAAAAGGCTTATGGGAAAGGCAGCGCAAAAAAATGTATACAAAAAATGGCATGTTTGAAATTAAAACAGATATAGTAAGTGTAAGATTTGAACCTACCTATGACATGATGGCCCTCACACCCTGCTAGTATTGATGGCTGAATAGGTACTGAAGTCAGAGTCCTGGGTTCTCTTCTTCTTTGGTCTCTTCGGTGCCTGACGGATTTCCAACGCAGCGTAACACACACCATCTTTATCCTGAGAGTGCAGAGAGAGATTTAAAAATGTTATAGTAAGGCTATACATTACATACAGCATGAAACCAATGGTATGAGGATAGCATTGCTACACTCTTGTACAATAAATCTAGATGATGTAAGGACAGAACCTATGAACTTACCCGTTCCTTAAACTCTCTGTCGTGGGTGTCAGTTCTGTTCTGCTGGCCAACCTGAGATTCCTTCAGAGCTTTAAACAAAATGTTAGCAACATGACAGAACACCACATTGCAAAAGAAAACCAATGTGATATTGATATATGTTGATATTTAATAATTAAGCCTAGTATACACTAGGCTACTATTCTATATCATATTTATTAAAGAAGTGTAAATATTTAATAAGAATAACAAGTGAAAGTGTGAGTATGTAAGGTCAGTTAAAATACCGTTTGGCCTCCTGTAGTAGCAGTAGACCAAGATGGAGGAGAGGAGGGAGGAGAGGAGAACACAGCCGGGACACAGAGTGAAGAGCAGCATCCAACATGGACCACAGTCTGGATCATCACAACCAGGGACTTCAGAGGAACTGGAATCTAGATGATTGACATTGGATAACACAAAAAAAAACAAAATAGACAAAAGAATGAACAGTTAACTCATCAAGATTAGTTTAGTCAGATAAACCCCTGCCCCCCTCTAGGAATCTACAATGTTTACCAAGTCAAGAAAAACATTTTTTTACAACTCTTACCAAACCTGAGTGTGATGTTTTTCCCGTAGAATCGAATCACATTAGTTCCATAGGGTTGACATGTTGAAAATCGTCCCCCGAGTCTCTGGTCACAATCAGTCTCACAGTAGTATAAACCCAGCTCAGATTCAGTAACATTTACAATCACCAGATCATGAGAAGGAATATCAGGTTTATAGAGGAAATTATAGTGTGGATCTGACTTAGAAAACACATCTGGAGTTGAAAGAGTGAAATAGCTTCCATTGCCTCCTAAACGTTTAATATGCCACACAGTTTTACGATCATGTTTGGCATCACAGGGAAGGATGGCGTTGTCTCCTGGTCTGACTGTCATCACCGTCGCCGTGGACACAACACCTGCTGCACCAGAAAAAGACACAGATGATATTCTGCTAGAGGATTCAAATTTTTTTAAGGCAAAATGTAGAATTTACTAACCTTTCATGCAAATAGATCGTTTTTAATTCGTATATCAGGCAATATGGTGGATACAACTGTTTATTTTTTAAGTTTGGTCTTAGATTTTAGGTCAGCTACTTCTCTCAATAAACCAGCTTGACCAACACATGAACGTATAAAAGGTAACTCACCAAGGAGAGCAGTCAGGGCGACACACAGCCATTCCATCTTGATGTCTAACACGATTGTCAAAGTGTCAGGGTCTAAGATGCGGATATCCGCAGTCTCTGGTATATAGGCTTTACCATTAAAGGGCATGCCAGCAGTGATTGGTTAGTTGAGTGGAAAATATTCAGTTGGTGGTCATTTTTTTATAACCCCAAATGTTGGTACAGCCGAGAGAGTATCTTACTTTGATGTCAACATTGTCAGGTACAAATATGAAACCACACAGTACGCTAGGTGCATTGTTAGGAGGGTGGAGGTGTGATCATTTAAAAACCTGGTAACAGACGGACACTCACAAGCTTAAAAGACAAAAACACAAAGACTAATATGTTCACCCCATAAGCCACTTCAACAAATGCTCTCGTAAACACAAATAAACAAACAATTTTCAGTCTCAATACCAAAGCTACCAACATTTACAATAATGTTCAAAGACAGGCCCAGTGGATTCCCCCTCACCTATTCTGATAGCAGCTTCTGTGTGCTCACATTGTGATTTTGAAAAGAAGCACAAACAGCTTTATGTACATATTTAAAACATTGATGTTTGTCTTTATTGAATATTTGTTTGATTAGATACACACGGGTGTGTGTGTGTTTATGTGCGTGGGTTTGCACCCTTTTGTTTGAAGTCATGTGATGTGTACAGCCATCTCTGTCATACAGGAAGGGGCTAGATGATGGAGGATGTCAGGTCTGAAACCACAACAGTTTCCATCATCAGTAGGCTCGCCTCATTGCTATGGGGGTAAAGGTGTTATGCTTTAAAAACATGCCCCCCCCCCCCCCCCCCCCCCCCCCCCGCACACACACACACACACGCACGCACGCACGCACGCACGCACGCACGCACACACACACGCACGCACACACACACACACACACACACACACACACAGAGCCAAACAACCCCTACCCCTTCACCCACACACGTACCCACAAACACATATTTTTATATTACAATTTATAGTCATGCCAAAAGCTAGGCCCATGATTATTGATTCCTTCTAAAAGTGTAGGACCGATGCTAATAGCCGGTGCAGACTACAATGAAGAACTACAAACCCCATGGTGCCTCAAATTAAAGCTTTGTTGCATCCAATGAAAGTAGTAAGTCTAACTGTCTGTATGCTAACACTTGTACTTTGATTTAAGCCCAAAAATTATCTTCCTCATTTACACTGATGTACTTGTGGTTAATCAATGAATATTTGGTCGGATCCATTTTGTATGTGTGTTCTTCAGTTGGCAGGCACGTGGTGTGTACAGCCATCTCTGTTATACAGGAAGGGGCTAGATGATGGAGGATGTCAGTCTACAGAAACCACAAGAGTTTCTCTCCTCCAGTGACATAATCATGTCTCACTCAGCCTCACCAGACACTCTCACATGTCTACTGCTGGTTCAGCCACTGTGACTGTAAACAATATATTATTAAAGAGAATAAGTCAGAGGTTTGTGGCACAGACTAGCATAACTTACAGGAGGTTAGTTTGGGAATAACCCTTCTCTTATAATTTGTCTCTCCATGTCAGCGTGAGGATGGGCTCTGTGGCTCTGGATCTCCTTCAGCTCTCTCTGCAACAGCCTTTGTCTCCACCATAGCTCTCGCCCGTCATCCTCCCTACTGAGACAAACAGACACCCTTATATAGCCTTCCTCTGACTAATCACTGGAACTCACCTGTTGGAACCTGGTGATTCATCAGAGGAATGCCTCATCACCACCACAGTCCTGTAGCGCCCTCTACTGGAGTAATGACTGCACAACACTCACAATACTATTAATACCTGGTTTGTTCTGCTGCTGTGTTGAGAATGGGGTTGAGCTGTGCTGACTTTGATAAGTTAAAACATGCTCCAGTCAAACTGCTAGGATTTTGCCTCACCTCTCACTGACACACTTTGTATTCACATGCTACATATTTTTTGTGTCATCCTTTGTCTTTCAATCGGGGAAATATGAAGATTACTTTAAATATGTTTAAGATAGATAAAGCAGATGAAACAGAAAGCATGGGAATTTATTTTAAGAATACAAAATGAAACAAACGTTACAAAAAATCAATCCAATCATGTTAAAGGACACTTATTCAAACTAAAAAGAGATCAAGAGAAATTATGAAAGTAATACACCGTTTTTCATTAGAAATGATCACCATCTCTAGTCAGAGTATGAATGTAAAATGAGCCTCATAGAAACACAGAGCTTGATCACTTAAGAACCATGGAGAATGACTGTTCTCTTCTTCTCTGCTTCTGGACTTTCTACTTCCTCTTATGACTACCTGGGTTTAAAGAAGCAAAGAAAAAAGTCAACAATGTCTTACGTTTAAACATTTATTCATTTAAATGTTCCTGGGTTTGATGTTGTGACCCACCTCGTATGGTACCAATCCAGTAGGCACAGGGCAGGAGGACCACAGTCATAGTTCTGGGTAGAACCAACAGGACCCAGCTCAGAACACAGTCTTTGACAAGATCTCTCTGATCTGATTCAAACTCACAATAACATCAAATAAGTATTTACAATTTAGAATCCCCTTTATTAATACGATCCCTCCTGTAGTGTCAGTAGACCAACATGAAGGGGAGGAGAACACAGCCAGAACACAGAGACTGAACAGCAGAAACTAACACATACCACAGTCTGGATCAGGATCCAGGGGTTCTGTGGAACGGGGAGCTAGAGAACAAAGATTGTAGAACTTAAGATTAAAGTAAGTCCATAAATACATATTTAAAGATTGTTTTAGTCTAGCAAAGTCCCCGCTCCAAGTCTACAATGTAAATACCTCGATAAAAAATTAAATAATAATAATATAATAAAACATACAAAAAATTGAGTGATGTTTTTCATTGATCATTTGCATTGTAAATCCCACTGAGATTGGAACTCATAACAATGAGACACAGGAGAACACAGCCATAACACTGAACAGCAGAAACGTTCACATACCATAGTCTGGATCAGGATCCAGGGGTTCTGTGGAACGGGGAGCTAGAGAATGAAGATTGTAAAACTTAAGATTCAAGTAAGTCCATAAATACATATATATAGATTACTTTAGTCTATATATGTCCCCTCTCCAAGTCTACAATGTATATACCTAGTGAAAAAAATGTATAATAAATATTAAAACATACTAAACATAAGTGATGTATTGAATTGATAATTTACATTGGAAATCACACTGACATTGGCGAACTCATAAAATTAAGACAAAAGAATGAAAAGTTAACTCATCAAGATTAGATTAGTCAAACATACACCTGCCCCCTTTTCTCTATTAATCTACAATTTATAACTAGTCAAGAGAAAACATTTTTTAACACTTACCATACTTGAGCGTGATGTGTTTCCCGTACAGTTCAATCACATTAGTTCCATGAAGTTGACATGTTGAAAACCCTCCCCCGAGTCTCTGGTCACAAACTTCAGTCTCACAGTAGTATAAACCCAGGTCAGATTCAGTAACATTCTTAATCACTAGATCATAAGAAAGAATATCATGTCTATATAGGAAAATATAGTGTGGATCAGACTTAGAAAACACATCTGGAGTTGAAAGAGTGAAATAGCTTCCATTGCCTCCTAAACGTTTAATATGCCACACAGTTTTACGATCATGTTTGGCATCACAGGGAAGGATGGCGTTGTCTCCTGGTCTGACTGTCATCACCGTCGCCGTGGACACAACACCTGCTGCATCAGATAAACACACAGATGATATTTTTCTACAGGATTCCAATTTCTTTAAGGCAAAATGTAGAATATACTAACCTTTCATGACTTGCAAATAGATCGTTTTAAATTCATGCATCGGCAATATGGTGGATACAACGGTTTATTCATGAGGTTTGGTCTTAGATTTTAGATCAGCAAAAACTCTCAATAAACCAACTCGACCAACATATGAACGTATAAAAGTTAACTCACCAAGGAGAGCAGTCAGAGCGACACACAGCCATTCAATCTTGATGTCTAACACGACTGTCAAAGTGTCAGGGTCTTTGATGCGGATATCCGCAGTCTCTAGTAGATATGCTTTACCATTAAAGGGCATACCACCAGTGATTGGTTAGCTGAGTGGAACATATTCAGTCGGTGGTCCTTTTTTTATAAACCAAACTCAAGTTACAGCCGTGAGAGAATCATTGTCAACATATTCAGGTACAAATGATAAACCACACAGTAGGCTATTGTTAGGAGGTTATAGGTCACCAAAAGATACTCACCAACTTTCACACACGAACAAACGGACTCTCTCTCTCTCTCTCTCTCTCTCTCTCTCTCTCTCTATCTGCCTCTCACGCACACACATACACAGGCAGGCACACAAGCATCCACACACACACACACACACACACATTCACACACACACGTGTTCACACGTGCGCACTCACACAGACATGCATGCACACACACACACACACAAACACACACACACACACACACACACACACACACATACACACACACACACACACACACACACACACACACACACACACACACACACACACACACACACACACACACACACAGACAACAGTCAACAGACCCAATGTATTCCTCCTAACCTATGCTCATTGCAGCTATTGAGACTGCTATCAAAAACTACAAAACCCATCATTTATGAGTTGAGGCTTTGGTGCATCCTTTGAAATCAGTTAGTGTAAATGTTCGTCTGCTAACGTAGGTAATCATTATTTGTTTGTTTAAATACCTCTCTA
Source organism: Aplochiton taeniatus (assembly GCA_017639675.1). Classification (NCBI taxonomy): domain Eukaryota; kingdom Metazoa; phylum Chordata; class Actinopteri; order Galaxiiformes; family Galaxiidae; genus Aplochiton; species Aplochiton taeniatus. The sequence continues at coordinate 3,940,841 of CM030176.1, forward strand.
TGTTTATGTGTGTGTGAACATGCGTGTGTGTGTGTGTTCATTCTTCAGCTTGCAGTCATGTGATATGTACAGCGGTCTCTGTGATACAGGAAGAGGCTAGATGATGAAGGATGTCAGTCTACAGAAAC